>CAWUFW010016202.1:0-321751 GCA_963921515.1 Calotriton arnoldi
CCTTTTATCTTTCACCTTTCTGCATCTCTGCTCTTTTGTGCCTTATTTCTGCCTATTTTCCCTTTTTTCTTTATCCCTTATTTCCTCCCTTTACCTTTCCCCGCCGCTGCTGCCCCCGCGGCCCCTCCCCCCCAGCGCGACCGGCCCAATCCAGCTCCCCTCCCCGCTCCCGCCTCCCAGCTGTCCAGCCCTCCCCGACCCCTACTTAATGGCGGCCACTGCGCGGCCGCAACGCTGGCGCGCCGAAGGCGCGTCAAAGGCAAGCCCGTCTGCGCCCGGCCGCGACCCGACCGCAACCAGCGCCAGGAACCCTGGACCTCCGCCCCGCCAACGCTACGACCCAGCAGCACTCCACGCACTCAACCCAGGCCGCAACAGCAACTGCAAGCTAGCATCACCAGCCGACTCCCACGGACCCTTCAGCTGTCACCGCTGCCGGCACACCTGCAGCACCGCCAAGAACACGGATCCAGCACAACCCGCCCACAAGAACACAACCGAACCGAAGACCCTGCAATGCATCCTCCTCAACGTCCGATCCCTCCACAAACACGCCACAGAAATCTGGGACCTCCTCGACAGCACCACCCCGGACGTAGCGTTCTTCACCGAAACCTGGACCAACACCACCTCGGGACCGGACATCGCCATCCCCCAAGGATACAAGATCTCCAGGAAGGACCGCCCCACCCGCCCAGGAGGAGGAATCGCCATCGTCCACAAATCCAGCCTCCGCCTGAGCACACTCCCTGACGAGCCCACAGAACTGATGGAACACCTTCACTTCAAGATACTGGCCAGCCCCACCGCCACCCTCCGAGGAACCCTCATCTACCGACCCCCTGGACCGGCGGACCCTTCGCCAACTCCATCACGGACATTATCTCCCCTCAGGCCATCGCATCCACCAACTACACCCTGCTGGGAGACCTCAACTTCCACCTCGACAACCAACTGGACCCCAACACCACATCCCTCCTGGACAACCTCCACAACATTGGACTGCGCCAGATCGTGACCGAGCCCACGCACTCAGCAGGACACACCCTCGACCCCCTCTTCACTACAGGAAACTCCATCACCTTCAGCCACACCACCGAACTCCCATGGACCGACCATCGTTGCGTCCACTTCACCTTCAGAACACCCACCATCCACAGACACCAGCACCTGCTTCCACGAAGAAACTGGACCAAAATCACCGACGACCAGCTCACCTCCTCACTCAATAACTCCACCCCAACCATCGCGGAAAACGACGACCCCAACACCGCAGCCCGAACCCTGCATAGATGGATCTCGGACAGCACCAACACCATAGCCCCCTCAAGAAAAACAACAATACCCGCGCCAAGAAAGCCAGATGGTTTACCACCGAACTTCGAGATTCCAGAAGCACATGCCGCCGCCTCGAAAAGGCCTGGAGGAACACCAAATCCACAGAAGCCCACGACAACTTCAGAGCCGCCACCAACGCCCACCATCAACTCATCAGAGAAACGAGGAAAAAGCGATTGAAGACAGAATCTCCACCCACGCGCACAACAGCAAGGAACTCTTCAGCATCATCAAGGAGTTCGCCCAACCCACTAGCGAGTCTACCGACATCCCTCCCTCACAAGACCTCTGCGACAAACTCAGCACCTTTTTCCACCACAAAATCAAGAGCATCTACGACAACTTCGACGAAGACAACCAACACACTGAACCCTCACCAACCACCCCGACACCCGGAAACCAGCGATTGACGACTGGACAGCCCTCACCACCGAAGACACACTGAAGACAATGAAGTCAATCCACTCAGGGGCCCCCACGGACCCCTGCCCCCACCACATCTTCAACAGAGCCGCCGACACCATCGCACCCATGCTCCGCCACACCATCAACCGCTCCCTGGCGACCGCCTCGTTCCCCGACGACTGGAAACACGCCGAGGTCAACCCCCTCCTAAAGAAACCCTCAGCGGACCCCACCGACCTCAAAAACTACAGACCCATCTCCCTGCTCCCGTTCCCAGCGAAAGTCATCGAGAAAGCCATCAACAGCCAGCTCGCCACATTCATTGAAGAACACAACATCCTCGACTCCTCCCAATCCAGCTTCAGAAAAAACCACAGTACGGAAACCGCCCTCCTCGCCGCAACAGACGACATCCGCACCCTACTGGATAAAGGAGAAACAGTAGCCCTCATCCTCCTCGACCTATCAGCGGCGTTCGACACAGTCTCCCACCGCACCCTAATACGCAGACTCTACGAAGCAGGAATCCAGGACAAGGCCCTCGACTGGATCCGCTCCTTCCTCTCCGGCATGACGCAGCGGGTCAGACTCCCCCCTTTCCTCTCGGACCCCACACCTACCACCTGCGGAGTCCCCCAGGGCTCCTCCCTCAGCCCGACGCTCTTCAACGTCTACATGGCTCCACTCGCCCCCATCGTCCAGAACCTACGGACTCAACATCGTGTCATACGCAGACGACACCCAGCTCATCCTCTCCCTATCCAACGAGCCCAACACCGCCAGACGCAACTTTCGAGAAGGCATGGAAGCCGTCGCCAAATGGATGAAAAACAGCTGCCTACAACTAAACACCAACAAAACAGAAGTACTCATCATGGGCCCAAACCCCGATGCCTGGAGCGACACCTGGTGGCCCCCCGCCCTCGGAAACCCGCCAACCCCCACGGACCACGCACGCAACCGGGGAATCATCCTGGACTCCGAGCTCAAAATGGACCGCCAGATCAACTCTGTCTCGTCTTCCTGCTTCCACACCCTCCGCCTCCTTCGTAAGACCTTCAAATGGATCCCCCTCGAACACCGTCACTCACGCCCTGGTCACCAGCAGACTCGACTACGGCAACGCACTCTACGCCGGAATAAACAAAAACCTCACCCGCAAGCTACAGAACATCCAGAACACCGCCGCAAGACTGGTCCTCAACCTGCCAAAACACTGCCACATCTCCCAGCACCTGCGCACACTCCACTGGCTCCCTGTCGAGGCGAGAATCACCTTCAAGATGCTCACCCACGCACACAAGGCCCTCCACGGCACCGGACCAGCATACCTGAACAGCCGACTCAAATTCCACGCACCCCAAAGGACCCTACGATCAGCCCAGCTCTCCTACGCTGTGGTCCCCCGCACCAGAAAGACCAGATCGGGAGGCCGCTCCTTCTCCTTCCTCGCGGCCAAAGCATGGAACGCCCTTCCGCTTCACCTCAGACAGACAACATCGCTCCCCATCTTCGCATGAAACCTCAAAACCTGGCTCTTCGACAGACCCCCTCCTTGATGGATGGAACCTGCACCCCTCCCCCACCCCTAGCGCCTTGAGACCCTTACGGGTGAGTAGTCGCGCTTTAACAAACCCCTGATTGATTGATTGATTGATAGTTTGGTGGAGCGATATCTAAATTTGATTCTTAGCAGCAACACAACTTAGGTGGACCCTTCTAAATTCCTATCTACATGCTCCACAAGCAGGCATATGTTTGAAATTGATTTTTTTAAAAACCTGAATTTAATATTTATAGCTGTTGATCCTTTTTTAAAGAAGAACATAATGTTTGTTAGTTGATGGGTCTATTGTGGTTTGGTGTTCGAGTTACTGGGGGTTGCAGGATTCTAGAAAATCCTCTCCGTTCACGAGTCTGTGTTGGATTAATTACGTGACCATTTTGAAAGAAAGGGAATTTACACCCTGCGTTTTCATCATGGACTACTTGTCCACAAAAGATATTGGAAAGTGTTGGGCAATCAGCTGTTATGTTCAAAGTTTAGAGTAGAGTGATGGCGTCAGATGTTTGAGAAGATACATGGTAGGACAGAGGCAGTACTGCAGAAAAGATCCAATCACTGAAGAATAAATCTGGTCTGAGGTGAAATGAGATGGTGTTGAAGAAGTACATCCAAAAATCCTTTTGTGAGTTAGAGAACCTGAACGGAGGAAAATCTTGTATTCATGTACATTGACAATATCACATGACTAATTGTTGTCTAGATAATCTAAAACAGTGAATTTTGGGGCACAAATACTTCAATTAAAATAATATTACTAAGCGACATAAAATAACTCAGAGTACCGCCAAGACATTTTAGTTAGAACAGCCATCAAGTAATCTAAAATCTGTCTTATTATAATACTACAAAACCAAGTATGTTATTTTAACCTCAGTCAATTCACCTGAAGCTGGAAGGTCATATGGATACATAAAAAGTAACAGATATGACTAGAAAAGTGGGAGGGATGTTTTTTGAGTAAGTGAACCGAAGAAATCAAATTTCTCCTTCTGTATAGGTAACCATACACATCAAAATTTTAGCTTTGATACAGTTGCTTTTTTGTTGATAGTTTTACTCCAGAAACTCTGACTTGGGCAGCCTTTGATCCTGAGTATGGAAGGTATTTTTGTTTTGCTTATAGCCCACGAGCTGCATTATCACCAAGCATGTGTTAAGCATAAGAAGAATAAGACACCCAGCCCAGCGGAAAACATTTAGGCATATTTCAGTTTACTCTGCATCTCATTAATACAAAAGTGGTCCCTTTCAGCTAAGCCTGTCATTGGTCCCTGGGTGGGTTGACAGTATCATTAAGTGCAACACTATATTTTTATTTCAGTTGACACTGATCGGTTCCCATCCGGCAAGACTCCTTTGGCACCTTCATAGATTCAGAGAGTCTGTGCCTACTCACTGACTGGCTCTATGGAACAGAATGACCCTTGTGCCTTGTTGTTGGAGTCATGAAATTGATAGAAATGCTGGGTGACATGTTACTGGAATTCATGTGAAGGAGTGTCTGGAAGATGGAGTGGCTTCAGCCCTTCTTGTCAGTATTGCCAAGATGTCTATAACACCTACTGGCAGAAGAGCTCCAAAAAAGGTGTGACTTATTGACTCAGGGTCTTTGAGCCAGAGACAAGACAAAGTTGATAGCAATCATGTTGACAGGACTTTGTGATTTGCTGATAATGTCAGGAAGAAACCTACGACCTTATAGACAGCAATAAAGCCAATTAAGGAGCATTGGAAACCTTTAAATCTGTGGTGTGACTGGCTCCAGGTTGAAATTGAGCTTGATTTGAGAAATAATAATGTTACCAAGACTTTTACTAGTGAACACTGCCTAGTCAATGAGGAACCATTGACAAGTATTTAAACCCATTTACCACCAGCATTTCCCTGAAATACATTTACTTCAAAATACCGTCATCAAGACAAGTGACTGGGAAAGACTGCCAATTTGATCTGAAAACTTTTTTTTGCTGCTTCAGCTGTAGGTGGTGACTGCTCCTGTTTGGAGTTTTTTTTTACCATTTTAAGCCTTCATGCTTTGTAAATTGGTAAATTTCTACCATTCTAAGCCTGTGAAGTCCTTTGGGAACAGTGATAATAACATTTTTATAGTATCCCTGGTCAGAAACCATATTGAGTGGTTTAGATAAGAAAGTACAGATGTCCAGGTGAGACATTATGGCAACAAGGGCAAACGCAATCTTGTGAGGAACCTCCTTTTAAAGCACTAAAACTTTGCTGAATGGATGACAAGTTGCTCGTTCAGCAAAGTTTTTGTTTTTCAAAAACAAACTTCCAGAGCTGGAGTTTCTTGTTGCAAACCAACAAAACAAATCTTGGCCCTGACGAACTGGAAGTTTCTTCCCAGCGCATGGGAGTCATCAATCCTATTTCTTGTCCAGGATTGCCAGACTTTTTCTCGTGGTTCCAAACAGAAAAAAAACATATGTTGGAATGTGTGCCTTCAATTGGGGAGAATGTCTGACGTGCACTGACTGACAGATCAACATCCTTTGTCAAAAAGTTTCCACCGGCAGAAACCACAGAGGTTCTCTCAGCGGAAACTTGGCATTTGCCTGACTCTATCTAGGGTGGAAACTCGCAGGTTTGACAGACCGGATACTCAGCCGCGTTTGTAGTTGAAGATCCTGTTTGCTGAAATGTAAATATGACCCAGCGTCACTGACTTGGATACTTTGAGGCAGAACTAGCTTTGGTTCATCCACTGTTGAACTGAAATTAAGCAATTAACTTGTTGGTTCCAGATTTTAGACAGGACTGCTTTTGTTTAATACATAATTGAATATTTAAAAACTTAGATGAACAATACATTTTGAGACAATTTGTAAGAGAGATAGCGTATGAATCTTACTTCTCATTTGAACTTTCAGGAATTGTATTGCCTCGGGTTGGGCGCAGGCTACAGAATAATATTCCCTCTAGTGCGCATGTGATATTTGCTAAACCTGTTTTACAGAAGATGTTGTTTGTAGTAGCATTATAAATGCTTATAATACTCAGAAGTCCCTTTGCATATATTACCCAGTTGAAGATCCCAGGCACATTACAGAATTTGTAAAGAAACAGCAATAGTACGTGTTCTTATTTCAGTGGCAGGCGCGTCTTCCACGCAGACTTAAAAGGCTTGGTGTTATTGGCATCATTTCACAGAGAATGGGCGGTGGCACTGCACCAGGAATACTTTGAGGTTGGCATGACACCAAGTATAATGAAAATGGGAGCCAGATCAGGACACCAAATATGTTCTGACGTGCACTAGGAGCGCAAAATATCTAAGCATACTCTGATATGTGGAGAGCGAAGTAGAGTAGATATCTTTTGAAATACACAGGTGGGAAGTGCACCAGGTAGGGTTTGGGGGGAGAAGTTGCGACAATGACGTGCGGGGCGAAGAAAGAGAGGTAGGAAAATAAGTATGTTTTTGATTCTAGGGAAGATGCCTTGGATAATGGGGATAGAACACCAGCTGTATACCAGGGAAAGATAAGACAGCAAGTTTGTTTTAAATTTCAACTTAAGCATAGAACTTAGGGAGAGGATGTGGCCAAATGGGCTAGGGCTGTCGATCTCAAATCTGGTGAACTGGGTTCCAGTCTCGGCAATGACGCTCAACATCCTGTGATTCTGGGCAAATCACTTCATCTCCCCGGGCCTACCAAAAATGAATGTTTCCTTATGTAATGTAACTGGTGCTCATGTAAAGCGCTTTGATAACTTCGGGTCAAGTTCGCGCTATATAAAACTCTGGGGGAAATAGGTTATGTTGAAGGAAAAACTGAAGCCCAAACAAGTCCTGACTTGGAATGAAAACAGGACACTAGGTATATTTTGAACTGCCTTCTGAGACAGGGCCCCAGGTATGCTTTGGACATGTTGTTGGAGCAGGTCAGTATGAGCAGGACAATAGGCATGTGTTTATTTAGGTCAGGACTCCTGAAATGCTTTTGCTTGGGCAGGCTTAACTGAAGCCATGCCATGCACAGCCTAATTAGGTGCGTCCTAGTCTTACGTTGAGCTGTTCTTAATGAATTTATCTTATCTGTCTTTACTCAACAGATACCTTACGATGAATCTGCTCCTCCTGTCATTCTAATTTCTTGCAATGAACACTAGTGGTCATGTCCATTAAAAGTGTGTGTGATTTGTATCCAATGTGCAATGAAATATAGTGATCGGACAAAATGCCCTAGGTGTGATTTGTATGCAGCTAGCATTATACATATGTTTGTAACTTGCCCTGAATTAACAACGTATTGGCAGAAGATCAACCAAGTTTTTTCCCAAAGGTTGGGGATAGAAACATCAGCGACGGTCATAGAAATTATGACGGGCCTTAAGATAGTGAGTCATCAACTTACCCGGCTAGCTTCACTATTGTTGGTTGCTGCCAGACTGGCAATTGCTCGGGTATGGATCTCTTCCAAACCACCCTCTACAAATGATTGGTGGTTGCTGGTTAAAGATACGTATGAGATGGAAAAAGCCTTAGCTAAGGCAAGGGGCTCTCGTTCTATGATGAAGTTGGAGGCAATATGGGGGCTGTAATTTTAGGTACATTTGGCTCATTTGGAACATTTGTTCTTTGTATTAATTTTCTGAGATATTGATAAATGTCAAACTTTGATGATTTTTTTCTTTTTTGCTGATGTATTGTTTATGTGTTTTTTACTTGTGATTGCCCAGAGTCATCCAATTTTGCTTTGATGTAGTTTTCTTTTGCTTAGGGAACATTATGTAAAATTTGTGCCCCGCTTGTTGACAATAAAAAAGATTTAAAAAAATAAATAAATGAAATATAGGTTTGTTCTCATCTTGCTAGCCTGGTGTGGTACTGATTGAGCGTATTGATTTACAAAGACACAATGATGATTTGATCACTTTGCATACTTTATAGCAACTTTGTTGTGTTGTCACATGGATGGAATGGTTCAATGGATTTGTGATTTTCCCTACCTTGGAAAAATATACGCCATTTAATTTTATGTATTTATTTGAGTAATTGCCTGTCTGTATTTATAAACATTATTGATATTATGCTTCTTTTTAAATTATTTATCGTCTTGATGAAGGCTCTGGTGAGTTCAATTAAAAGAGGAAATTTGTGTTGCAAGCACTGAAACCAATTGGTGTCTTAAAAGATCATCGATATTTGTTCCAAATAGTTATCTGATGTATGGGAACATGCAGGCTCATGAGAAATCTAATAGCGGTTTCTTTGTATTTGTTCTATCCATAATACTGGATATATTATAAAAAGAAACATTTTGGATGGGATAGGAGCAAGACACCCTGTTATCAGTAACAGTTCAGTAACCTCATTACTCTACAAGGCCAAAATTCATGACCTCATAGTCCTGATCCTAATGATGTACTGATGGAATAAATTTATACCATCTACATATATTTCAGAACAATGACAATTTCATCAAATCTGTAAAGTAAATGAAATTTTAAAATGAACCTTTTCAGCGAAATCAACGTTCCATATTTGCCACACTGACCTTAAAACACACAGCAGTATGTTTGTGTAATATCATTTTTTATTTGCATCATAAAGTAAAGTACATCCATTAAATGTGCAATATACAGTAATCCAACTGACAGAGCAGGCTACAAAAACTCAGAGATGCTCATTTAGATGGTGAGTGCCAGAAGAGAGCTCTGTTGGCAGTCAGGAGATGGTCGTGGCTCACTTTGTTGTTGATGGCGTGATGGTGGGAATAGTGAAGCATCCCTTTTGGTGCCACTGCATGTCCCTGATGCGACGGATAGACTGCATCTGTGGCTGGAAGGCAGACCAGTCATTCCAGTGTCTGTAGTCACCATTCTCAAAGAGGTACTGGTAGCCTCTGTAGCCAGGGTACTGGTACCCGATCCAGCTGCAACAAAGAAATACAGATAGTAAACCCATCATGTTTAGCAGTGGTAGATGCTTCTTGGCCAAAAGGAATTTAGCCATAACTTTTAGAGGTATCCTTCAAAGCCTGATAACAAATTCAAGCTCATCCATATCCGAACAGGAATACCTCCAATCAGTTTGACATACCGTTGTCAAAGAGACATTGTTTGACATCTATTTCTACGTTTAAAAGCCTGATTGTTCTACCCAATGTAACGTTTTTGAATCACCAATCAACTTTTCTTTCCAATATAACCCAACAAAAACTAAAAACAAGCAAGAAAAAGCCTGTGAGAAACCACACCGGATGTATTAAATAGCAAAGGGCCTAATGGTGCAAGAAAGTATTTGGTAGACCAATGTGATGTGGTTTTAAAGACTGCAGTTTCAGCTTTAGAGATCTTAAGTGTGTGGTCAAAGCGCTGTAGTTATAACTAGAAAGGAACCTGTGGTGAATTCAGCAGACTGTAGCTTAAAGGAATCTTCAGCTTCAACGTCGTGAGAGCAGAATTACTGTGGCAAATTATCATTTATGGAAAATATTATGCAATCCACTGTTCAAGCTTACCGAGTGGGAGTCTGGAACCTATTTACATCAAATACTGATTGGTGCTTACTTAGGGTACAAAAGTGTAGAATCTAAGTGGCACAAATAGCAACTTTTGCTCCCAGAGGTGGTTCTGTAGGTAACCTGACAGTGGCTGTTGCCTAACCAGAAAGTATGGAGTCTAAGAGGTAATGGTACTGATTGGTGCTCAGCTATGGAGTTAACGGTGTAGAACCTCTGAGGCGCTAATACTGTTTGGTGCTATGACACACTAAGAGCGATTGGTATTTTACAAGTTGAGGGTATGGTACCCCTAAGGCACTAATACTGATTGGTGTTCAGAATGAGGATTTTGTAGGTAAGGTCACCTATGAGCCATGGGTATTGTCTGGTGCTCAACTTGGAAACAGAGTGAGATAATTAGGAGCCGGTAATACTATTTTCCACCCAAGAAGCTGGCACAGACGATAGGTTAAACATGGTATTTGGAATAGTCTTCACATCAGTATGTAGGAATGGAGAGTGCTGAACTTAGTATCTGTGCATTCCCAATTGGACAGCAGCCACAAATGCACTCAGCCTGGTATCAATGGGTTCTGCATCGGACAGTAGCCACGAGGGCACTCAGCCTAATTTTAATGAGTAACCCTTCGGAAGGTAGCCATTAAGGCACCAACCTTGCTAGCAATGAGTTACCCATTGGGCAGTACCCATGAAGGCACTCAGTTTGGTATCAGTGAGTTATCAGACAGCAGTGACGAGGAGTAGTCTAACTTGGGACGGCTATGTATTTTAGTCATCTAAGTGATAGAACCAGAAGATGCTCAAGTTGGTGCTGGTGAGTTATCCATCAGGCAGTAAAGCCAAGATAGACTCAACTTAGTCCCTCAATATGAGCGGCCTTGTAGTTGGTGTAATTGTCACCTCATTAAATCCATCTCTTGGAATTTATAGGGTGTGATAAATACCACCCAGTTACACATTTTTGGAGACTAATAGGTGGATTTTGAAGCTTTGCACCTCAAAATCTGGATGTTCCAGTAAATATTGGACATTTTTCTCGATAAACATCACCGGCTCTGACTTGCTGATGTTCATCACAAAATTGATATTTGCGATATGTTGTATAACAGCAATTTACTCATGTAGTGGAGTTAATGGGACCTCTTGTAATGAAGGCATTAGAGTTACTAGCTGCATTTCCCATCAGGCAGCAACAATGGAGACCACTTAGTTCTTTAGTTTTGAACATGTATTCTGTGATACAATAACATTGAGAATGTGTCGAACCTACTGGCAGTGAATATGGACTTTGCAGTTCAGAGTTGACCAGAATCTGCAGATTAATGCACAACCAACATGTTCTCTTCTTCCTGCCCTCCACTCTATTGAGAAAGTCAAAACTATTTCAAGTACTTCATTGTCTTCTTTTTTATATGATTGATTTTTTCCAAGTGTTAAAGGTAGTGCAGGATACACCGTGAAAGAGAGGATGTAAGCAAGACTATTGCATGCAAGGAAGAAGCAAGGAAATAATGTAGGCTTACGTTCCGCTGGGCACTCTCACGCTTCCCACGCGGTCACAGAATCCGTATGCCCACAGGCTTGGCACATCATCCTCATGGATCTCCATCGAGTTGCCCTTGAAGTCGGCGGTTTCGTAGAGGGAGATTTTATGTTCTTGGCTATCCTATAGAAGGCAAAGCATTACAATTAGTCACAGGGCCTGAGTGGGTCTCTTGAATCTTTTTATGGCGTGTATCATCTTTAGTATGTCTTGGGCATGGCCAGTTACGTCACACCATTCTGAACTTTATTTCAGCGTCATCTGCGGACATCTATTCTGTGAGGCCAGACTGGCATTTTATGTCTTTGAGCACTTCTGTGAATGCTGGAGCAATTGGAGATCAGTATTTGAAGCCCCTGGGAGCAGCTGGAGCCTCAGCCAATCACTTGAGCTCCCCCTTAAGGTTAATGAAAAAAGGAGAGGGTGATTGAGAGCCAGAAAGAGATAGCTACAGAGAGTGAAGGGGATATCAGAGAAAGCTAGAAGAGAAAGAGAGAGAGAGAGAGAGTGAGAGAATGGATGGACAGAAAGAGATAAAGAGGTGAAGGAAGGGAGAAGGGCTGGTTTGAAGATATTTGCTATGACGTCATTTAATTCCCAATTTGGGACTGCTGATCTGTTAGGTTATGATACAACCAGTTCTTGATTTTTAAATGAAAAGGTGGTGGGGCCCTAACTTTGGCTCAGAAGCCTGTGGCCGGTGCTATCAAATGTTAGGGTATCGAATACTAAAGCTGCGTAGTCTTGATTCACCTTATACCTCTTTAATCCACCACAAGACACTCCCAGACTCTTTATCTCAATCTTAGAGGTTCTTTCTCATCTCTGCTTTCTCCCTTTGTCACTGTTTTTCTGTCTTTCTTTTTCTCCTTTTTTCCCCATTCTGTGTTTTCTCTCTCCTGCTTTGTATCAAAATCTGATGATGAAAAATAAGTGCTGGTGAGTGCCGAGGGTCCTCACCCACAACCACCGGCTCAAATTAAGCACCGCTCACACCCATGAGTCTCATAAAATTAGAGAGCAGACCCGCGCTACACAGCTATGCAAGCACGTGGGATGTTGACTTAAATTGATTTCAATTCAAACCGTGCTGTTTCCGCCTAGGCTGAGCCTGAAGCAAATTATTACTCACAGCAGAAAGGTCACAGGCTCATCCGCGAGCCTTCACACCAGTTTCCGATTCAAAACAAAACAATTTGAGGTCTGCAGGGGAACAACTACTGGGCTGCGTGCCATCCTAACTTTAGAATCGAGGCCATTTTTGAAAGCCGCTGCTATACATCTGCAAAGTGCATGCTCCGGGCCGCTTAAAAATAATGCGCGCGCGTGGGCAATAATTCTCTGATCCAAGGGAGTATGTAGCACAGCTGTGCCAAATAACCTCTCCGGCGCGTGCTGAACAATCAGTAACCGCACAGTGCAAGTGCACTTCAGAGGCGAGCAAAGCATCGACATTAAATTGTAATAAACCGCAGTGCTGCATGTAATGGAGCCTCAGTGAAGCCCTTCTCCTGTGGCAATAATAGCGTTGCCCCTAGTGCAAGAAAGCACGCGTGGGCCTTCCCTTTCCGATCCTTTAAATTAATCCATCTTATCAGTCAGTGCTTTGAGATGCAAACATTTTCCCTCCATATAAAGACGTGCCTCAACTTTGTTCTGATAAACTTTATTCAAAGAACGTGCCAAGAGAGTCCTCAGCCCCTCCCCTGTATGGTCTAAAAACCTATTTAAAAGGCATCTGCTACCTCACGTGACATGTGGTCTGTGTGTGTGCGCGGGTGTGAGCCATGTTGAAGACATCCCCTGTATATTTAAAATCCAAAGCAGCCTAGTTGCCTCTATTTTCAACCAGGACGAATCCTTTCTAGTGACAAGAGTCCACGAAGCTTTGCCTTCTGGCCACATACAGGTTCTGACTATTTTGAATTTAACAAAAGGATTCAACCCACCTCCAAGTTTTTGTTCTTGATGTAAATGAAACAGGATGGTGCTGGAAGTGACTCTGCGACTACAAATTATATGTTTTAAATCATGAAGAGAATTCCAGACCCAACCCTGACCTTCATGCAGGGACAAGGTTGGACAGAGAGGGGGTTTCCTTTTTAGAAGATAAAAGGGCGGAGAATGTCCAAGTGATGGACATCAAGTTCTTTTTCCAACAGGAAAGGATTCTGTGGTAGAACAGTCTGTAAACTTTATAGGACTTTTTTGTTGTTTTTTAAAAGTATAAATGGATACAAAGGAATCCTCCACCTCATGTTGTTAAAAAAGTAATGTAAGGTCTGAGATGTAATTTAATGATGATCTCTTACAGTTGTTGGATTCACGTTTAGCTGTACATAAAAATACCAACATTTTACAGAGGACAAGAAACTATAGAAGGGGATCTCCAACTGTGCGGCTGTGTCCCTAGTCACGGGTCGCAAGGACTCGCATATATCTGAAGAATAAGGATGAAAGAAGAGCCTGGCTTACCATTCTGATGGGGCGGAGGGACATGAAGCAGTCGCTCCTATAGCTGTTAGACCAGGTATCCCAACGAGGATACTCGCCCTTCTCCAGGATAAACATCTCCCCACGGAGGTTTGACTGCTCGTAGCCAACCCAGCTGAAGAGATGGCCGCCGGGAAGACACAGGCCACGCAACACCATTGGGAGAGGGATATGATGGAACAACACATTGGGATCACACACAATAGGAGACAAGAATAACCATTTAAAGACAGTTCTTTGCATGCAATGTAGAAATCAGGAAGTGCAATATATTTTTTAAAGGAATTAGCTGGACAGGGGAATATGTACTTTTCACATTAAAGTTATACGTATCACAACACACCACAAATCGAAAACTGCAACTGCTCAATAACTAACATGTCTGTTAGACTTGAAATATTAGGACATGTCTTTACTAGCTCTAGTAAAATCAAACAAAATAAGACAAAAATCTAATACGGATCTGGATTTGTCTTTGGCACCCATATAAATATCTACTTGCACACATCTCAAATTGCTTGTCTAGCCAAATAAGATACAGAAAAACAAGCTACAGAAATAGATTTTACATATCACATTCACATGTAATATCTAGACTCTATTTGAAACCGTTTTTTACTTTATGGTAAAAGTCTTTGAGTCCTACCTCGTGCCCCCACGCACCTGCACCTAGAGGCTGCCAAAGACTCTTTGAATTATTCTATGGTGTGTTTCTAAGTGAATTTGCTAACACGCTGGAGGTGAGTGGTCCACTCTCCTGACGACCACAAACTTTAAAGTATACCCTTAGGATCCAACATATCCCAGGAGGTGAGCACTTACTTTCCTTTAGTGTCCCTCCCCACCAGGCAGTGCATTAAGGCACATGAGATGGCCTAGCAGAGGACCATTACTGCAATGAATGCTTTGAGAAAACACGCTAATACTCAACAAAGCGCCATACAAATCACTGTTGAGTGCGGCTTCATGCGCAGCGAGGTTTTAAAGGTAAGTGTGCTTCCTGCAGAGAAACTTTCATCATTTTCTACCTACCAGCCCATCACGATAAGACACTATTCAAGAGTAATGACCCATTAGCTAGAAAGCTCTTTTTAGGTAGTTTTCAGGCTACTTTGTGTTTTTTGTTAATCGAGGAAATGTCCTCAAATAGTTTTTGGCAGCACACCTGGTCACTGGGTTGCCATGGTATGCACAAAAACAGCATCTATGGATGAGGCATCATATTGCTTCAAACCGGTCGCACTGCTCAAGTGTGCCTATGTGGCAGAACAATTTCTCAAATGTTCAATTAATTTCTCATGTTCAATTCTATGCTCCTTCTTTTCCATCCTTATAATGCTTTAGATGCACACACGGGTATTTTGCCAATTTTCAAATTTTCTACTGCTGAAACTGTGCCCGTCCGGACCTCTTGTTAAAGCAAGACAGATGCAAAAGTTCGTTCAAAGCAGCTTTATTTATGAGACCCAATGCATTTCGGGCTTTAGGCGCCCTTCGTCAGGGGACTCTGTGAATAAACAATAAAACAAATGACCATTACCCTATGAATCTTATTGTCTTTCTGACAACTTCAACTTCCAACATTTATCTAAAATTTACAACAAAACTTTCTTAAATCTCAACCTGTCCTTTTTCCTTTCGCTAAACGCTTTTCTGAACACTCTAAATAAAACCCTTCCTTTCTGCTGCTAACAAGCACAATCTTCATTTAGCACAGCCCCACGTTCACACCCTTAACATCACGCTCGATGAATACAACGCGCAGCGAAAAAACCGTCTGTTCTTGCCTATCACCTTACTCTCACCACCTCCCACGTCGTTCCCTATTACATGACTGAACACAAAAACAGGCCACGCCACTCAGTGGGCGAGAAAAACCTCAGAAATGGAAAAGGGCAGGACGTTTATATAAAACTTCAATCTAAAATGTTTATTTTTTTTAGAAAATGCATTGTAGTTATCTTGTTCACTACACAATATGTAAGTGTAATCAAGGATAACTTTTCACTAGTTTTGAAATTTGCCTTTTTTAAAAAAATGTTTATATAATTTAATGAATTGCTTTTATATTGCACATTTTAAAGGTTGCAACTATTTTAACAGGCTAATAAATGTATATATACTTGGCCTGACTTGATAAAACAGTAATTAGGTAAATGCTTTCTTAACTAGATATGATATTTGGAGTGGAAACACATTAACCACTTGCAAGAAAGAGTGTGTGCAAACACTGTTCTTCTTTATAGTGGGATAGTACAAAGGATGTAATGTCATAAGACAATCTATTTCCCAATGCCTAAAACGGGGTAAGATAACATTTGTCATTAAACGTTATCTTTCGGATGGCCATAGTAGCTTGAGAGAACCTGCCTGTACTACTCACCATGGTCATCACTGGTATAGATATGGTGGAAACAAGCAGCACAGTGACCCCTGCTGGTGGGTCACAGAGGTGACGTTGGTCAAGTCTTGTAAAGGCTTGCACTCTGTCTTCTCAAATCAAGGGGCCCCAGCTGGGCTATCTGCCTCTTGTGTATGAGAGTGGGGCAAAACCAGACGTGGTTTTGGCTTTCCTTTAAGCTGTATTTTTATTTGTAGCTGTGCCTCTCAGCACATGCTCACGTTCATGCACAAGGTGTGTGTATCAGAAGCCAAAGACCCCTTGGTCACAAATACATGTATTGTGATTGAAATACACCTGGAAAAGTGCAGATATTAAATATACGGTCGAGAAAAACTAAAGGTAAAAGGCAAGTTTCTGAGAGATTTAACAAAGCAAACCTGTAAACCACAGAGCTTTTTCTGTTAAGATTTCATTGAACAGAATCAATTTCCTGCAGTACACCTTTTGCCTGTTGCACTGTAAACTATCCAAATATCTGCCACGAAATGCCAATCCAGCCCATTCCAGTGCATGCTGGTGCACGTTATCATGACAAGGGCACACTAGCTCCATAGTGTGATATTATGTAATCTTTGTGACTAAACTGGTTGTATGTTTTGGGTGCATTAAACAGTCTCTGAATGTTTCAAACACATGATAGCAAAGAAAAGATGATACTATTAACATCCTTTTGCCATTTTCAGGGATTATTCCCATGCACAACCTACTTTGGAAGATGTATGCCACAAAAAATATGACCCTGCAACAATATCCAGTGCATGATTTAGACTACCACTATATTGTTTAGTATACATAGGCAAGTGGAGATTTGCTACTCTTAGCTCCACGTCTACATACTTTGAATATATGTATATATATATATGTAAACAAGGTAAGTATATTTAGGCAAGTTTAAATTTACTATTCATATGTCCATATACCTTGATATATATATCATGTAGATATGGAGTTATGAATATTAAATCTAATCTTACCTATATATACTTACCTTGTTGATATAGTAGTAGTCAATATCCGGTACTCCATAATGTTGTAGGGTGGTATTAAATACTCAGTTTTGTGGCAGAACCCCATCTCGGCCATTTTAAGGATGTTTGCCCCTTGGAGAAATTACATTACCATCTCATCTCCTCCTGGAACCTGGGTCACATTTGCTGCTTTTTGGGTCATCTTGCCTAAGCTGTCACCCAGCCCTGCCTTGTATCATGTGTAAGGGAGACTTGAGCTTGGTATCAAATGGGCTTGATTATCAATTTGTGAGCCCAGTGAATGTTGACCTTTCTATTGAATGCTAACAGGGGCAATTGCAACAATATATATAACTACACTGGATTAACATTAAGACATCCTACAAATGCTCGGCCATCACTCCCACACACAGGTCACTTACGGCCCAGATTCCACAATGACGCTGCGCACTCGGTCGAACCCACGGTCGCCAAGGCTGGCACACTCATTTACCAGCTCCAGGTGCCTCCCCTGGAAGTTCTCCTGCTCAAAGATGAGGATCTGCAACAGGGAGGTAAGAATCACAACGTTAACAGATACTATATATTTGTGGATATCTTTTCGCCGCTGGCTTTACAAAAATAAACTGACTTGGATAATCTCAATAAAATTTTACAAGGAATGAAGAGAAGTTGTATGAGACGTGCTGCAACCCAATGTGCGGTGCTTTGTTGATCAGATTCTGTTACGGGTGTTGTTTTTCGGCTTCCAGGGCAAGCATTCCATAAACATAACAAAGATATGATACACCGGGTTTTGCAATCACGTCCTCTTGAGTAAATAGCAATGTATATGTGTATGTATGCTTGTAGGGGCATTTATATAACATGAACGTGTCTGAGAAGCAACACAGTGCATCAGACTGTACCACCATGACTCTTGGACCATGGGCTGGTATAAGATGGTGGTGGCAGCATCTGTGTCATTCAAGGTTGGGCTTGCCACAGAAGCCAGGAGTTCTGAACCTACGATAACGATGAACCGCTCGGGGCTAGTTTCTAAGCAGCAGACAACTGAAGGCTGAACACTGGTGGTGTTTAGCCAGTGGCCATGTGGCACATTATCCCCCATCCCTAGTTAATGATTAAAGTACATTATTGACATTACATGTATACAAAGACAGACCTACTCAGGAGCTGCTAACTCACAAAGACAGATCCCAGCATCGATCTCTGTAGAGTAGTCAACGCTAGTGTCAGAGACTGCGGAGCGGCTTGGATGTGAGCATGGAAGATCTGGCTTTCTTATGCTATGTAATATTTTCGTTGTTACTAGATCTATGTTTTGTGCTTGCGGACCTTACCTTGTAGGTTCCTACAGAAGAATCCCCAGCTTTGCTGGGCTTGCTGATTGGCACAGAGGGTGGCACCCCTTTCTCCTTGGAGTCGCTGCCCTGGCTGGCAGCGGCGGCAGCAGCAGCGGCAGCAGCAGCTTTGGAGGTCTGAGACATGTTTATTTTTCAAGTGGATATCTGAAAAACAAGCCACAAGTGGCATTTGTACTTTTGAGGAGACACTAACAGCCAAACTTAGCGTTGACTTCGCCTTGAAAGGCTGCCACCTCGGCCAGTCGCGGGAATGTCAACAGACACTATCTAAAGCATGCATCGCTTCGCTGCCACGTCACTTGACAGGGACTGTTTTTCATCTGGCGTATTTTCCAGGAACAGTTCTACAAAATTACACACAGATGAAGCATGCATGTAGCGGAAACCAATTATATGTTGAGCAAATATAATCACAAAAAAATTAAATGCTGCAGCTCCCAATCCATTGTTAAATTTGCTTGCACTCTCACAAGCTTAGAAACATAGGTTTTTTACTGCATGAAATCTAGAGGTTCCAATCATGTGACTAGTCTCTGCTCAAAACCAAAATGTCTTTGATTTTCAGTCAACATCTTTGAATAATACGTTTTTCGCTGCAGGCAGTGCAGAACTCAAAATTTGGGATATAGTGCAAGCATAGGGAACTGTGGGCCGCTTCCAGGACTGATTGGGATGAGAGTGCCTAAGCCCAACCAGACCTGAAAGCTGCACTGAGAGAGATGTGCACAACTTTCTTTCAATCACAGCAGGCATCATTTGTTCTGTACAGAGTTAATGCTTCTTGGTTTTGTGGCAGGCACAGAAGTATGGAAAAATTTCATGAGTATCTGTTCAGATTCGCTCCCAAAACTATGCTTGAGTTTCAAGGAATTTAAAACGAATTGTTCAAATTAAAATAAATTGTTATCCCTATTTTAAAGGAAACATTCCAGAGAAATACCTCGACATGACTTCCAGAAGAAGGTCGCTCAGTGAAATATAGGGCTAGTATAACATTTTCTGGGGCTGTCTTTAACTCCCAGTTCTGGTCCGTGTTAGGTTCTCGATGCACTCATGAGAGAAAGTAGTAAAATAGAACTTATAAACTGTATTGGACTCTTCCCTAATGGAGTAGGGTGCGGAACTCCCGGGGGCCGCATCATGATGGGCTTTGGTGGCTCAGCGCAGAGCCGAGCGCCTGCTTGTATGCGCCTGCAAGGCATAAAGTCAGTTCATTTCACCAGAACTTTCTTTGAATTCTAGCTCCATTTTCAGACAGCACAACTTAGAATCAGAAGGAGGCAAACCTTGTTCATTGTTTCCGAGATGTACTGTCTGAAAATAAAGCTCTAACTCGGAGAAATATCCGGTTAAATGGATCAACTTTTCGCACTGCTGGCGCATAAAAATTGGCGCTGGGCTCTGTGCGGAGGCAGCGAGCCCATCATGATACGGCTGCTGCAGTTCTTTGCATAAACGGCACATAGGGTCAGTTTCTCTCACCTGTGGAGCTGTTTCCTGCTGGAGCTGCTGGGCTTGTTGTTGGAGGGTCGCCGAAGAGCATTATTTATACCCTGGCAAGAGCAGGCGCTGCATGAGGGGAGACAATAGAAGTGACAGCTCATCAGAGTCCGCCGGTGAAGCCCCGGGTCATCACATATCCCAGGACCGCCACTCGGCTGGAAACATCACCCATTCACAGCAGCTGAAGCAAGCATTTTGCTTTGTTTTGAACTTGTGCACTAAACACATACCGTAGAAATTCCTGACAGGAGTCTTTTGGAGTGTGCAGCTTTAAACCTGTGTGGCACTCACCTCCCAACATTAGACATTTAAAAAAAGGGCATTTCAGGTGGAAACGGGGGGCAAGGGCACCTAAGGCATTTGCTCACAATCAATTCCTAATAACAGAACAAGTGGCAACGTCGAACTTTTGCCAGTTTTACTTATCAAAAGGGAGAATGCTTCTTCTGTACGTGGCCACTTGAAAAGTAGTAAAATCAAACATAATACCGCAGTGTGTACTGCCATCAAGTTGTGCACCCTGACTATCACCCCCAGAATATCGATGGAACACAATATTGAGGACAAAATATATTCAAAAAATATTAACAGGTATGTAAGTTCAAATTTTCCATACCTAACTCAACATACATACGCCTACATAGTACGTGCATGTTTATGGTACAAAGAAGTGGAGTTAGTAAGAGTAAATCTATAATTCCCTGTATGCACTTACCTTTCGAAGTCTTGTCTCTCAATATTCTGTCCTCGATTTTCTTGTGTCACAATATTCTGGGATTCCATACTCAGCAGTTCAATCTGTGATCAACCCCAAGGAAATTGGTCATTTGTTGTAGAATGTGATCTTTGCTTAAGGTCAAGATGTTTTTGTTGGTGTATTGAACCTTTGACAAATGGTTGCCATAAGCTTCTTTACTGCTGCTGGCAAACCTGGGATTTTTTGCAAATGGGGAAAGTCACAGCTCCTCATGGTGTGCTGGCTGCATTCATACTGTACAGCAGGGAGGCAGCTCCAAGGAGCAGCTCAGACTTTACAGAGAACATTTTTATTGTGAAAGGAGCATCATAGGCATAAGTTGTTCTACTCAGAAGAAGGCAAGGTACAGGATCCATCTGAGACCAGAATACAGAAAACAACAGTGCTTAAATTGCCAAAGAATAAGTGCAGGTGCCCAGTTTTTCTCAGAAGCCTCTTGTCCACGCTGTTGAACACTGGGGTTACTGAAAACCTAGTCTAGCCTTGATTCCACCTCATGCCTCTTTCATCCATCCCATACATTTCCTGCTCTTTGTCTCACTTTTACAGGTTGTTTTTCATCCCTGCTTACTCTATTTTCCATCTTCTATTCCATCTTCTGTCCCCATTTTCTTCCTGTCTCTCTCTTTTTCTGGGTCAAAGTCTGATGATGAAAATAAGTCCTGATTCTCAAAAAACAGAATGCCCGTGGCCCGCACCACACCTGCAACTTCAGGCTAAAATTAAGCCCTGGAAATCAGTAAGTGAGCAGTATTAGGAACCTGTAGATGAGATGGCACAATGCACAGTTGGTGAATATACAACACATGTTTTGAGTCTCAGACATAGAGAGATAAATTAATTTTACCAGAAAGACAAGCTCCCTTGGGTTAAGTATCGCAGTCAGGGCTAAAGCCCATGGTATCGGGCCCCAAGGGCAACATTTGACACTAGACTGCGTATCATGCAAGTGTTATGGCTTCAATAATGGGTGAAGTACACAGTCGCCATTTTAGCAACTATTGCACTTGATCTGAAAGAATGACACAAAGTCCAAGGGGCTCTTTTATTTTATGTTGGTGATTCAAACTCACATTCCCGTGCTTGGTAGGTAAGTATATAACTGCCAAAACCGTACCAAGTTGAATCTTTGCAGCCATTGGTGCTCAGGAGAGTTTTTCACATTGAAGGTCAGTTTTCCAAGGTTGAGCAGAAAGTAAAATACTTTGCTTAGTTGGTGTTTGTATACCACGTCTACACTGCTTAAATGTTTGGAAAAGGCAATCTTAATATTAGCCGGACAATTATAGGACCATATCCTTCAATCATCAGTTGTTCTGTGCACGCTGAGCTTTAGTAAAATTCTAAGCAGAATGTGACAGACTTCCAAGGACGAATCTGGCTTTCTACTCTTTAAAGAATATGGGGTTTGGTCCCTCAGAACACTGCTGAATGTGCTCCCCTTAACCTATTTCTTTTGGTACCAAATTATCACCAATCTTGTACAAAAAATAAACTCAAGAATGTTGCAATTGTGAATGCATCATCATTCTTTAATTATATTTCTATTTCTCTTTTGTATGATTTGAGAAAATCTGACATCGTTCTTTGTTTAATCAGAGTTCAGAGAGATGTCTGAGAAGTAGTAGACCAGCCACTGAATTGGGGAGAGTAGTGGTGCAGAAGAAGCAGATTGCCAATGAAGTGTGTCTGGAACCAACCTACATGAACCTCATCTGGTCTCAAAACTAAGGGGCATATTATCAAGAAACGGCGTTAAAATTATCGCCGCTTTAGCGGCAGAAAACTGCTGCTAAAGCGGCGATAATGGGCTTGATAATATGCCCTTGAGAATTCCAATAGAAGTCCATGTTCTGATGTCAACAAGGGCTTCTATTGGAATTCTCAAGGGCATATTATCAAGCCCATTATCGCCGCTTTAACAGCAGTTTTCTGCCGCTAAAGCGGCGATAATTTTAACACCGTTCTTGATAATATGCCCCTAACTTTGTAAGTGATGATCCATGAGAGCATCTTCTCCAGTAACTGACACAGACTGAGACAGAGAACCTGTGGTGCCTTTGCCTTATCTGAGCACTTTGCTCCAGTGCTTTGGACCTGAGGGAAGGATTTCTCACCATGAGGGCAGGAGCTGCTGTCTGATGTGCTGAACTATTGCCGTCTTCACTGGCTGGCTCAGAGTGAAGAGGCAGAGACACTGAAACGAGCTGCAATGGCAACAGACATACATCTGCACTTTGAACTTCAGACTGTGCACCACGACCATGTGAAACAGCAGTGCCTGAGTGTTGGACCTGTCCCCCTCTCCAAAGTCACCCTAAAACATTTTGCTCCCTCCTGTTTCTGTCAGCCTGTAGATACCACAGAGTTGATTTGATGCTCAAATGTGGTCCACCTCTTGATCGTTTCACTTCTGATTGTAATCAACACAGAATGATGATCGGATCAAGTGAGGGAAGGACGGGAAGGGAACAGCTGGGAAGGAGAACTAAACAGAAAATGTAGACACTATTATCTTCAATGTAATACGGATAATCCTATGAAAATATAATAAACAGGTATATATATATATATATATATATATATATATATATATATATATATATATATATTTATTTATATGAAGCAGCAGCCAGAGGCCCAATACTGGAGAAGTTTGCATTTATTCACGGCACAGCAGCACAAAGAAAGCTTCCGTCTCCCTACGCGTTTCGGTGATCAATGCCGCCTTGCTCACAGGTGGAAGCAATATCAGATGTGAAGTGCAGGCATGCATGCTTAAAAACACATTGAGTCACATGACCAGTTTGTTAGAAATACATTTCCCATAATGCAGGTTAAGTTCTGTTTTGAATACAGGTAAGGAAATCCTCTTCTCATTTTACCTGCACGTTGTTAGTGTGGAAAATCAAAATGCAACTGGTCCTGTGCGTTCATAGTTGTTGCATAGTGCTCAATTGTTCATAAGTGCCCCGAAAATGCCCGTCTCCAGCACGATCAGAAAGGATGTCTTCCTTCCCGAATCCCTTCCATGCGCTCTCAAAATTCACTCGATTAGCAATGCCTTTAGTAGGTCATGAGAGGGCAAGTGGGTCATGCTCCCAATTCAACATCACCAAAACCATCCTCCGAGTACAGGAGCCCCTGACCCTTCAGGGCGGCCTCTTAAAACAATGGGCACGGAGCAGCCCACCAATTTCACAAACATGAAGCAGCAGACAGAGGCCCAATACTGTAGAAGTTTGCATTTATTCACGGCACAGCAGCACAAAGAAAGCTTCCGTCTCCTTATGCGTTTCGGCGATCAATGCCGCCTTGCTCACAGGTGGAAGCAATATCAGATGCGAAGTGTAGACGTGCATGCTTAAAAACACATTGAGTCACATGACCAGTTTGTTAGAAATACATTTCCCATAATGCAGGTTAAGTTCTGTTTTGAATACAGGTAAGGAAATCCTCTTCTCATTTTACCTGCAAGTTGTTAGTGTGGAAAATCAAAATGCAACTGGTCCTGTGCGTTCATAGTTGTTGCATAGTGCTCAATTGTTCATAAGTGCCCCAAAAATGCCCGTCTCCAGCACGATCAGAAAGGATGTCTTCCTTCCCGAATCCCTTCCATGCGCTCTCAAAATTCACTCGATTAGCAATTCCTTTAGTAGGTCATGAGAGGGCAAGTGGGTCATGCTCCCAATTCAACATCACCAAAACCATCCTCCGAGTACAGGAGCCCCCGACCCTTCAGGGCGGCCTCTTAAAACAATGGGCACGGAGCAGCCCACCAATTTCACAAACATGAAGCAGCAGACAGAGGCCCAATACTGGAGAAGTTTGCATTTATTCACGGCACAGCAGCACAAAGAAAGCTTCCGTCTCCTTACGCGTTTCGGCGATCAATGCCGCCTTGCTCACAGGTGGAAGCAATATCAGATGCGAAGTGTAGACGTGCATGCTTAAAAACACATTGAGTCACATGACCAGTTTGTTAGAAATACATTTCCCATAATGCAGGTTAAGTTCTGTTTTGAATACAGGTAAGGAAATCCTCTTCTCATTTTACCTGCAAGTTGTTAGTGTGGAAAATCAAAATGCAACTGGTCCTGTGCGTTCATAGTTGTTGCATAGTGCTCAATTGTTCATAAGTGCCCCAAAAATGCCCGTCTCCAGCACGATCAGAAAGGATGTCTTCCTTCCCGAATCCCTTCCATGCGCTCTCAAAATTCACTCGATTAGCAATTCCTTTAGTAGGTCATGAGAGGGCAAGTGGGTCATGCTCCCAATTCAACATCACCAAAACCATCCTCCGAGTACAGGAGCCCCCGACCCTTCAGGGCGGCCTCTTAAAACAATGGGCACGGAGCAGCCCACCAATTTCACAAACATGAAGCAGCAGACAGAGGCCCAATACTGGAGAAGTTTGCATTTATTCACGGCACAGCAGCACAAAGAAAGCTTCCGTCTCCTTACGCGTTTCGGCGATCAATGCCGCCTTGCTGACAGGTGGAAGCAATATCAGATGCGAAGTGCCGGCGTGCATGCTTAAAAACACATTGAGTCACATGACCAGTTTGTTAGAAATACATTTCCCATAATGCAGGTTAAGTTCTGTTTTGAATACAGGTAAGGAAATCCTCTTCTCATTTTACCTGCACGTTGTTACTGTGGAAAATCAAAATGCAACTGGTCCTGTGCGTTCATAGTTGTTGCATAGTGCTCAATTGTTCATAAGTGCCCCGAAAATGCCCATCTCCAGCACGATCAGTAAGGATGTCTTCCTTCCCGAATCCCTTCCATGCGCTCTCAAAATTCCCTCGATTAGCATTTCCTTTAGTAGGTCATGAGAGGGCAAGTGGGTCATGCTCCCAATTCAACATCACCAAAACCATCCTCCGAGTACAGGAGCCCCCGACCCTTCAGGGCGGCCTCTTAAAACAATGGGCATGGAGCAGCCCACCAATTTCACAAACATGAAGCAGCAGACAGAGGCCCAATACTGGAGAAGTTTGCATTTATTCACGGCACAGCAGCACAAAGAAAGCTTCCGTCTCCTTACGCGTTTCGGCGATCGATGCCGCCTTGCTCACAGGTGGAAGCAACATCAGATGCAAAGTGCAGGCGTGCATGCTTAAAAACACATTGAGTCACATGACCAGTTTGTTAGAAATGCATTTCCCATAATGCAGGTTAAGTTCTGTTTTGAATACAGGTAAGGAAATCCTCTTCTCATTTTACCTGCACATTGTTAGTGTGGAAAATCAAAATGCAACTGGTCCTGTGCGTTCATAGTTGTTGCATAGTGCTCAATTGTTCATAAGTGCCCCGAAAATGCCCGTCTCCAGCACGATCAGAAAGGATGTCTTCTTTCCCGAATCCCTTCCATGCGCTCTCAAAATTCACTCGATTAGCATTTCCTTTAGTCCTTTAGTAGGTCATGAGAGGGCAAGTGGGTCATGCTCCCAATTCAATATCACCAAAACCATCCTCCGAGTACAGGAGCCCCCGACCCTTCAGGGCGGCCTCTTAAAACAATGGGCACAGAGCAGCCCACCAATTTCACAAACATGAAGCAGCAGACAGAGGCCCAATACTGGAGAAGTTTGCATTTATTCACGGCACAGCAGCACAAAGAAAGCTTCCGTCTCCTTACGCGTTTCGGCGATCAATGCCGCCTTGCTCACAGGTGGAAGCAATATCAGATGCGAAGTGCAGGCGTGCATGCTTAAAAACACATTGAGTCACATGACCAGTTTGTTAGAAATACATTTCCCATAATGCAGGTTAAGTTCTGTTTTGAATTGGGAGCATGACCCACTTGCCCTCTTCTCACCTACTAAAGAAAATGCTAATCGAGTGAATTTTGAGAGCACATGGAGGGGATTCGGGAAGGAAGACATCCTTTCTGATCGTGCTGGAGACGGGCATTTTCGGGGCACTTATGAACAATTGAGCACTATGCAACAACTATGAAGGCACAGGACCAGTTGCATTTTGATTTTCCACACTAACAACGTGCAGGTAAAATGAGAAGAGGATTTCCTTACCTGTATTCAAAACAGAACTTAACCTGCATTATGAAATGTCGATGTATCTAATGATATATTCATACAGGTCTATCAATGTATTTTTAGACTGTATATAATACTTTGATTATTTATTAACAGATCAATATGTATTTTTATGATGATATATTTATATATTTATGTATTTATATATTTATTTATTCATTTAACTATTTACATTGATATGAGTATATGTTTACATTGACATAGGTGAGATTTTGCACACAAGTTATGGAGAACACAATACCTATATCTATTCACAACAACTATGATATATCTGGGTATTGAAACTAGAATATATTTTAAAGTAATAACGAGTTTTTTAAATAAAACTGTAAACAGATGACCATACAAGATGATACAAGAAGTAGGATATCCACCGATAAGCTTATACTAATAAGGGAAGCATATGGAACTTAATTGGTGTTTTTAATAGATCAAGAATACATAGTAAATTTTAAAACACATATCACTCATGATTTTAGCACATATCAATAAGGTAGACATACACATCTCTGACAGAAAAGAATTTGGTAAATATGTAATCACCAGTAAGGTCTTAGTGGATTTAACCACGTTATGAAAACTTGATGCAATTGCAACAGATATACAATATATATGATAGGATTATATGAAAGAACATATGACATGCATCGAAGAAAATTGTCAATTGATTATGTACATATATAAAGTATTAAAGTACTGTGTTACGAAAATGTTATTAATATTAATAATTGTATAAGGATCAGTACTGGTTGTTGAGAAATATATATTATCAATAATGACATTAAGAGGTATAGAGAATCTTGTTTATGTCTACTACAACACTATTCACGAGGTAACAATGTCTTTTATGTCTATGGTAGCACTATTCACGTGGTAACAATTAGCAAGCGCTTGTCACTTTAAAAATGGTTCCTAAACTGTTTTACCATGTCATGTGATCAAGGCTCGGACAAGCCGAAACGTTATGGCGGCATTGCAATAAATTAATTTTTCACAAAGATCGTTGGTCCATGTCCGTGTTGGGAGAGAAAGATCCGGTGAGATACGGAGTTAAGTCATATGGTTGGCCGATTTGGTTTCACACGGCCATACACAGGAACCCCTTTCTGAATTGGGCAACGCTCGAAGTGAAACGACAATTCCAGGTTTACCCGAAAGCAGTTCTGATTCCAGGAGGAAACGCAGCGTTTGACCCCCCAGAACCTGAGCACACGCCGATACCGGGAGAAGCTCTGCGGACGCCGAGTCGGAGGACGCGGTGAAAACGGGGACGAACCCAGGTAGGACAATCAGGTATTCTGGGGTGGAAAGGAGTGCAAAGCAGACGGAGCTAGTGGTAGTTAAAACAGCCATAACTCACGCGAGCAACGAGTGAAAATAAACATTGCAAATATGTCGGCCAACATGGTACGAGACAGGGAGGCGGCGGCAATGAACATGTTTTCGGATAACCTCCCAATACCACCAAGTATTAATGACAAAGGAAGAGGAGATAATTTAAACAACACCAGTTCTGTGAAAGAAAAATTAAAAATATTAGAAAAAAAGATGCGCAGCGAACAGAGTAAGTGGTAGGAGTCACGGTCACTACAGAAATATATCAATGTTAACAGAATCCCAAGGGGATTAAGAATCCTCACGGCTCCAAGTTATGAGAACCCAAATCCTGAACTTATGCGAGAATGGGCTGAGAGCAATCTCGAATCATCCCGAAGATTGGTTTTAATATTAATTAAATATGCTGATATTGATCGAACACAACTCCTAAAAGAAATTGATGACATCAATGACGATTTGGAAAAAATAGATGCAACAGATGAAAAAACAAAATTGAGAAATGAAATGAAGCTCAGGCTTAAAAAAGAAGAGGACAAAATTAAAGAAAGGAAGACGTTTACATTTCAAAGAGATCGCAATGACTACGAGTTAGGGCAGATATTCACTTTTGCCAAAAATACGACGCATTACGAGTGTCTAAATATAGGATGACGGAAAACTCTAAAACAACCAGTAAAGTGAGAGAGGCAATGACGGAAACATCTCAGTCAGATTTGAGCTCGGCCGGGGGAAGTGAATCTGAGTCAGACATGAGGAATCCAGTAACAGGCAGACAACAACAAAAACCATCACCAGGCGAACATCAATTTTTTATGTCACGAAAGGAGACAGACTCTCCAACCAAGACCACAGAGGGGCAATGGCGAAGCAACGGCAACTACAAGCGGAGGCAGAGGCGCAAAGCAAACAGGCGGCGCACCAAACTTCAACAAAAAAAGAGAAAGGGGCCAGTGGCAAAAGAAATAAGAATGGCAAACACCACAGACAATACCATTGTCAACCTATCAAACATAAAACTATCTACAAAAGAAGAAAATATACTTTGCCTGGCACTGTCATACTCCCCAGGTACGAACTTTGATTATGCAGCGACAAGGCTAGAGATGTACAAGACTGTCAGGAAATTAAAATTGAAGAAATTCCACACACTGACTAAAAAGCATGAGAGACAAGGGTCAATAACAAACACGGATGTACAAATTTAACGCAATCCGATCTACCTCTTCTCAGGGAAATGGAGGAACTATGGGAAGGCAGTGGTACAGAACATCGTAAGGAAATGGAACATAATAGCAACGAGGCAAATCCCAATGCCAATGAAACAGGTGGAAGTGCAGCGATTCAACCAACACCGTTCAAACCACCTTCCACCTTCAATCCGGTTACCCCCGTGATTCTATTGACATTTTTCATGAGACCGTCACGGCACAAATAAGAAATTAAATAAAAGTACACAAATGATACGTCGAAAGTACAATGAACAAAATCAGCAATACGACGCTTTAATCAAAAAATGTAAGGAAGATAAGAGCATAGTCATACGTAACAGTGATAAGGGAGGCAACATAGTCATCTGTCCTCAAGAAGACTACAAAAAAGAGGCATTTGCGCAACTTAATGATAGATCATGTTATGTACGAAACAGTGCGTCCAATTTGAAAGAAGTATATAAAGAATATTACAAGAAATTGTTGGCATGGAAAAGCAAAGGACTTATCACAACAGATGAGTATAAATACCTGAAAAAAGAAAATCCAGTGACACCATCTATATACTTTATACCAAAAATACATAAGGATCCTAAAAAGCCACCAGGTAGGCCTATAATATCGGCCCGGGAGGGTCTACTTGAACATACATCCAAATATGTCGACTTTTTTCTTCAAGATTATGTAAAAACACTCCCGTCATACGCACGAGATACCAGTGATTTCTTGGGAAAGATCAAGGAAGTGGTATGGCACCAGGAAAATACTGGATGATTGCATTGGATGTGACATCCCTTTACACCAGCATCAGACACTGTGATGGAATTCAAGCGGTAAAACATTATTTGACAAAAAGACCTTTTCAGTACAATGAACATAATAGGATGCTGATTGAAATGTTGGAATTTTGCCTGAATAACAATAATTTCATGTTTAATAATCTGTTACATCAGCAAATCGGAGGAGTAGCCATGGGGGCCAGCTTCTCTCCCAGCTATGCCTGTTTGCATATGGGCTGTTGGGAGGAGCTGGTCCTCATGATTGATCATGAGCAATATATCAAAGATAATGTAAAAGTATGGCTTCGTTATATTGACGATTTATTTGTTATATGGCGGGGGACAAATGAACAAGCAGGAGAATTTGTGAAGGTCATTAATCAGAATAATGTCAATTTACACTTCACAGCCACCATAAGCAAAGTGTCCGTTAATTTTTTAGAAACACAGATATACATCAGAGACAACAAAATAGAAACCCGACTGTATAGAAAAGAAACATCAGGCAACTCCACCTTACATGCGAGTAGCTCGCATCCTAAACATCTCATAAACAGTATACCTTATGGCGAGATGTTACGCCTCAGACGCATTTGCAGCAATGAGCAGGATCTGAGAGAGGCACAAGAACGTAGCAGCATAAGATTTCAAGAAAGAGGATATTCAAAATTTATCATCAATAAAGCTATATCTAAATCGATGCTACATAACAGGTAGGAGCTACTCAGAGACAAACAACAAGACACACTAAAAATCAGGGGAGTCTCAGAGGAAGGAAAGGATCAGGTGGCTAAACAATTTAGAATAATCATGAGATACAGCAAACAACAAAACAGTCTACGCAAGATTATCCCCAAAAATTGGCCATTGGTTTTAAATGACCCGGTGATAGGACCTCTGCTTCCGTAGAGGGTGTCCATCACATATAGCAAAGCACCATCCATGAGGGATGCATTAGTCAACACCAGCCCAGAAGTAATAGAAAATACAAACTGGTTACAAACCAACAAAGGATTTTTTAGATGTAAAACCTGCAAGGCTTGTCAACATGGGGTTAATACCAAGACATATAAAACACCTTTCAGCAACAAAGAGTACAAAATCCAAAAACTTCTGACGTGTAAGACGGAATATGCTATTTATGTACTGGAGTGCCCCTGTGGCCTCCAGTACATAGGTAGCACAAAATTACAAGTACACAAACGTGTATTACAGCACCTTCGCGCCATCACAAATCAGGATAGTACTTATCCTGTGGCGCGCCACTTTAGGGAGATACACGATTCCAACAACACAGGTTTAAAATATTTTGTTGTAGATGCAGTAACACCCAGTAGACGAGGAGGCGACAGAGAGTCTAAATTGAGAAAATTAGAGACTAGATACATCATACAATTAGATTCCAAAAGCCCAGGGGGACTAAATGCGACAGAAGATTTACATACTTGCTTAGGATGAAATTCAGGATAATTTAGTGTGTTCTCTACATCAGACATAGTCTTAATTGATTGGATAGTACATGATATATGTGTTCTATAATCCACTGAAATCCAAGATCTCAATGTAGATAAAATATCCAAACAAACATGAAATGTCGATGTATCTAATGATATAATCATACAGGTCTGTCAATGCATTTTTAGACTGTATATAATACTTTGATTATTTATTAACAGATCAATATGTATTTTTATGATGATATATTTATATATTTATATATTTATGTATTTATATATTTATTTATTCATTTAACTATTTACATTGATATGAGTATATGTTTACATTGACATAGGTGAGATTTTGCACAAGTTATGGAGAACACAATACCTATATCTATTCACAACAACTATGATATATCTGGGTATTGAAACCAGAATATATTTTAAAGTAATAACGAGTTTTTTAAATAAAACTGTAAACAGATGACCATACAAGATGATACAAGAAGTAGGTTATCCAACGATAAGCTTATACTAATAAGGGAAGCATATGGAACTTAATTGGTGTTTTTAATAGATCAAGAATACATAGTAAATTTTAAAACACATATCACTCATGATTTTAGCACATATCAATAAGGTAGACATACACATCTCTGACAGAAAAGAATTTGGTAAATATGTAATCACCAGTAAGGTCTTAGTGGATTTAACCACGTTATGAAAACCTGATGCAATTGCAACAGATATACAATATATATGATAGGATTATATGAAAGAACATATGACATGCATCGAAGAAAATTGTTAATTGATTTTGTACATATATAAAGTATTAAAGTACTGTGTTACGAAAATGTTAATAATATTAATAATCGTATAATTATCAGTACTGGTTGTTGAGAAATATATATTATCAATAATGACATTAAGAGGTATAGAGAATCTTGTTTATGTCTACTACAACACTATTCACGAGGTAACAATTTCTTTTATTTCTATGGTAGCACTATTCACGTGGTAACAATTAGCAAGCACTTGTCACTTTAAAAATGGTTCCTAAACTGTTTTACCATGTCATGTGATCAAGGCTCGGACGAGCCGAAACGTTATGGCGGCATTGCAATAAATTAATTTTGCACAAAGATCGTTGGTCCGTGACTGTGTTGGGAGAGAAAGATCCGGTGAGATACGGAGTTAAGTCATATATATATATATATATATATATAGGTTACATCAAGAATGAGCAGAGTAAGAACAGAATACTAGAGGATACTTTAGGATATCCTCGTGTCACACAGTACCTACCAACAACTTAGGTAGCCCAGCTTCACAGGGAAATCCTCTGGGTCCTGACCCCTGTTAATAGGCAAAAATGAGAACAGCAAGAACTACTTCACTAAATACGTCTTTAGTGTATCCTTTACGTTTTTGATTCGCTCCAACAAGAGTTAAATTTGTAATGCAACCTTTTAACAAGCACCTCCAAGCCTCCATACGTAATGAACTAAAACGCTCATAAGATGAAAGGGTTAACTTCACCCTCCTTTGTTCTTTTTCAAAGTTATAAGAATAGTCAATTCCAAATAGTCATTTAATTCACCAAAACCATGTTAGAAGCCAATTCATACGATTTATTTTTCTGCTGCCAAGGCAAACTCCACCTTGCCTTCAGCGATTACCCAAATAGAACGCTGCTGCGTTCTGACGTCACCAACAAATGCGCAGGCAAGGATTATTTCACAAAACTCTCCAGTCATAGAATAACTTTACTCGCAATTCCATATCGAGTAAATAAGCCGTTAACAACACGGTGCAGGCAGCCTTATCGGATACTTGAAGAATACCGCAACCACGGACTCTTCCATGAGAGCCCTTCGACTCAAAACACCTCTCTCCGCTCAGCCAACTTCCCTATGGAAAAGAGGCTCCACTTCCACCCGCTGCTAAAGGAATAATCTGCAGTGGGCGGACGCGCGGTTAATCCCTTTATGATCCAGACCAATACTTACACCAATGAGAATCGAAGAAACCGGAAGTACTACAGCATCATGGGAATTGCAGTTCTGGAATCCCTTTCCGGGTTACCAATCTTCCGCTTAGCACAGCGTGAACCTCAGGACAGCGTGACAGTACACAGGTATGGTTATGACAATTTCTGAATCCGTTTTTGTTGTCTTTTAGGACTCTGTGCACTTTGCAACTGCTAACCAGTGTTAAACTGCTTGTGCTCTCGCCTTTAAACACGGTAACATTGGCTTACACCCAATTGGCATATATAATTTGCCTGTAAGCCCCTAGTAAAGCGATACTACTTGTACCCAGGGCCTGTAAATTAAATCCTACGAGTGGGTCTGCAGGGCCTTTTGTGCCACCCACTCAAGTAGCCTTTTTAAACATATCTCAGGTCTGCCATTGCAGCCTGTATGTAGTTTTAAACTGCCATTTCGACCAGACAAAATGTGCCTTTTGCCAGGCCTAAACCTTTCTTTTTATTACATATAAGTCACCCCTAGGGTTGGTCCTAAACAGCCCATAGGGCAGGGTGCATTGTATTTAAAAAGTTGGACATGTATTTTTAAGTTTTACTTGTCCTGATAGTGAAACACTCCTACATTTGTTTTTCACTAATGTGAGGCCTACCTCTCCTGTAGGATAACATTGGGTTACCTTATTACATTTAATAAATTATAACTTTTGTTGTGAACAGGTAGAAATGTCATGTTTGGCATCTGAGGAATTGTAATTTAAACCCCTCTTTGAAGGTAAAGTTGGATTTTAAGTCACAATTCTGAAAATGCCCCTTTTAGAAAATATTTTCTTGTCCTAACCATTTGGTGCCTGAGGTCTGTTCCTGGTCACATGACTAGGTGTAGTTGGCAGTTGGTCTTTGTGTATTCCTCCTAGACACCACACAATAGAGGGTCTGGGTATTGTAAGGATGGGCCATCCTGACTTGATGAGGCGTCGGAGCTTTCACCTGTCACACTTGCAATTCAGCGACACTGCTTCAACTCATATACAACAGACTTCACACTAGCCTATTGTACCTGCAGACAGACTGGGACCAGGGCAGGGAGGCAGGAAATTCCAGACAGCTCTGTACGGGGAAAGCTCCAGAAGTTTCTTTCTCTTAAAAGGGACCAACCCGGTATAAAAAGGGGACCCTCAGACCCACTCTTCAGTACACTTCTGGACCTATGGATACTACAGAAGGACTACCTTGCCGCCAGAGGACTACCATGCTGCTGGAGGCCTGCCCTGCTATCTGAGAAGGAAGACTGGACCTGCACCCTCATTCCCAGGCTGAAATGATTCCAAGGGTCAGCTGACTGACCACCTGTTCTGAGCTACAGGAACACAACAAGCTCCAGAGGCCTTCCTGCAACTTCCCGGCTGACCTGCTTTACTGGACTTGCCTGGACCTGCAACTAGACCTGCCTGAACCCTGCTGGCCTCTGCAGGAGTGAGCTTGTGATCCCCAAGAGGTGCTCCTCAGGGCATGGAGCCTTGGTGTGGTATCCGTGGAGCTCTTCTTAAAAGAAAAGGAGAAATCCTTCAGTTTTGGGCTCTTCACGACTGCGAACGATTCTCACCTAGATCTAGCCTCCCGAGCCACTGACCAATGCGAAGGTCCAGTGAACCCGACTCTTAACCCTACAGCAACAGCCAGCGTAGGCCGCCAATGCGCTACTGCATCGAGAGACTATGGTGACCACCAACTCAAAACTCCAGTAACGACCGCCTGAGACGCCGGACATGATCTTTGTGCACCATTGATGACCAGCTGCGACGCCAGCTCTCATGCTACAGCGACGACAATCCATGACCCTCTCCCTGTTCCTCGTGGCCTCCTCCACCGCAAACGGAACTCTTCATGCTGGACTTTAGAAAGGTAACTTTTTCAGCAGGACTAACTTGGCCCCTGTATCCGGCCCATGCTCTGTCCCAGTCAGCCTGAACTTGTGACTTTCACCCGGTTTTGCACGACCTGATAACCGCAAGTGGCACTTTGTGCTTGTAGATGCTATACTTACCTTAAATCTTTGAAATTGCCTATCCCCTGGTTGTACTGATTGAATAGTTGTCCTTTTGGTATCAAATAATTTATTACATTTTGTCTACTTTTCTAAATTGGTGTGGAATTTCTTTTGCGTTGTGCTTTCACTTTATTTCTGTTTGAGTGCAGCATAAATACTGTACACATTGCCTATAAGTTATGCCTGACTGCTTTTGTGGCAAGCTATCAGAAGATAAAAGCACAGGTTAATTTAGTGACTTTTTGTGGTTCACCCTGACAAGGATTGTGACTGTTGCTTGATAAGGGCTTGCACCCTCTGCACCCAAATACCCAATTTCTCACATTGAAAGATATTGACTTTGAATTGGCCAAAGAGATCTTACTGGAACTTAGAAAGGTAACTGCAACCCTCACACAAAAACCACCTAGTCAAGGATTATGGACTGACTTACTGGTCACATATTGCAGGAGCTAGCCTCCACTTTGCCATAGTGAGTGTGCAACTGCTCCTCAGCCTAAGACTTTCTGCTTCTCTGTGTAGTGAACCCGATAGTGTGCTTCCTAGTAATGCCACTTAAGCCCGTAGTGTGCATTACAGCAATAATGTACAGTATTATGTTTTGGTGTGGTAAAAGTGCTTATCTTTTCTTAAAAGAGAAGCTCTGAACTGTACATTCACTTATTGTGGCTATAATTTGATTCCTTGAGCTATGTGCCTATACCCTCCACGCTAACTTCCTGAGATGCCTTGAACTGCTTGTCCACAGTACCCTAACAGTCAAGTATTTAGAGGTGTACATTGCCCAGTTTGCAGCATCATAGTAGGATCAAACCCAGGACACCAGTTATGTATCTTTATCTAGCACACCTCTGTCTATTTCTATATCTCAGCCTCTCTACTCTCTGTCTACCTCTACCTCTGAGACTCTCTCGCTTTGCCCAGTGGCATCCTAAGGATGTTTGGGGGCCCTGGAAATATATATTGTAGCTGTTTTTGTGTGAACCCCGTCTCTCAAAGTTTGTTTTTGTTATGTGGTCTTCAATTAGCAGGAAATGGGCAGTAAAATGGCGAACAATGGCCCCCAAAATACGTCTTACTGGGCCCCCAAAAATCCATAAGACAACACTGCACTAACAATGCCATAATGCTCTACTGATGCATTCTGGCATTACCATGCCACTTCTGAAATACTGAAGGCAAACATATGAGCAATCAATTGGTGACAATTGGCTTTTGGGAATGTGCAACGAGCAAGCAGCTATGGACTTATTCGCTACCTTTGAACATAATATTGTTGGTATTTGTTGTGGATGTGCAAACTCATGTATGGCTGCATAAGACAGAAGAATCATGATTTTGTCATTCTGCCATTGGGCCTCCACTGTGGGTCGACTTGCACCTGAAGAGTGCCATTTGCTGCCCTTCACAAATTTGCAAGCTTCTCAGAGCTCTTTAAGGATTTACTCCATTTCAAACCCTGGTCTTACAATATGACAGAGCCCTACTGATGCATTATAATGCTAATAGCACTGTTCTAACAAACTTCATAATTTAGTCAATTTCCAGTTCAGATAAAGCCATGCTGGTGCAGTTTGGCATTGCTTAAGTACTCACCCCCCCTTTCTGTGCTGCTACAGTGATGAATACAATGCACAAACTCCTTTGTAATATTTTCTTTCATAACTGGCGCAGGCCGGCTATAGGGATCCAGTGCGGCCTGCTGAACAAAAGTACCTTAATTCGAGTTGGGAAATGATGCTTGGATACGTGCTGAAGATGCATCACGCAGCAGAGGCAAAGCGTTGGTTCCAAGATGTGATGAGGCTGCAATGTGAGGTTCTGATGCGTCGACGTCGAGAGTCCTGTCAACGGGGCTTGCGATGCGAAGGCCAGTGTTGAGAATGCGAGGCTCAGTGAAGACGTTGGTTCCTATGAGCGCTAAAGCCGAGATGCAGAGGTTCGTCATCATCGTTGAGGCTGCAGTCGATGAGGGATGCGAGGAGCATGCGCCATGGCGGCGTCATGCAGTGTCGGTTCTGGAGGCAATGCTCCGGTCCCAGATGCGAGACGCAGCGGCGATGTGAGTCTTTTGCAACTGGTCCAATCCACACAACAGCAGCACTGTGTCAGTTCTGCTTAAAGATGCAGCACTCAGTCAAGAAGTGCGGTCATTTCTGCTCGGGGATACGTCGCTCAGCAAAGAATGCATCGGTTTTGCAGGCCCAATTCCAAGGGGCAAGGACTAGGGTGGCACCACTTGGCAGATCAGACTCACAGATTGCAGAGTCCAGGTGCAGAAGCAGGTAGGTTGGAAGTATGTTATGTCCCTGAGACTTTAGATCAGGAGGCCAGCCAGCTAGCCCTTGGAGTCACTCTGGGTTCAAGTGATGCAGGTTCAGCCCCCTTAACCAGGCAAGAGGACAGCAGGCAGCAGGGCAACACAACAAAGTGGGAGTTCAGCAAAACAGCAGTCCAGTAGAGTGCCAGTCCTTTTAGCAGCACCCCAGACCTTCTTCTTGGCAGAGCTTCATAGGCCCAGAAGTGTTCAGAAGTGATGGTGTCTGAAGTCCAGTACCTATACCCAGTTGTGCCTTTGAAGTGGGGGAGACTTCAAAGGCATGCCTTTGAAGTGCACAGAGTATCTGTTCTTTATGCCCTGGCTCCAGACTCACTACAGGGGGTTATGCAGCCCTTTGTGTGTGAACAGGACACAGCTTATTCAGGTGTAAGTGAGGTTGTGTCCAGCTCCTCCCTCCCATCCTGCCAGGATGGCCTATCAAGTCACACTTAAGCTGCCATTGTGTGCAGCAGTCTAGAGGGAATAAACCAAGCCCAGCTGTCACTCACCCCAGACATGTGGTCAGAGATAGGCAGCAGGTGCCAAATGGCTAAAGTAAGAAAATGGTAACTTTCTAAAAGTGTCATTTTCTGAATTGCAATTTAAAATCCAACTTCATTATAAGTTGTAATTCTAAATTGTGATTCCAGAGACACCAATTTGAATTCATTATTTCCTCCCAATTGGAGATTACACTTATAAAATGTAATAGGGCAATCACAATGTTCTCCTATGGGAACTATAGGCCTTGCAGTAGTAAAAAACAATGTTAACAGTTTTCCCTACCAGGACATGTAAAACTTAAAAGAACATGTCCGACCTTTTAAATACATTGCACCCTGCCCTTGGGCTGTCCAGGGCCTACCCTATTAAAAAGGAAGGTATGGGCCTGGCAAGAGGTTTAACTTGCCAGGTCGACATGGCCGTTTAACTCCACACACAGGGTCTGCAATGGCAATCCTGAGACATTTTTAAGGGCTACTTAAGTGGGTGGCACAATCAGTGCTGCAGGCCCCCTAGTAGTATTTAAATTACAGGCCCTGGGCACATGTAGTGCACTTTACTAGGGACTTATAAGTAAATTAAATATGCCAATTGGGTATAAGCCAATTCTACCATGTTTTAAGCAGAGAGCACAAGCACTTTAGCACTGGTTAGCAGTGGTAAAGTAAACAGAGTCCTAAAGCCAACAAAAACCAGGTCAGAAAAAGTGGAGGAGGAAGGAAAAAGGTTTGGGGTGACTCTGCAAAAAGGACCATTTCCAACAATAAGCATAAGCGTTATACTAAGGTATTTTTATTTTATTAATGTAATTTAATTTATTATAATGAAATATTTAACATTAGTTATGTTTATATTCAGCAATAGATTTAGATTGAGTGTTTTTTTTAAACTTAATATAATAAATTGAGTAGCATTTCATTTCATTTAAAAATTACAATTAACTAGTTAATATCGGTTAGTGTTTAGGTGTGGTTTATGGTTAGTATTAGAGTTAGTATTATGGTAAATATTTCTTATGTTTTATTTGACTTATTTAATTGAGTGACATTTCATAAAAAAAAATATTTACCATTAGTTAGGGTCACAGCAAGGGCTAGGATACGTGCTAGGTACTAGAGTTTGAGGGAAGAGGTTATATAGAGGCGATTGTGGGGAGGTATTTATGTGCTATGTATAGAAAATCTAAGTAATGGTACATGAAGTGTAAATGACGAGGCAGTGGTTCATCAGCTGGTGGCAGTAGAATTAGTTCCATCTATCATTGGGGGTGACATCCGCACAAGCACATGTTTGTGAGCTGCTCAAACGCCTTTTGTGGTTGTTTTTTTCCAGCTTCAGGGCTATCATGCAACAAAGCTCTACTGATGCATTAGTGCATTATTTTAGTTGTGGACCAATTCAGCGATCAATTCTCTTAAGACTTTGTGACAAAACACTATTGATTCATTCTGGCATTGTCGTGACTTCCAATACTGCCTGTGTTGTTGTGCTGATTTGCTTCCACGCTTGAAATGCCCTGGCACTGAAGTGAGGGATTAGTATGAGAAAATGAAAACACTTAAAATATACATTAGGTTGTGCACGAGCCACTAAAATAAAGTAATACCAAACAATGCTGTTCTTGTGAACAACAACTGAAAACAAAAATTGACACAAACACAATTAAAAAGTTCCACGCCAACAAATAAAAATTAAAGTGCATATAATACAGAGATCATATTCAATGGAAGAAAAAGAAACTAAAGTGCAGTCCTGCCAATGAAGACCTTCATTACAGTAAATTTAAATGTATCCACTGGGTGATAATGCCCAGGCGGCGAGATATTAAATACCATAATTTCTCCACCCGAGGAGGGCAATTAAAAGGCCAAGCAGGCTTTTTGACCAACTACCCATCAATTTACTTTAATGGTGACCGATATGTCCATTCTGGTGCTCGCCTCATGCACAAAATGTTGATCAAATCCTGGGCAGCGTATGTCCTGCCACCACTAGGGAAGCAACCCTGTTTCTACCTTACAGGCTGGTAACGAGATGAGCAAGATTTCTTGAATCTACTGTTAAAGTGGCAACTCTTAGTCAACTTCATGGCTTTATCGGTTTGGTGCAGTGATGCGCTCATGTTGTTGTAAAGGAGTGTGTCTAAGGTCTATTGTTGGTGGAGGGCACAGTATGACTGAATCTGGTGTATTTTTGTGTGATGGTATCGATGTAGCTGGTTATAATATGTATGAGAGGGTATAGGTGTGCTACTGCGGTCGCAACACATAGTCACATGAAGGCAAAGTATGACGTATCTGGTGTCATATTTTTGTGCAATGGTATGGATGGAGCTGGTTTTGATATGGATTTTAGTGCTACTGTGGTAGCAACACATAGTCAAATGTATGATTTTGGTGGATGCTGAGTCCACATTAGCACCATGGAGTGTTTCTAATGAGTTCAATTGGTAGTGTGTGGAGTTAAATAACTTTGGATGGGACTGAATAGAATTGGTGAAGCATAAATGTATCAAGATGAAAGTGAATAAGATGCCATGTTGGATGGTGTATCGCTGTGGGAGTTTGGCGATAGCAGTCGCTGTCTTTCCGAAATGTATTGGATGTATGTGAGATGGACTGTCTGATGTGTTATGCTAAGAATGGTGTGGTATTTCTCGGGGTGTGATGGTGGTGTGAGTGTTGTGATAACCAGAGATGGTCTTTGTGCAGTTTTGGATGCATATGAAATGTCCTGTCTGGATGTTTTTCCACATTATCGAGTTTTTTCTATCGTCCCACATAAATATTGCCTCTAAAATATCAATTAACATCAATATCCTCAAACTAAGGGGCAGATTTACAAGGCCCTTTGTAAACCATGCGCCACGTTGCGCCTTATTTACAACTGACGCATCTAGGGAGATGCGTCATGTTGTAAAGCCCTGCGCCAGGTCTCATGTGGGCGTTCCGTCGCAGGGTGGGCGTTCCGTCGCAGGAAAGCCTCGTAAAAGTGACGCAGTGAAATCTACAAGATTTCACTGAGTCATTTTTACGACGCTGCTGCGACTAATCCTTACGCCTGCTTGAAGCAGGCGTAAGGAGTGGCGCACCACGTTAGGTATGGGCAGCCCCTGAGCATTGCTGGAGTTGCGTCGCGCATCTGCCTATCCCTGCGCCACGGTGCGCCGCATTGTAAATGCGACGCATCCGTGGTGGCGCAAGGGTAGGCTTGTGTGTCGCATCTCTTCTGGTGCATCCCTGCTGATTTGCAGGGATGCGCCAGTCGTTGTAAATCTGCCCTAAGTATATATCGATTTACTATTCTTTTTTAAAACAGATTTTATTGGCTTTGAAACAGAAATACTGCTATTGGAGTCAAATACACAAGTAACACAAATATAAACAAAACTTGGCGCGTAAAACCCACCTCATTCCCATCATCCAAATCCCATTAAGGTTCAAATTTAGTCATTCAATGCTTGTCGCATAGGGCGGACAAGCTCCAACACAATGCCCCTGTACTCTGCCCATGCCTGCCACACCTTAGCATGCTTCCGTGGGCAACCTCGCACTTTATATACCGCTATATTTAAGCCCATGCAATGATCCATCCCCTTTCTCCACTCCGGCAAGGAAGGGGGAGCCATGGCTTTCCATTACCTCGCTATGTCACGTTTTGCAAGGGTCAAGACCAAGGAAAAGCAGCATTAGTTTGTACTGGTTGCCACAGAATGTATTGTTGATATGTAGGAGGGTAAGTTTTGGGTCCATCGAGATGGCCCAACCCAAGACCCCTCCCAGACAGGAAGTCACTCGCGCCAGTATGGATTCAAGACAGGACAGCCCCACACAGTGTGTAGGAATGTCTCTTCTGCATCGCCACATCAGAGGCAGGCTGGGGAGGCAACAAACCCCATGCTCCACAGATGATATCGAGTAAGGTATACCCTGTGGAGATACTTAAGCTAGATCAGTCTCTGTCTGGCTGCAACAGCTGCCACACTAAGTGCTACTCTAGCCTCAGTCCAATATTCATCCTCTAGGTCTCCCCGATCAGTCTCGCATGCCATTCGGAGGGCGGGGAATGTGTCGGGTTGGTTAGAAATGAGAGTCTGGTATATCTTAGCAATATTATGGTCTCCCAGGTCTCCCAAGATAAGCCTACCCATTAGAGGTTTAAAAATTCAGAGGGGTCATTCAGGGCTGTTATATATGGGGTCGATGAATGGTGGAACTGTAAGTATCGTTGTATCTGACTGCGGTGAAGCTCATACTCCATTTACAGAGTCTGAAAGGATTTAAGAGCAGTCCCACTCATAACATCACCCAGGGTAGAGATCCCTATCAGGTCCCATTTTCGAAATCCCTCCAGCCCAGCCACCTGCAATAAGCATGCCGTCCTGCCTGGAGTGGCCTCAACCCCATCAGTTTCCCCCACCATCCTATCTGTCAGAGGGTGTGTCTTCACAGGTTGAGTACTACTCTGATAGTCAGAGAAAGGCCAGCGAGGCTACTCCCGTATAGGAAAACGAAACCAGGGGGGTGTTCCCCATTGCACACTTTTTGGATACAAAGGCAGGGTCACCTCGGAAGTCAAACCACCAATTATTAATAATTAGTAACTGTGAGGCTTGGTATTACGATTTAATATCGGCCACTGGATGCCTCCAAAGTAAGTAGATTTAAAGCATTTGCTGAGAGCAATACAGTGGATATCACCATCCCGTAGGAAGCTGCGAATGGTAGAGTTAGGTTCCGGAATAATTGTCTTGGGATGTTGTACGGGAAATTTTGTAACTGGTTCAAGAAATGGGGTACGGACACCATTTTAAAAATTGCTAATCTACCAATCAGGGAACGGGGCAAGACAAGCCACACCTGAACATCCTCCCTCAGGCGAGCAAGCACGGGCTCAAGATTTCACTCCCACGGCATCGTGGAGTCAAGGCACACAAATAAACCTATGTATTTGAAACCTCCTGAGGCAATCTGCAGCTGAGCCACCCAATCAAAGCCTTGCAGGTAGTTATTTGCTGGGAAAACTGTGGATTTGGAAACATTGATGTGGAGTCCTGAGTTATTGCTGAATATGCACATAATTTATAGGCTGAGGGGCCCTGCACGTTCGGGGTCGGTTAAGAAGAAGAGGACATCATTGCGTAAAATGTTATTCTGTCAGAAGCTCCATCTCCCCTTTCTGAATCTGCGCACCTGGGCATCTATCCTCACCCACACCACCAACAGTTCCATAGCAAGAGCAAACAGCAGTGGGGACATTGACCTGCCTTGTCAATGTCAGCAAGAAGGACTGCCGCTGGTTCCTCCAATCTGACCACCAAGGCCAGCGTGTTGTACAAGTGCCTGACATTATGCCGGGTATCCCGAAGAGGCATAAACCCAGCCTGATCTGGATGCATAAGGTTAGGAACCAACCTCACCAGTCAGTTGGTCAGTGCTTTCTCTAGCACTTTCAGTTCTAAGTTCAAGAGGGATATCGGACGGTATGAGGAATTATCCTCTGCCTGTCAATTGGACTTAAGAGGCACCACTATCTCGGCGTATCTCCAGTCTGGGGGTAAAGCGAAATGGTCGATAGAGGAGCAAATCACCTCCAGCGTATATGCTCCTGGAGTTCCGGCATATATGCTTTGAAGAATTCGCATGGAAAACCATTGGGCCCCTGGGCTTTTCCAGGTCACAGTTCCACCAGGGCTGACAACAATTCCTCCCCCGTGCGGTCACCCTCCAGCGAGGTGTCTTGAGAGGAAAGTCAGCCACAAACTCCTCTATCTGCTCCTGCGACAACACCTCCCTCTGAGTGTATACTCTCTCAAAATGAGTGACAAGACTGCAGGCCACTTCACTAGGGTCCATGCACAGGGAACTGGCTGGGCAGCATATAAGGGGGATGGAGCAGGAGTGGCAGGCAGATGGCACAGTGTATGTAGCATATTACTTATCCCCCATTGGTAAATGCTGCTCTGGCCACCCGGACCGTTTGTGTAAGAAAACACAAGGGACACCCTACTCACATGGAACCAGGGTACTTACAATTAAACAAAAAACAGTGGTTCCTATGGACACTAAATGATTGATATTACAATATATACATCAGCGCAGTCGCAGTAAAATGGGGGTACATGAATGTCAGAGAAAGAAGGGCATGTAACACAGAGTGTGTAGAGAAACAAGGGGGCATATTCACAAGGAGCTATTGCCGAATTAACGGCACTTTATCGCAGCCAAAGTCGTGATAAATATACCTCCCCATTCACAAGCTGGTGTAAACAGCCCACAGCACCAGTTTACCCGCGATAGCAGCCGCAAAAAACATTGCCACAGAGGACCCGCGCAACTATCGCTAATGAGATGCAGAGTGGGCGTTCCCGTGCCAAAAGGCGCGACAACATCACACCTCAACATTCACAACAACCAGCCACATCGGCAATAAAAACACAAAACCGGCAATAAGCCGCGTTAGCACCAGGAAATCTACACCTGCCCTGACCTGGTGTACAGTCCGACCACAGCCTGCACCACAAAAGGGAGCACAGCCCAGAGCCACACATGAAGGACAACAGATGCCCACGAGCAACTGAACATGCAGCACGGACACCCAAGAGGGCCACAACACCCACCGACACAACACCCAGGCCCGCAACACCCCCCCCCCGGGACCACCCCCAACCCCGGACTAAGAAACTGCACACCAACACCACTAATCCCAAAACAAACATTTTGCCTGATGTCGCACAAGCAGGAAAATAAACATACATGCGTGGCCAGAAAATGGAGAATCAGTCATACAGCAATGCAATCACCAACACAAAAACCCATACAAACAAAAGCAGAAACAACCCTTAGGATGAGTCCTAGCGGCTCCTCACTGGACAATCCGTAGCACACAGCCTGGAAGACCAAATCCAAGAGAAGAAGGTGTTCCATGCGCCCAACAAAGGAAAGAGAGGGAGAGAGCAAGGGAGAGAGACGGAGTGAGATAGCACAAGCAGCACAAGGCCGCTCGGGCACCTGGCTCCACATGCCAACATGTGTGTGTGAATCGCCATCCGTACACCATGAGCCCAAGTCCGTGTCCCAATCTCAGCGCCAAAGCCACATCACATTCCGAAAACGCAAGTAGTAGTCAGGCAAACATCAGGGATGAAAGCACCATTGTCCCAATGCAAAAGTCGGGAGGACACCTGCACCTCTGACCTTGGTCCAGAACGCACCTGGAACACCCTGATAGAGATGCAATGGCAGATGGGGACGACTCCCACACCATGCATTCCGCAAATGAACCATCCGACTTATCCACAGCCCACACACAGAAGCCCCTGCCTGTGGTACCCCCACATGGGATGCCCTTGACACTCACGGAAACAGCAACCCATTACCCACAACGTTGCACACACATTCGAATTATTGCTCAGAGCTGTGGCATATCCTCCACACAACTGCCGCAGTTCAGAAGAGTGCCGGTTCACGAGACGCACCAACGCAATGGCAGGCCATACCGGGCACATGCACAACCCCCGTCACGTGGAACAGTACCGTGCACGTATGCTGTATTTACTGGGCGCACTGCCACTGGCAGTGCTGCGGATCAGTTACAGGCTCAGCTTCCGCATTGCCCACGTCACTTGCGTCCAGCCCTGGTTCCACTGCCGAACATGCACATTCGAGTGTCCCATGGATGTCTGCCTATCCAACACAACTGTTGATGAATTGGACTATGACTTGTGTCTGCGCCCCCTGTTGGATCATGAACAAGAATGTAACTGAGACAGTCGTGCATGGGATGCCTTGACATACTGCGTATGTATTGGTAGTTGTGCATGGGAGATTGCACAATTTCTCGTGTGCAGTGACCACATCGAGGCGCTCCCCTATTGGGCTGTGCTGCGGATCGGTGAGACGGCGTGGGCTGAGCACACCTGCCTGGACCACCTAATGGATTGGCTCACCCTGGTGTTCCTTGAACACGACAACGACGTACTATTGGAACACATTGCACATGAAGCTGCACGGGCATTCATGGACGAGTAACTACGTTCCTGCAGCCACATCCGATTGCCACTCACAGCACATGGCCCAACAACTTGTTGCATCGTGGGGATTGCTCACATATCCCACCACAACAGAGGACACGTCTGCCTTCGTTCGGGCTCTGGATGCATGTGCGTGGAACAACGTGTGTGTACACACACCTGTGAAAGGTGACGCAGGTCCATGGTCGGAGCAACACAGCGTCGTTTGGCAACGTTGCCAATTCGGACACACTGCTGGGGAAGAGCACACACATGGCAATGTAGCACGACATGTGAACCTGTCGGACCCTCACACCTGATCACTGTCAGCAGAGCAGACAATCGGCGCACTCCGGAGGCAGAGCACTATGCAGATCCCATGTGCAGTGAGTCGTGCCCCCTCACACGGGGCAATGGGCAGACGCCAAACAACACATGACTCATCCAGCAAGGCAAGGTGGGCTGTGAACGTTGCCATCCGTGATGAATGTTGTCCATTTTAGCCCCGACATTTTCTGAACCTCGACATGTACCCATGCTGCGTGTAAGTGTCTTAAGCATGTCCCTGCCTGCTGTGGCCGTTGCCTCGTCCGTACTGACACGCACATGCCAATAAAGTCTATGCCACTCCACTGGTGTCTAACTGTGAGGTGTGTTGTTTAGATTGTCCACTCCTGTGCCACAATGAGCATTGTCCCTACACAGGGAGGAACTGACTGACACATGTGCAATGTGGGTGTGTCCCTTTGGCAAGCTCCACCTCTGTGAGCCAGACATTGTTTTTGGATATGTGCTGAACGACATGTGCACTTACGTGATGTTAGCAATGTGAGTATGGTGTCCAACCACTGATCATGTGGAGCAATGTCATATCTTACTACAGAATGTGTCCACACAGATGTGTGTAAGTAGGTATGCAACGTGAAGTTCTGTTGTCACATGTGGTGTAGGACACCACTCCTGGCCTGCTTTCGTTTGGGTCAGTCCTACACACAGCCCTATTCAACACATGGACGTGCGCCTACGTTGGGGGGTTGTGTGATTGTTGTTGATGTGCAATGGGGACACAGCTAGTACTCACCTTCACAGTCATCCAATTGGCCATGTGCCTCAGGGATACACATGCGCATAGATGTCAGTTACCAGGGTATACCTTCATGTGCAATCATCGTCTCCACATCCAGCCATACTTCCATACGTGAGTGAACATAGTGATGACACATCTGTGTGATTTAGAATGTTTAATTCACATTCAGGTGATTGATGGAGCTGGAGCTGTACATGGCCATCCAAGCCCACATCACATGGAAGCCCAGTGGTGGGCCAACCAGAGTCCTTTGGGGATTGCACAGTGATTGGGAAGAGGGAGAGTGCAGTCCGCAGCAGGATAGCTGTGAAATTGGCCAGCGGTGAAGAAATGGCAGTCCGTGTTGGGGTCCGGGTGAATGTCGCAGAGTGTTCCGGGGGTCAGTAGGAGGTGTTTCCCAGGCCATGATGCATAGGTCATAACCAGGCAGGGACAGGCCATACGGCGGTGATGGATGCTACGGCCTCCTTCCTCACCCAGTAGTTCCCATCCCCTTCTTACTCCGCTGATACGGGTTCTGTGTCCGGTGTGTCCGGTGTGTGTGGCGGGGTGATGGCTGCATCACTGTGTGCCACTGACACATCAGACTGCGAAGGTGATGGGGCAGCATCACTGTGTGCCACGGACACATCAGGGGCCGGAGCTGTGTGTGTCGATGTTCCCGCTGCAGTCATCTGGGGACGGCTCAGTGGCAGCAATGGCAAGATGAAGTACTGCAGGGCATTGAAGTTCCCAGCTACTACTCGCTGGTGTCCATCCGTGGCAGACATCCTTCCAGCCTGCATCTGCTCCATGGTCTCCATTGACCTCCGCATCTGTGCCAACTCTGTGCTGTCATGGCTGGTGCCTGTCTGCCCACACAGTTCTTGTGTACGATTCATGGCACTAGCGAGGTCAGCCAAGGTCTGTGGCAGAGCATGGTGCGTACCGGGGGTGTCCGATAGGGACTGTACGTGGTCCCTGATGGGACTCAGACACCCACGTATGGCATCGAATTTGGCTGCCATGAGCTCGAAACCCACCCACAGCTGTTCAGCCAACTCCACCTGGGAAGACCACACACGTTGTATGTACTCCATGTATTGGTCGGGGGGTCCTGGGAGACAGCCGTGGTGGTGTGTGTTTCCTGCTGTGTGGTCTGGCAGGTGGTGGGGTCACCTCAAGGCAGCTGGCCTGCCCTGCTCCTGGGGGTGGGGTGCAGAGGCTGTCCAGTATCCGTTGGAGGGTATCTTGACATATGTGCAGGTTTTCCTCTACATCATCAATGATGGGGTTTGTGGTCTGCTCTGCAGTAAGTGTTGATTGTCCCTCTGAAATGTTAAGGGGAGATGCAGGTTAACAGAGTTTTACATGTATGTTGTTGATTTGCAGATGTTTACATTCAGACTGCATGCCAATGTACATTGTGACTGTTTTGGGGGAGCTGGCTATTTGATGGCAGTCAGTGTGTTTTCCGAATACATGACGGATGTGTGGTAGTACCCGTTCATTATCATCACATAGTGTCAGGCAATGCCAGATGTGAGTGGACAGTTACTACGCACGAGCGGAACCTGTTGTGAGCTCTGTCCTGTGGTGCTGGTGTTGCACATTGTACCACATTGCCGTCATTGCAGATGTCCTGTGATTGCTATGTGTGTGTGCTGCATTGTGGGGGAGTTGCCCCTGCAGCTCTGATTTCGTGTAGCCTTCTCCCTTTGAGGCGGGGTGCCTTTGAATTGTGTGCTTTTCGGGGCCTGATTTGCTTTTGACTTGGGTCATATGTGCTCTCGGACAGATTTTGTGGCCTGGTGCATTGTTCGTCTGCTGCGTGTATTGTACGGCATGGGTTGTGGGTGCACGTGGACATGTCGGAGTGTGACCTGCTCCTTTACGGATGTGATCCGCACTGGGCTACCTCCATGTCGATTCGTGGGCCGTCATTTTTTTTGGGCTGCTGCCATGCTATCGGACATGCAGTGTTACTTGCATAGTCAGTGTGGGTCACAAAGCCCCTGCTTTGCTGGATTCAGCACATGTGCATGGGTCGGTTGTGATATTGGTGATAGGGGGGCCCCTCTGTGCACATTGTGGATGGGGACCTACTTGGCGTTTCTATGTGTGCTGCAGTGTGCCAAGGCAATCAGGGACATGTTCCACGGTCATTGTGGGTGTGCTGTGTGCTACACGTAATTGTGCATGTGTGCCATTGTGCCCATCTCCCCCCGTCCCCTCTGTCCCTAGTCGTTACTCACCCTGTTGCTGTTGGGTCAGGTCATATCGTGCTGTGTCCAGGCCCCCCAATCCTGCCACTGTCTCCTCACTGCTGACTGTGGCCACCATTTGCTCCAGCTCATCCAGCTCCTCCTGTGTCGCAGGACTCCCACCTCCAGTCGCCGTTGCTGCCTCCCTGTTGGCGGCGAGCTTATGTTTGGTCTGCCTTTTCAGATCATGCCAGCGCCTCTTGACCTCCTCCAGTGACCTCCTCGACACTCCGACTGCATTGACGTTGGTAACGATGGCCTGCCATATTTCGGTTTGGGTTGCCAGTGCTGCAGTGGAGGTGCCGAACAGTTGTTGATGGTGTTCGGTCACCTCCGTGACGATGATCCGGTCTTCCTGCGGACTGAACCCCGTCTTCCTCTTCCTCTTGTCCTTGCCCTTCCCCGAACGCGGGGTTCCTGGCTGGTTCTCCGTGGGGCTTGTGGTGTTTGGCTTGTGCTCTGCACTCGGTCCGGGTGCATCCATGTTGCTACGCAGTTTGAATTGTTTTTGGGCTTTTTTTTGCTTTCTTTTATGGTGCTTTTTCCCGCCGGACGCGTGGGATTTGCAGGCCTGTGGCTGGTGTTCGCTGATTTCTGAACCGCGATTGGCCTCATCGCATGTTTTTTTGCGTTCGCGTTTCGCATTTTTTCAGCGTGGCGTTGATTTTCACGATGACATTTGACGCGTTATCTGGTGACTATCCCATGCTACCGCCTTGTTGTGAATTCCACGTTGACACGGGGTTATTTTACCGCGCTAGGCTGCGATATTGAAAGTTGCGTTACTCTACTCTTGCGGTAGTTATCACACGTTCTTGTGAATATACCCCAAGGTGTTTTATATATACAAATTCACATTTGTTATAAATTTTCAGTGCGAAGTGTCCCACGTGAAAAAAGGTGAAACCTATGAGTATCGATTGTGACTTTTTGTGACATAAGAACAAGTTTTCAATATTGTTACAGAAACGACCATTCAATGGATACACAATAAATGTTAGCAGCCTCCTAGTATAATAGTAGGGACTGAGAAATGGTTTGCTTCAAGTTGTCGACGGCGTTTCGACCCAGCTAACAATGTGGGGTCTCATCAGGACCTATCAATGTAGGGACACCTGTGGATGACTGGCAGTTTGTGTGGTGAGCACCTGTGGGAGTGAGGGGTAGTAAAGGGTACTCACATAGGGCCCGGCCGGGCACCTATGGAGGGGAGGGTACTGGCAATCACTGGTATTCGATGTAGTGAGGGTTAAATTTCTTTATCCAGAGGACGGTGTCGCGTGGTTCGGCAAGGCCAAGGATAATTGGGGAGCCTTGGATTTACTGCGGTGAAACGTCAATCCGTTTCTGTTGTAGATCCAGTGTGGAATAATATCAGTTAATCCAATATGAGATGCAGATTCAATCTGCTGCGGAAAATTTCATGCCCGTAATATCCAGGAGAACTGCTCTCATCTGTCTCGCTTTGAATAACCATTGAATGGTCGTTTCTGTAACAATATTGAAAGCTTGTGTCATTTAGTGTCCACAGGAACCACTGTTTTTTGTTTAATTAACCAGGACCGTCTGGCCTCCTCTAGCAGGGTCTGCAGATATATTGGCTGCAGGAGGGTCAGCTGCCGATGGGCCATCACCCCAGCGCTCTGTCTGCTCTGCGTGTCCAAAGCAGCAATCCGGGATTTAAGGTCCACTAGTTACAGCACCTGAGGCCGTAGTTTCCCAGTAGCATAGCTAATGATCGCTTCCTGCAACATGGCTTTTTGAGACCTCCAAAGTATTGCCGGTGAGTCTACGAAGCCCTCATTGTGGGTGAAATATTCGTCAATGGACCATTCCATATGTTGCATATAATTCGGGTCTTGGAGATTCCAGGGTGAGAGGTATCACCTAAAAGCAGGGCGTTGGCGACCCACTCGGAGGTGGAGAGGGATCAGGGAATGGTCTGAAAGCCCTCGTGTTAGCATGGTGACATCAGCAATTCTATGCAAATATGAGCGTGGCACTAGGAAGTAGTCTAAGTGGGGGAAGGAGCAATGTGCCCATGAAGGAAGGTGTAGCCATCCTCAGAGGGGTGATGAGCTCTCCAAATGTCCACTAGGCCTAAAGCATCAACAAAGGGAGGCAGGTAAGTGCCCCCAGTCCCCGGCGCAATACATGTGGACGCCAACGATCAGTGGTGTTATCCATGACACCATTCCAATCGCCCCCATCACTGTTAGTCCCTCTGGCAATTTTCCCCATAGCCCTGTTATTAAATCTACAAATGACTGGCTCAGAGGAGGATGGATGTAGACACTGAGAAATGTGAGGGGTTCCCCATATAATTTTCCCGTCACAGCCGTGTGCCTGCCCTGCGGATCTACCCAGGACTTACCATGCTGGAAGGGAACACGGTTCTTGATCAGGATACCCATCCGCTTTGATCTCCTCATGAACCCAGAGTGAAAGACTTGTGTATAGCCGAACCTAGCCAGACAGGGAAGCCTATTACCCATAAGATGAGACTCCTGGAGGAACAGGACATCTACCCTTAACCTCCGAGTGTGTTTCAGGACCGCACCTCTCTTGATTTCATCGAGTAAGCCATTCACATTCCAAGATACCACATGGAGTTGATCAGCTGTGTCTATGACACAATTATCACTCTTGGTACACTAGGGTGGAAAAATAGGTATGGTGTATGGTCAGCCGCCAGGACGGGAATGATGCGCAGTGGATCTGCAAAACATAAGCAAAAACATGAACAGCTCCCCAACACCCCCATCCCAAACTTCGAGAACAGGAAGTATCTGCCGGGTCCCAACAGGGAATCCCGCTAGGGCCATCCCAATGATTCCCGATACCCACAAAAGTCTGTCTAATGTCCCCTCAACAGAAGGGTACTCAACAAAGGAGGCTAAGTAAACCGCTCTCATTGTCTCACGGTCATTAAAGCCTTGCTCCACATTGGGGCACGTATGAGGCAATATCTGGAGCCTTCTATCTTTCACAGTTTCAGGTTGTAGGCACAGCAGCAGATGTCGGAGGCATGAAGGAGTCCTCATCCTCGTCCGGAACTCCTGGATTATGCTGAGAGTTACTCCATGAGGAGTGAGACCTGTTGCGTCTTTACACCGTGGTTTTGGAGGCTAGGTTGTGTCTCTCCCTTTGAGATGAGTCTTAGTCCATTCATGGAGGTGTGTGCGGGTTAAGGTGAACTCTCTCATCAGTTCATTGGAAAACCTCTTCCGGCGTCTCAAAGGTGAGGGTTTGGGAGCAATTGACCACCTTCAGTTCAGCCAGATAAATCAACGTGTACTGAATATTGAGGTCACAAAGCCATTTTTTAGCTGTCAAAAAGGATTGCTGTTGTTGCTGCACCATCCTAGTATGGTCAGGAAAGATCATGATGATTTCGGAAATGTTTACCCTGGAGCCGGTCATGTTTGAGGATTGTAACTCTATCCACGTTGCGTTAAGAAAATTTTCCAGGCATGCAACGTAACACAAACTATGCATAGGGCACCTCTGTTATTCTTAAGTCTTGCTGCCAGTTCTCCACTTTGCACACTGCCTCCCATCAACTCTTTGTTTGTACTTTAATCGTATCATACCACATATTGCATTTGTTTAGCCTGGAAGTATGCTTCCAGATCTGCATCCTCTTTCCACCCTTTTCATAGGTGCACTGTAATGTCTTCATTTTCACTGTGCTTCGTATCTTGTCCCATACTACATTTATCACACCTGATTTTAATATTTGGAATGTAGGTCTTGGGATTCAGGAGTACCAACATTTGGTTATCGCTATCCTACCGTCGAACAGTCTAAGAATTCTGCAGGGAAGTACCTCCAATATACCAACACCAATTGGAATCACTTGGCACTTACTCGGTGGCTCTAGTAGATACAACCAAACTCTTTTGAAAGACACTTTGGTACTCTAATGGGGAGAAAAGAATCGGCAGCTACCTTCCACCTCTGCTCACTTTGACAGTACACCAAACAACCCCTCACCACTCATTCAACAGCAGAACTCATTCCCAGTCACCAAAACGCCAGCCTCTCCTTGGATCTAGTAATTCCTAGATGACTTGGTGTAAGAATTTGATTAGCCATTCACTGGTGGGACTATCCTATTTCTTCCCTATGCTCTCCTTCTCATTCAGCTCATCCTCTCCCTGATTTTACTTTCCTGACTGCCCCATAAATGAAATTTCAAAGAGGCATATACACGATCTCGTTTCCCCTCATATTGATATTCTTCTTCCTTAACCACAGAATCAAGAATCTGAACGGCAACTTAGTCCACTGTCCTGAACTTCTTAAAAAAAAAAGATATATGAGGATGGGGTAAGGATACAGTGACCCGTTAGGTCCCTATGGAGGGACCCAGAGGAACCTCCCCTCGGCCAAAAAGAAAAACAAACAGCAAAAAATGCCATGATCCTATGAGACTCTTGCGGGATCGAAAAAAAAAAAATGGCAGACGGGCCACATTTAATTATTATAAGCCCCAGTGAGCCTACACCCAGGGGTGTGTTTATAAAGTGGAGGGGCTGTGTGGCCCCCTTCCCTAGCCTTGAGAGGTCCAGCAGAGCCCACATACATTTTTATGGACAGGGGGCTGCATTGAACCCCCACTCCAAGCCCAGAAAGGTCCCAGGAAGCCAACCCAGGGCTGATTCCTTTGAGGGAGGGGGCAGTGAGGCCTCCTCCCTGAGCCGTCAATGGCCCAGGGACCGGCTCAGCAGCTATGTCCTGGGGTGCCCACCCCGGGACATAGTGGTTTCTCTGGCTGCAAAGGCATGGGCAGGGAATCCTGTGTATGCTTTCACTTGGTGGGAGCATTTTCAAATCTCCTGCCAAGCTGGGAGCAGTCTGCTCCCAGCTGGTGGGACCTTCAAAAATTCTCCTGCCCACTGGGAGCAGACTTTAGTTTTCCTGCCGCAACGATGCAGGCAGGGAAACAGATGTAAATAACAGATCTAAATATTTCTCCCACCCGCAAGGAGCAGTGTTATTAGCTGCTCCCTATGGGCAGGTGCAATACCAGCTCCCGTTGGATGCGGGGAGTTGGTTGGGGCCATGAGGGCCTTAGGAGCTCCCCCGCTGCCCCAAACAACAGTGTAGTGGGTGCCTTGGGTGGGACCCAAGGCATCCACCTTTGGTTGCGCCAGGCCTCAGGGGACAGTGTCCCTGGGGCCTCAGGGGACAGTGTCCCTGGGGCCAAAATCTTTCCGGGGAGAGGGGCTGCATGCCCTTTCCCCCTTTAAAATGGTCCCAGGGGATGGGGTCTCGGAGCCAAAATCCCAGAGAGGGGGCTGCGTGCCAGAGGGATCCCACGGTGCGAAAAGTGATTTTAAACGTTTTACTGTGAATTAGTAATGGAGCCGCGAATCTGTGGAAAATATTAAAAAAACAAGCCCCTTCCCGGGGGTTCATCAGGGCTTGGGGCGACACAATCAATTTTATTGGGGGGCTGTAATCCGAGGACAGGAACACCATCCCCTGGGACCGACCGTAAGTTAAAGTTACTATAACTCATGTCCTAAAGTAATTATAAATCGCGCCCTCACCATGCACTTCTTATGACCTCACATATTACAGCACTCATGAGATGTTCGATGACATCATTGTTGACATCACTGCAGCATCTGAATTGACATAATTGATGACACCACTGTGCAAGGCGAGGGCACGAGTTATAGTTAATTTAGGGTACAAGATATAGTTACTTGAGATAACTATAACTGGTGAATTTCAGTGGTTATGTTAATTTAAAACTGTATGTTTTAATCCTAGTATGGTCAGGAAAGATCATGATGATTTCGGAAATGTTTACCCTGGAGCCGGTCATGTTTGAGGATTGTAACTCTCTCCACGTTATTCAAAAGATTTGCAATGACGGGCCAGGGCTGAGCTGCAGGCGGAGGACGTTGCACCAGGGCCCTGTGAGCGCGATCAACAACAATGTAAGAGGACAGAGCTTCGGGGGCATAAGAGATCTGAGCCATTGATCTGAGAAGTGCTCTGGGGACGTGCTCTCACACCCCTCCGGGAAGCCCATAAATTGCAGATTGTTGTGGCGGGCCCTGCCCTCTGCATCCTCAGCCCTCGCCACCAGTTCTGTGGTCACAGCCTTGAGTCTGGTCACTGTAGGTAGCAGTGTGAGGACAGAGTCCTTCATCCCGGATACTCTAGTTTCTGCCTCCGTGATCCACTCAACAGCCTTCCTCAGGACCTAGCATAGCAAAGTGACATCAGATCCCACTGTGCCAATGTTGGCATCCCGCATGGCTCTCGATTGAGCGATAACTAACAGAAGTGTGGCATTATCTGGGGCGGGCCACCCTGTCCAACCATCCCAGTGGTCTGAGTGGCACCCTTGAGTGCGCACACTTATTCAGGGTACTCTGTTTACCCCTGGGAGGAGCTTTAGCCTTAGCCATAGCTATGGCTGCAGCAGGGGTCATAGAAGTTGGGCCGACCAAGAATGTGCCTCCACCTCTGACCCGCCTGGCCCCCACTGTAGTCTAGTGAGTGAGGCAGCATGAGCAGTCAGGTCTTGGGGCCTTCCCTGGCAGTATGGTCATGTGGCCACTCCCAGGGGCACAAGAAGGAAAATGCACAAAGAGGGGTCCCAAGGACCATCCGCAAGCAAATATAGAAGGATGCAAAAAGGTGGGGCCCCAACCTCACCTCAGGTGCGAGTCTCTTACAGGGGCCTCAGAAGGGCAGTCCACCCCGAGAGGCAGCACTTCCTGATGCCCCTCAACCCCGAGGTGTCCACCAGCCGCAAACAGCTCTGCCAGCCCACTCCGTTGATTTGCGGTGGCGCAGAGCTTGATGTGTGAGTCATGGAGTAGTGCAGGAAGGCCGGAGAGAAGAAGAGCCGAAGGTGAGGCCTCACCGATTCCTAGCTCGGCCGCCTCTGCAGCACGAGTGTCTTCCCTTAGCACGGGGAAACAGGTGCTGAGAGGAGAGAAGCTGAGTGCCCACCGCACTCCCAGCTCTGATGCCGGCTCCCCTGGCCTGCTACAATCCTCCTTGGGGCCTGCCCCTCCCCCTGACGTGTGTCGTGTGGCCCTGCTCCTGCCCCTGTCCTTTGAGGGGAAACAGACCGGGCTGGGGGCCGGGACCTGCTACTTCCGGGGCCCACCTCTGGCCCGTAAACACCTCTTCTGCCTTTCTGGCTGCACCAGAGGGTCAGACCCAGCAAAGTTGCCCTGGCGTATGGGGGCCCAGGACTCTGCCTCACCGGGGGGGGGGTAGCGCACTCTCTGACTGCCCCCCCGGTCACGCAGCAGGAAAAGCAGAGCCCCTCTATGCGGCCACACCTCTCCACCCGCCGTGGCTCCTCTGCCCTCAGTTCGTGGGGCGTAGAGGCCTTCACCGCCTCAGGAAGACACTCCTGCCGCTCCAGCAGTAATGCACCTGATGTGGTAAGTGGGGATCACCGGGGCCCGGATGCGGGCCAGGATCTGGAAGGATTAGTACTGACCGTGCGGAGCAGTATTAAGTCGTGGCCGCCATGTTCGGCAGTCAAGCTGCGCCCTACCTAGATTTACTATTCTTAATTGCACATCTACCCACCTTTAAGATATATATATGATATAGATATACATATTCTCTAGGTACATAGATCTGGCATTAAGAACAACAAATGTATGCTTGTCTATAAATCCTTACCTTGATGATATAGAGGTAATCCGTATTGTGGATCTGATATTTTTACATGATGATATTTCTGTATTCTAGTGGTGTAGAAGCTACTGTCTGTCATGTTCTGTTGGAGGATGTGTTGTCTTCTAGGCGAAAAGCATACAGACAAAAGAATAAAAGCCTTGCAAACATGGAGATTTAGATCACAGAGCCGTGTTTTATTTAAGTAACTGAGCTAGTGTGTTACCAGCCTTTTGCATGAGAAAATGGCAGCCAGGAATGTAGCATGGCGATTTCCCGCGCACCTGCTGTGTTGCAGCTCTGTGAAAATCTGATTCTGATGTGAGCCCCCAATGTTGGGGTAGGTAAAATAGTCATGGTCTGTGAGGGAGCTGATGAGGGGCTTTGATGTTACCCTGTAATCATGGGGAGGAGGGTTGTGGAGTGACATGGAGGACCAAAGATGGAAGGCGAATGTTTGGAGCTCATAAGAGAGGTGGGGGCATGAGGAAGTTGTGTGGGACTGAGGAGGCTGAGTGAGGCAAAAATGATTAATAAAACAACTACAGAGCTACTCTAGATTTTGTACTTTTAGTAGCCATAGCATTATAATTGTAATTCAGGTTTTAAAATTCGCATTTTATAATCATACACATGAACTCTTTAGGAGCAGGCAAGAAACATCAACATAAAATATTGTTTATTATAATTCTAGTTCCTATTACAACCAGACTGACAACCTTAGTGATGCAACCACTATTTGTGTTCAAATTGAGGTTTCCTTACAGAAGAATTTCCTGTAGCAAACATCATGAGCCTGCTTTACACTGACCTGTAACAGAATTTAGTGTAAGTGCTAAACCCACTGGAGTTTAGCACTTACCCTGGAGAGTCAATTGGCTGGCATGTATCTACTATAACTATGGAGAGTCAATTGGCTGGCATGTATCTACTATAACTATGGAGAGTCAATTGGCTGGCATGTATCTACTATAACTATGGAGAGTCAATTGGCTGGCATGTATCTACTATAACTATGGAGAGTCAATTGGCTGGCATGTATCTACTATAACTATGGAGAGTCAATTGGCTGGCATGTATCTACTATAACTATGGAGAGTCAATTGGCTGGCATGTATCTACTATAACTATGGAGAGTCAATTGGCTGGCATGTATCTACTATAACTATGCAGAGTCAATTGGCTGGCATGTATCTACTATAACTATGGAGAGTCAATTGGCTGGCATGTATCTACTATAACTATGGAGAGTCAATTGGCTGGCATGTATCTACTATAACTATGGAGAGTCAATTGGCTGGCATGTATCTACTATAACTATGGAGAGTCAATTGGCTGGCATGTATCTACTATAACTATGGAGAGTCAATTGGCTGGCATGTATCTACTATAACTATGCTTTTTTACAGCAGATGCTCCTTGATTTAGCTCTTCCACAGATAAATGATTTTCTGTGCTCATCCAATTCTAAATAAGACCCTACATAGCTTCTTGAGAAGCAATCCTTTCAAAGCATCGGGCATGGGATATTAGTGATATTCAAAAATTTATCTTAAATCAGGAAGTCGATGGAGTTAGCATGCAGAGAAATCTGATTTGTCATATCGGATGCACACTTCAAACCTTAGTGAGAAAGAGTTGTATTATTGAGAGGTCTTGCACTAAAGTTCAGGAATTAGCACTTGACTGGCAATTTCGCGTACCCTCCCTGTCTACAAAATGCAAACCTATAATTTCTTAATTTTGCTTCACACTCTGTATTACAATCTGAGCTAATGTGTATTTAATCACTATTAAATCATTACATGTCGTTCTGGGAGGAGTATACTAGTAAATGCGCATTTTAGGTAAAAGTTATCATCTTTATTCTACGAGTCATATATTGTTATGGTAAGCCCTCCCAAACACATACATTTGCACATGGTGCGTGTCCAATATTTACATTTCAGGACAGGGTGGCATTCCTCATGTTTGCAAAACAAATCAGCGCGAATGGCAAGATGAGGTGCACAAGAGTGCGCGACCATTTGAGTTGATTTTGCTGCCGCTGAAGTAGAAAATCTACTCGAAAAGCAGCCCTCTGACCGCAGCCGCTCCTGTGACCGCCTCTCGTGTTAGAAAATTGCACCAGAAGGCTTCCTAGCGACAGCAAACTTGGCTAGGAAACTTAAAATCGCACTCGCCAGCTCGCTTGCTGGTGCCTCACATTGTTCCTGTTGTCATCATTGGTAAAAGAGTAACGCAGAGTCACCAAATTCCTCCAATTCTGCAAGTGGAAATTGCACAATGGAGGAAAAATTGTCCTGTCCCTAACTGAAAATCTTCCTCTGCTTACCATAACACAGTCAGTGCACCAGTGTCATATAGCTCCACACTGTATACAAACATCCTCCTGTTTTGAGTTGCTCATGTTCATTTACCTGTCTATTCACACAAATTCCGCTGTTCCCCATAGCAGCATCTGTTATATAACTGGAAACAATGTACCACATTGCGTTAAGAAAATTTTCCAGGCATGCAACGTAACACAAACTATGCATAGGGCACCTCTGTTATTCTTAAGTCTTGCTGCCAGTTCTCCACTTTGCACACTGCCTCCCATCAACTCTTTGTTTGTACTTTAATCGTATCATACCACATATTGCATTTGTTTAGCCTGGAAGTATGCTTCCAGATCTGCATCCTCTTTCCACCCTTTTCATAGGTGCACTGTAATGTCTTCATTTTCACTGTGCTTCGTATCTTGTCCCATACTACATTTATCACACCTGATTTTAATATTTGGAATGTAGGTCTTGGGATTCAGGAGTACCAACATTTGGTTATCGCTATCCTACCGTCGAACAGTCTAAGAATTCTGCAGGGAAGTACCTCCAATATACCAACACCAATTGGAATCACTTGGCACTTACTCGGTGGCTCTAGTAGATACAACCAAACTCTTTTGAAAGACACTTTGGTACTCTAATGGGGAGAAAAGAATCGGCAGCTACCTTCCACCTCTGCTCACTTTGACAGTACACCAAACAACCCCTCACCACTCATTCAACAGCAGAACTCATTCCCAGTCACCAAAACGCCAGCCTCTCCTTGGATCTAGTAATTCCTAGATGACTTGGTGTAAGAATTTGATTAGCCATTCACTGGTGGGACTACCCTATTTCTTCCCTATGCTCTCCTTCTCATTCAGCTCATCCTCTCCCTGATTTTACTTTCCTGACTGCCCCATAAATGAAATTTCAAAGAGGCATATACACGATCTCGTTTCCCCTCATATTGATATTCTTCTTCCTTAACCACAGAATCAAGAATCTGAACGGCAACTTAGTCCACTGTCCTGAACTTCATAAAAAAAGAAGATATATGAGGATGGGGTAAGGATACCGTGACCCGTTAGGCCCCTATGGAGGGACCCAGAGGAACCTCCCCTCGGCCAAAAAGAAAAACAAACAGCAAAAAATGCCATGATCCTATGAGACTCTTGCGGGATCGAAAAAAAAAAAATGGCAGACGGGCCACATTTAATTATTATAAGCCCCAGTGAGCCTACACCCAGGGGTGTGTTTATAAAGTGGAGGGGCTGTGTGGCCCCCTTCCCTAGCCTTGAGAGGTCCAGCAGAGCCCACATACATTTTTATGGACAGGGGGCTGCATTGAACCCCCACTCCAAGCCCAGAAAGGTCCCAGGAAGCCAACCCAGGGCTGATTCCTTTGAGGGAGGGGGCAGTGAGGCCTCCTCCCTGAGCCGTCAATGGCCCAGGGACCGGCTCAGCAGCTATGTCCTGGGGTGCCCACCCCGGGACATAGTGGTTTCTCTGGCTGCAAAGGCATGGGCAGGGAATCCTGTGTATGCTTTCACTTGGTGGGAGCATTTTCAAATCTCCTGCCAAGCTGGGAGCAGTCTGCTCCCAGCTGGTGGGACCTTCAAAAATTCTCCTGCCCACTGGGAGCAGACTTTAGTTTTCCTGCCGCAACGATGCAGGCAGGGAAACAGATGTAAATAACAGATCTAAATATTTCTCCCACCCGCAAGGAGCAGTGTTATTAGCTGCTCCCTATGGGCAGGTGCAATACCAGCTCCCGCTGGATGCGGGGAGTTGGTTGGGGCCATGAGGGCCTTAGGGGCTCCCCCGCTGCCCCAAACAACAGTGTAGTGGGTGCCTTGGGTGGGACCCAAGGCATCCACCTTTGGTTGCGCCAGGCCTCAGGGGACAGTGTCCCTGGGGCCTCAGGGGACAGTGTCCCTGGGGCCAAAATCTTTCCGGGGAGAGGGGCTGCATGCCCTTTCCCCCTTTAAAATGGTCCCAGGGGATGGGGTCTCGGAGCCAAAATCCCAGAGAGGGGGCTGCGTGCCAGAGGGATCCCACGGTGCGAAAAGTGATTTTAAACGTTTTACTGTGAATTAGTAATGGAGCCGCGAATCTGTGGAAAATATAAAAAAAACAAGCCCCTTCCCGGGGGTTCATCAGGGCTTGGGGCGACACAATAAATTTTATTGGTGGGGCTGTAATCCGAGGACAGGAACACCATCCCCTGGGACCGACCGTAAGTTAAAGTTACTATAACTCATGTCCTAAAGTAATTATAAATCGCGCCCTCACCATGCACTTCTTATGACCTCACATATTACAGCACTCATGAGATGTTCGATGACATCATTGTTGACATCACTGCAGCATCTGAATTTACATAATTGATGACACCACTGTGCAAGGCGAGGGCACGAGTTATAGTTAATTTAGGGTACAAGATATAGTTACTTGAGATAACTATAACTGGTGAATTTCAGTGGTTATGTTAATTTAAAACTGTATGTTTTAATCCTAGTATGGTCAGGAAAGATCATGATGATTTCGGAAATGTTTACCCTGGAGCCGGTCATGTTTGAGGATTGTAACTCTCTCCACGTTATTCAAAAGATTTGCAATGACGGGCCAGGGCTGAGCTCCAGGCGGAGGACGTTGCACCAGGGCCCTGTGAGCGCGATCAACAACAATGTAAGAGGACAGAGCTTCGGGGGCATAAGAGATCTGAGCCATTGATCTGAGAAGTGCTCTGGGGACGTGCTCTCACACCCCTCCGGGAAGCCCATAAATTGCAGATTGTTGTGGCGGGCCCTGCCCTCTGCATCCTCAGCCCTCGCCACCAGTTCTGTGGTCACAGCCTTGAGTCTGGTCACTGTAGGTAGCAGTGTGAGGACAGAGTCCTTCATCCCGGATACTCTAGTTTCTGCCTCCGTGATCCACTCAACAGCCTTCCTTAGGACCTAGCATAGCAAAGTGACATCAGATCCCACTGCGCCAATGTTGGCATCCCGCATGGCTCTCGATTGAGTGATAACTAACAGAAGTGTGGCATTATCTGGGGCGGGCCACCCTGTCCAACCATCCCAGTGGTCTGAGTGGCACCCTTGAGTGCGCACACTTATTCAGGGTACTCTGTTTACCCCTGGGAGGAGCTTTAGCCTTAGCCATAGCTATGGCTGCAGCAGGGGTCATAGAAGTTGGGCCGACCAAGAATGTGCCTCCACCTCTGACCCGCCTGGCCCCCACTGTAGTCTAGTGAGTGAGGCAGCATGAGCAGTCAGGTCTTGGGGCCTTCCCTGGCAGTATGGTCATGTGGCCACTCCCAGGGGCACAAGAAGGAAAATGCACAAAGAGGGGTCCCAAGGACCATCCGCAAGCAAATATAGAAGGATGCAAAAAGGTGGGGCCCCAACCTCACCTCAGGTGCGAGTCTCTTACAGGGGCCTCAGAAGGGCAGTCCACCCCGAGAGGCAGCACTTCCTGATGCCCCTCAACCCCGAGGTGTCCACCAGCCGCAAACAGCTCTGCCAGCCCACTCCGTTGATTTGCGGTGGCGCAGAGCTTGATGTGTGAGTCATGGAGTAGTGCAGGAAGGCCGGAGAGAAGAAGAGCCGAAGGTGAGGCCTCACCGATTCCTAGCTCGGCCGCCTCTGCAGCACGAGTGTCTTCCCTTAGCACGGGGAAACAGGTGCTGAGAGGAGAGAAGCTGAGTGCCCACCGCACTCCCAGCTCTGATGCCGGCTCCCCTGGCCTGCTACAATCCTCCTTGGGGCCTGCCCCTCCCCCTGACGTGTGTCGTGTGGCCCTGCTCCTGCCCCTGTCCTTTGAGGGGAAACAGACTGGGCTGGGGGCCGGGACCTGCTACTTCCGGGGCCCACCTCTGGCCCGTAAACACCCCTTCTGCCTTTCTGGCTGCACCAGAGGGTCAGACCCAGCAAAGTTGCCCTGGCATATGGGGGCCCAGGACTCTGCCTCACCGGGGGGGGGTAGCGCACTCTCTGACTGCCCCCCCGGTCACGCAGCAGGAAAAGCAGAGCCCCTCTATGCGGCCACACCTCTCCACCCGCCGTGGCTCCTCTGCCCTCAGTTCGTGGGGCGTAGAGGCCTTCACCGCCTCAGGAAGACACTCCTGCCGCTCCAGCAGTAATGCACCTGATGTGGTAAGTGGGGATCACCGGGGCCCGGATGCGGGCCAGGATCTGGAAGGATTAGTACTGACCGTGCGGAGCAGTATTAAGTCGTGGCCGCCATGTTCGGCAGTCAAGCTGCGCCCTACCTAGATTTACTATTCTTAATTGCACATCTACCCACCTTTAAGATATATATATGATATAGATATACATATTCTCTAGGTACATAGATCTGGCATTAAGAACAACAAATGTATGCTTGTCTATAAATCCTTACCTTGATGATATAGAGGTAATCCGTATTGTGGATCTGATATTTTTACATGATGATATTTCTGTATTCTAGTGGTGTAGAAGCTACTGTCTGTCATGTTCTGTTGGAGGATGTGTTGTCTTCTAGGCGAAAAGCATACAGACAAAAGAATAAAAGCCTTGCAAACATGGAGATTTAGATCACAGAGCCGTGTTTTATTTAAGTAACTGAGCTAGTGTGTTACCAGCCTTTTGCATGAGAAAATGGCAGCCAGGAATGTAGCATGGCGATTTCCCGCGCACCTGCTGTGTTGCAGCTCTGTGAAAATCTGATTCTGATGTGAGCCCCCAATGTTGGGGTAGGTAAAATAGTCATGGTCTGTGAGGGAGCTGATGAGGGGCTTTGATGTTACCCTGTAATCATGGGGAGGAGGGTTGTGGAGTGACATGGAGGACCAAAGATGGAAGGCGAATGTTTGGAGCTCATAAGAGAGGTGGGGGTATGAGGAAGTTGTGTGGGACTGAGGAGGCTGAGTGAGGCAAAAATGATTAATAAAACAACTACAGATCTACTCTAGATTTTGTACTTTTAGTAGCCATAGCATTATAATTGTAATTCAGGTTTTAAAATTCGCATTTTATAATCATACACATGAACTCTTTAGGAGCAGGCAAGAAACATCAACATAAAATATTGTTTATTATAATTCTAGTTCCTATTACAACCAGACTGACAACCTTAGTGATGCAACCACTATTTGTGTTCAAATTGAGGTTTCCTTACAGAAGAATTTCCTGTAGCAAACATCATGAGCCTGCTTTACACTGACCTGTAACAGAATTTAGTGTAAGTGCTAAACCCACTGGAGTTTAGCACTTACCCTGGAGAGTCAATTGGCTGGCATGTATCTACTATAACTATGGAGAGTCAATTGGCTGGCATGTATCTACTATAACTATGGAGAGTCAATTGGCTGGCATGTATCTACTATAACTATGGAGAGTCAATTGGCTGGCATGTATCTACTATAACTATGGAGAGTCAATTGGCTGGCATGTATCTACTATAACTATGGAGAGTCAATTGGCTGGCATGTATCTACTATAACTATGGAGAGTCAATTGGCTGGCATGTATCTACTATAACTATGGAGAGTCAATTGGCTGGCATGTATCTACTATAACTATGGAGAGTCAATTGGCTGGCATGTATCTACTATAACTATGGAGAGTCAATTGGCTGGCATGTATCTACTATAACTATGGAGAGTCAATTGGCTGGCATGTATCTACTATAACTATGGAGAGTCAAATGGCTGGCATGTATCTACTATAACTATGCTTTTTTACAGCAGATGCTCCTTGATTTAGCTCTTCCACAGATAAATGATTTTCTGTGCTCATCCAATTCTAAATAAGACCCTACATAGCTTCTTGAGAAGCAATCCTTTCAAAGCATCGGGCATGGGATATTAGTGATATTCAAAAATGTATCTTAAATCAGGAAGTCGATGGAGTTAGCATGCAGAGAAATCTGATTTGTCATATCGGATGCACACTTCAAACCTTAGTGAGAAAGAGTTGTATTATTGAGAGGTCTTGCACTAAAGTTCAGGAATTAGCACTTGACTGGCAATTTCGCGTACCCTCCCTGTCTACAAAATGCAAACCTATAATTTCTTAATTTTGCTTCACACTCTGTATTACAATCTGAGCTAATGTGTATTTAATCACTATTAAATCATTACATGTCGTTCTGGGAGGAGTATACTAGTAAATGCGCATTTTAGGTAAAAGTTATCATCTTTATTCTACGAGTCATATATTGTTATGGTAAGCCCTCCCAAACACATACATTTGCACATGGTGCGTGTCCAATATTTACATTTCAGGACAGGGTGGCATTCCTCATGTTTGCAAAACAAATCAGCGCGAATGGCAAGATGAGGTGCACAAGAGTGCGCAACCATTTGAGTTGATTTTGCTGCCGCTGAAGTAGAAAATCTACTCGAAAAACAGCCCTCTGACCGCAGCCGCTCCTGTGACCGCCTCTCGTGTTAGAAAATTGCACCAGAAGGCTTCCTAGCGACAGCAAATTTGGCTAGGAAACTTAAAATCGCACTCGCCAGCTCGCTTGCTGGTGCCTCACATTGTTCCTGTTGTCATCATTGGTAAAAGAGTAACGCAGAGTCACCAAATTCCATAAATTCTGCAAGTGGAAATTGCACAATGGAGGAAAAATTGTCCTGTCCCTAACTGAAAATCTTCCTCTGCTTACCATAACACAGTCAGTGCACCAGTGTCATATAGCTCCACACTGTATACAAACATCCTCCTGTTTTGAGTTGCTCATGTTCATTTACCTGTCTATTCACACAAATTCCGCTGTTCCCCATAGCAGCATCTGTTATATAACTGGAAACAATGTACCACATTGCGTTAAGAAAATTTTCCAGGCATGCAACGTAACACAAACTATGCATAGGGCACCTCTGTTATTCTTAAGTCTTGCTGCCAGTTCTCCACTTTGCACACTGCCTCCCATCAACTCTTTGTTTGTACTTTAATCGTATCATACCACATATTGCATTTGTTTAGCCTGGAAGTATGCTTCCAGATCTGCATCCTCTTTCCACCCTTTTCATAGGTGCACTGTAATGTCTTCATTTTCACTGTGCTTCGTATCTTGTCCCATACTACATTTATCACACCTGATTTTAATATTTGGAATGTAGGTCTTGGGATTCAGGAGTACCAACATTTGGTTATCGCTATCCTACCGTCGAACAGTCTAAGAATTCTGCAAGGAAGTACCTCCAATATACCAACACCAATTGGAATCACTTGGCACTTACTCGGTGGCTCTAGTAGATACAACCAAACTCTTTTGAAAGACACTTTGGTACTCTAATGGGGAGAAAAGAATCGGCAGCTACCTTCCACCTCTGCTCACTTTGACAGTACACCAAACAACCCCTCACCACTCATTCAACAGCAGAACTCATTCCCAGTCCCCAAAACGCCAGCCTCTCCTTGGATCTAGTAATTCCTAGATGACTTGGTGTAAGAATTTGATTAGCCATTCACTGGTGGGACTATCCTATTTCTTCCCTATGCTCTCCTTCTCATTCAGCTCATCCTCTCCCTGATTTTACTTTCCTGACTGCCCCATAAATGAAATTTCAAAGAGGCATATACACGATCTCGTTTCCCCTCATATTGATATTCTTCTTCCTTAACCACAGAATCAAGAATCTGAACGGCAACTTTGTCCACTGTCCTGAACTTCTTAAAAAAAAAAGATATATGAGGATGGGGTAAGGATACCGTGACCCGTTAGGCCCCTATGGAGGGACCCAGAGGAACCTCCCCTCGGCCAAAAAGAAAAACAAACAGCAAAAAATGCCATGATCCTATGAGACTCTTGCGGGATCGAAAAAAAAAAAAAATGGCAGACGGGCCACATTTAATTTTTATAAGCCCCAGTGAGCCTACACCCAGGGGTGTGTTTATAAAGTGGAGGGGCTGTGTGGCCCCCCTTCCCTAGCCTTGAGAGGTCCGGCAGAGCCCACATACATTTTTATGGACAGGGGGGCTGCATTGAACCCCCCACTCAAAGCCCAGAAAGGTCCCAGGAAGCCAACCCAGGACCGATTCCTTTGAGGGAGGGGGCAGTGAGGCCTCCTCCCTGAGCCGTCAATGGCCCAGGGACCGGCTCAGCAGCTATGTCCTGGGGTGCCCACCCCGGGACATAGTGGTTTCTCTGGCTGCAAAGGCATTGGCAGGGAATCCTGTGTATGCTTTCACTTGGTGGGAGCATTTTCAAATCTCCTGCCAAGCTGGGAGCAGTCTGCTCCCAGCTGGTGGGACCTTCAAAAATTCTCCTGCCCACTGGGAGCAGACTTTAGTTTTCCTGCCGCAACGATGCAGGCAGGGAAACAGATGTAAATAACAGATCTAAATATTTCTCCCACCCGCAAGGAGCAGTGTTATTAGCTGCTCCCTATGGGCAGGTGCAATACCAGCTCCCGCTGGATGCGGGGAGTTGGTTGGGGCCATGAGGGCCTTAGGGGCTCCCCCGCTGCCCCAAACAACAGTGTAGTGGGTGCCTTGGGTGGGACCCAAGGCATCCACCTTTGGTTGCGCCAGGCCTCAGGGGACAGTGTCCCTGGGGCCTCAGGGGACAGTGTCCCTGGGGCCAAAATCTTTCCGGGGAGAGGGGCTGCATGCCCTTTCCCCTTTAAAATGGTCCCAGGGGATGGGGTCTCGGAGCCAAAATCCCAGAGAGGGGGCTGCGTGCCAGAGGGATCCCACGGTGCGAAAAGTGATTTTAAACGTTTTACTGTGAATTAGTAATGGAGCCGCGAATCTGTGGAAAATATTAAAAAAACAAGCCCCTTCCCGGGGGTTCATCAGGGCTTGGGGCGACACAATCAATTTTATTGGGGGGGCTGTAATCCGAGGACAGGAACACCATCCCCTGGGACCGACCGTAAGTTAAAGTTACTATAACTCATGTCCTAAAGTAATTATAAATCGCGCCCTCACCATGCACTTCTTATGACCTCACATATTACAGCACTCATGAGATGTTCGATGACATCATTGTTGACATCACTGCAGCATCTGAATTTACATAATTGATGACACCACTGTGCAAGGCGAGGGCACGAGTTATAGTTAATTTAGGGTACAAGATATAGTTACTTGAGATAACTATAACTGGTGATCTTCAGTGGTTATGTTAATTTAAAACTGTATGTTTTAACTCACATTTTCAGCAAACTATAACGTCCCTCTAAACTTTGTTTTTTTCAGTGTATATATGTATATATATATATATATCTATATCTATATATCTATATATATATATATCTATATCTATATATCTATATATCTATATATATATATTTATATATATCCAAGCTCCAAAGTACCCAACGTACAAGGAGCACTCGAACGGCAACATGCTCAAGAAGAGCCTTTATGGTATACAATCCCCCGGCACAACGATAACTATAAGCAGTTCAATTTGCCATGGATGCCTGACGCATTTCGAAGTGTCCCCACTTCTCTTCAGAGGCTTTGGCAATTGAAGGCGTTTAGGACACAGCCCTCATCATTTAAATGCTCCAAAGCATTCCCTGGATGGGACGCTCTGCCGCGACTAGCAGAGCATTATGTGTCTTGTAGTGTCCTTTGTCTCCAGATGGAGCACGCAATGTTGCTGCTGTAACATTCATAGCCCCCAGATGGGCCTCTGTGCCGGTGGAAATGCTAAATCGGTTGCTGTCCCACGAAGTCGGCCTGCTCGATAACAGAACGCGTGGCCCCCACATCCTGGGGTGGTGCTCCTTCGCGGCAGGGTGTGCCGCATGTTTATCCAAGCTCCAAAGTACCCAACGTACAAGGAGCACTCGAACGGCAACATGCTCATGAAGAGCCTTTATGGTATACAATCCGCCGGCACAACGATAACTATAAGCAGTTCAATTTGCCATGGATGCCTGACGCGTTTTGAAGTGTCCCCACTTCTTTTCAGAGGCTTTGGAAATTGAAGGCGCTTAGGACACCGCCCTCATCATTTAAATGCTCCAATGCATGCCCTGGATGGGACGCTCTGCCGCGACTAGCAGAGCATTATGGGTCTTGTAGTGTCCTTTGTCTCCAGATGGAGCGCGCAATGTTGCTGCTGTAACATTCATAGCCCCCAGATGGGCCTCGGTGTGCCGGTGGAAATGCTAAATTCGTTGCTGCCCCATGAAGTTGGCCTGCTCAATAACAGACCGCGTGGCCCCCACATCCTGGGGTGGTGCTCCTTCGCGGCAGGGTGTGCCGCGTGTTTATCCAAGCTCCAAAGTACCCACCGTACAAGGAGCACTCGAACGGCAACATGCTCATAAAGAGCCTTTTTTTTTATTTTTATTTTTTATGTAGACTTTTTTTTTTTAATTAATTTTTTCATTTTACAACCAACAAATGTGGACATCACGATAGACAACAGGCACTGGCATTCTGTTCGCAGTGGAGCTAACACAGGAAAATTTTGTACGACCATGGTGCATGCACAGAACATTCCCCAAAGAATACTATACAACACATTAAGGTAGGGGACCTTGCAAAGATACAACATATTAAACAGTCCTTCCCCCATCTCAGCCCTCTTCGACTCTTTAGCTCAATGACACAAAGGCTATACCTGCCTTTCTCGGGGCAAACCAACATACCACAGCAACTAACAATACGCCCCGGCAGTACCAAGTGTCTACTCTCCTATCTCTCCCCCAGCGGACTCGTCAGGGCCAGTCTCAGTGGCTCTATACGCAGCATAAAGCGCCCAGAAGTTATTGGGCCTACTACGAGGCGGGAATAGTTCGCTAAAGAGCTCCGTTTGGGTACAGCAATACACCATGTCAGAAAGCCACTGCGCCTTAGTAGGTAGGGGCCCTTTCGCCCAGCAGATAGCAATTCTACGCTTGGCCAACAATAGACCCATGTCTACTAGCCGACGTATCCCTGAGGGCAACGGTCTAGAGTAACCCAGTAGCGCTAGACCCAGCTCGGGCACCAGTGTCTGTCCCACAATCACAGTCAACTCGGAGAACACACTCATCCAATATTGTGCCACGCCCGGGCAGAGCCATGCTACATGCAAGAAATCCGCAGTTGGTGCCCCACAGCGCTCACACTGTGCATCGTCCTTCAGCCCATACCGTTTGAGTCTCTCTGGGGTGTAGTACACCCTGTTAAGGAACTTAAAGTGTATCAGTCTATGTCTGCCGTTAAGCGACACTCGTTTTGTGCTAGTACAGCAATAGGCCCACATTTCATCTCCGACCGCCTGACCCAGGTCCCCTTGCCATGCCAGCCGAGCAGCTGTATACTGATGTTCCCTGTGCGCCATTGAGTGTTGATAAATTTTAGAGACTAATCTCGTCGGCTCTGCCATTTTAATTACGAGTGTGAGAGCAGTAAGCTCAGGGGGCTCTTCCAGATCGGGCCCCAACAACTGTAAGAGTGCATGCCGAGTTCTGTGAAACTGGAATCTAGTAAGCAACGTAGGTGATGATGCCCCGACGACAACATCCTCCCACGTCCTAGCGACTCCGTCAGCAAACAAGTCCCCTACAGTGTGTATGTCAATCGAGGCTAGCGCCCGAACAACGCCCCCATCCCGACAGGGCGATAGCCAGCGGCACCATTCCAATCTGGTCAGAGGGGAATACAATATGACACCCGACTGTAATTTAAGGAGGTGATGCCAGGCGTGAGTAGTGGCCCCGACCGAGTCAAGGATACCCGTTCTGCGATCAGGAGGTGCAAACAGCCGCGAAGGCAGCGGCCGGGGGGAAGCCACCTCTCTCTCAATGCGCAGGTGAGGTACCTCAGGCGCGCCATGTATCCATAAGAACGCGTGGGAAGCCTGCGCAGCTCTATAATACAACTCGAAATCTGGAGCGCCCAGACCACCCATACGATATGGCAACGTCAGCACCTTCCACTGCACTCTCGGCTGCTTCCCGGCCTAGGCCAGTTTTAACAGCGTAGTGTTAAGCCTCTTAAAAAAGGTACCCGGGAGTACCACTGGAAGATTTGTGAATAGGAATAAAAACCTTGGAAGTACCACCATCTTCATAATAGAAATTCTACCAAGGAGAGACAATGGCAGACGGATCCAGTTGTTCACATCATCTTCTAGTTTGCTCAGTAACACGCCATAGTTTTCCCGAAGCATAACCTCCGAGTCCAGGTGTATCCGCACTCCGAGGTAGCGCACCGGATCAGTAGTCCACTGCAGCGGGAAGTCCATGTCGAATTGAGCAGTAGAGGGGGTGAGTGGGAAAACCACAGACTTCGCCCAATTAACACTAAGGCCAGAAACCCCGCCAAAGCGGACTATTTCGCGAAGAACCGGGGAGAGGTGGCGCCCAGGGTCACGAACATAGAGAAGGGTGTCGTCCGCATAAGTTGAAACAATAAGTTCATAGCCAGGTACTCGTATTCCTTTAAATCTGTGATATTCGCGGAGCGCGCAAGCCAAGGGCTCCGCCACCAGGGCATAAAGAATCGGGGAAAGAGGGCAGCCCTGTCGAGTCCCCCTCGTAATATTAATAGGGGCAGTCACCAAATCACCAATTTTTATCCGCGCCTTTGGAGCGTAATAGAGAACACCCAACAGCCTGAGGAACACCTCCCCCAGTCCCATCCGGGACAAAACCTGACGCATAAAAGGCCATTCAACAGAGTCAAAGGCCTTCTCCATATCGAGAAAGACCGCTACAGCCGCCGTCTCGGGTTTGGTATGCTGTATGACACCAAAGACGGTGCGTAGATTATAAGTGAGGTTTCGGCCCGGGACGAATCCGGCCTGTTCCGGGGCCACCAACAACGGAACCAGAGGGGTCATTCTATTAGCCAGCACCTTAGCGAAGAGCTTCGTATCTACATTCAGCAGTGAGAGAGGGCGATAGGACGAGCATTCCGAGGGGGGCTTATCAGGCTTGAGTATAGCCACTATAACCGCCTCTCTCATCGTGGGCGGCAACATACCTGACTCGTACATGCCTTCGAACAAAGTCTGTAAATGTGGTAACAGCAGGTCCTGAAAAGCCTTATAGAACGCAACAGACAGGCCGTCCAACCCCGGGGCGCTCCCAGATTTCATTGTGGACAAGGCTAGTCGGATCTCCTCCCTTTCTAGGGGGCGCATTAAAAACTCCCGGTGGGCGTTAGTCAGCAAGGGGAGCTTAATGTGGGTTAGGTAGTCTAAGATATCTTCCTCAGTACCTTGACTCCTTGAGGAGTATAGGTTCGAATAAAACTGTCTGAAACGCTCTGCAATATCCGAAGGCTCCGTAAGTAACCCCCCTCTGGTGTTAAGAGTTCTGTCACGCTTGCCTGAGTTCTCCGTTTTTTAACAGTTGTGCTAATACTTTCCCAGGTCGCTCCCCTTCTCCGTACCTGCGTGCCACGGCATATTTCCCTAGATGTTTAATTTCTGCATCCGCCGTATCCTGGAATTCTTTTAGTTGGGATTGGAATTCTTGCTGTACGTCAGCCCCCGCGCCCTGTTGCAACTGTCCCTCTAATTCCGCTAGTGACCCCTCAAGACTAGCTAGCCTCCTGCGCAGCGCCCTCAAGACTCCGGAATGCTTAGACATGGTCACCCCCCGAATATACACTTTAAAAGCTTCACACACTACCATAAAGCTGTCAACGGAGCCCACATTGTGTTCAAAGTAAGAGGCTATGTCTTCCGCGAGTTCGTCTCTGAAGACCTCATCCATCAAGGAGTATGGGGGAAACCGCCAGGTAAAGGGGGGTATCGTTGTGCGGGGTACCTCTAGTACAACCAAAATCGGAGAATGGTCAGACAAGGTGCGGGGTAGAACCTCGCATTCCCTCACTTGGCCATATAAACTGTCCGCTGCAAGCCAGTAGTCTATGCGCGTGTGTAAATTGTGGTATGCCGAGTAATGAGTGTAGCCTCCCTTCTCAGGGTATCTGCGCCTCCAAACGTCACTTAACTCAAGCCGCACCATTGCGTCAGATAGGGCTTTGGCTGCCGCCGAGACCTGCCTAGCCGCACCCCCCGAGCGATCTATCTCCGGGTTCAGGACAACGTTTAGGTCCCCCCCTCACAGTTGCTGCTTCGTACCAAACCCCCTCACCTTGTCAGCCAATACAGTGTAAAACTCTGGGTTATCAAAATTAGGGCCGTACACATTGACCAACAAAAGATCCATTCCCCTACCTCTGCATCTCGAGATGGCATATCGCCCATCACTGTCCGTGGCCAGGGGATCCAACCTAAGTGAAGCTTTCGGGCGGACCCAGGTCAACACCCCTCGGGCATGCGTTGTGAAGCCCGCTGCGTGTATGCAGTCTCTAAGCCCTCTACTATTAAGCATAGGACTGGCAATTGGGAGGTGGGTCTCCTGTAAAAGAGCTATATCTATTTCGTGTCTCGTTAAATAAGACAGCACCTTTCGTAACTTCCTATGGTCGTTCAGCCCCCTAACATTCCATGTGAGGGTCCTAATCCTACCTCTTGTCGTCTCTACGCTCTGTAGTCCCGTAGTGTGCGCCGTTTCATGCAACCATGGCCTATCTGAGCCACCCATAGAATCCCCTGTCATCAAGAATTGCAAAACGTATCATACAGTGCCTACCATCCATACTGAGTCCACAAACACCACCCCACCCACCCCCTCCTCCCACCCACGCCAGACAATCCCCAACAGTGTCATGACGAGACTTGAACAACCAGACCCCACAAATTATCATGGTAGCCCCCAACGTGAAGGGCACATCACGATTGCCAATGTAGCATAGGGTCCCCGTTCCCCGCCCCCCACCCCAACAAGTAAAGATTTCCCTGAGGTGGGACACACGCTGAGGCAGAGGTAGCTCACCCTATACAGTAGTCCTAGAAGTATCAATTCCAGACAGGCCTCCGCCCCGCAGGCCACCAAGGCTGTTATACAGCTAAAGCTAAAATCTTGCAACGTAATTAACCGTCAACAACATCTTGTATCCCACTCAAAGTGCCTGTGTCCCATTTCACAGCCGCCCCCGAGCCCCACACTTACATCAGTAACCGATTGGACATACTAAACAACAAAATCAACTTTTACTACTGTAGCATTTTGCCCGTGGGTGCTCCGCCGTCCCACAAGCTCCACAGCCAGCCATTCCTTACTGTTACCGTCAAGGCTGTGGCCTATCCTCCCCAGCATAACAAGGGGAAACCGCCTCAGTCTTGCTTGTCTAGCTCCCCGCCCTCCGCTCCCCGCAGCGGGGACCTCTCAGGGCTGCGGCGTTTATCTTTGGCCCAGTCCTTCATAGCCTTCCGCAGCGCCGCTGGGTCGGTGAATATGCTTGACTGTCCTTGTCGGTTCACCCGGAGCCTGGCGGGTTACAGCATGGCATAGTCTACGTTGTCGGCACGCAGCAGTTTCTTTAGCGGGGCAAATTGTCGTCGCGCTTCTTGTACTTTTTGCGTAAAGTCCGGGAACAGTGAGATGGTGGAGCCCTCATACTGCAGCGGTTGCTTAACTCTGGCGGTTTTTAGTGCTGAGTCTCTGTCCCGGTAGTTGAGCAGCTTTGCTATTATAGGGCGCGGCGCGGCCCCGGGAGCCGGGCGCGGGCCCAAGGAGCGGTGGGCTCTCTCGACGACAAACATAGGCGAGAACGTCTCAGCGCCCAGTAGGGTGACCAGCATCTTTTCCATGAACTGCTCCATGTTGCCAGTATGCGTCGACTCCGGAAGGCCAGTGACTCGCAAGTTGCAGCGCCGAGAGCGCGCTTCTAGGTCTTCCGTCTTATCCTGCAGGACCTGCATGACTCTGCCCAGTTGTTTGTGACTCGAGTCCAGCAACGTTTGCGCTTCTTCAACCTCGCCGACTCGACGGTCCGTCATGTCCAGGCGCTGCGCATGATTGTCCAGCCGCTCGGACATCCTGTCCATACGGTAGGACAGCGCGTCAATTTTGGAGCCAAGGACCGACATGCTGTTCTGCAATCCTTTGTCCATTGCAGTGAGCATTGTTCGTATATCGCTGTCCACATCTTCCACAGGCGGGTCGGTTGTGGCCTCGCTGTCCTCCGGAGTCGCATCTCGAGTCCTGGGTTTTTTAGGGTCAAACGACAATTTAGGCTGCGTGCGGTCTACCTTCCCCATTGTAGTCGACGCCCCACTCCTCAAAGTAGGCAAAATTGCAGCAGTGTTCTCTTCGCAGCGCTGGCTGTCCCCCAGTGCCCCTAATTGACTGTGTCTGCAAGGCCGAGCCACCTAGACCGGGCAAGACCCGCCGATCCTCCGTACCTCTGTAGGGCGGCACTAGACACCCTCTCAGCGTGGGAAATCACTTCGCCCGGGAAAACAGCACCTCCGGTGGGCCCTGCCAATTCAGTCAGACTATCACAGCGATGCCTGGGGTTCCATCACTACTCGTAGCCAGGACTGCAACGGGCCAGACAGTAGCAAGGATTGAGCCCCCGCAGCAGGAGACCCCACGCCCAGACACGGTCCCAGTCAGGGATCGCACTCCAACGTTTGCCGCTAACCCACTTAGGGGTGTGCCAGGGGGGGGGAAAACACTGGGTACAGCCGCTGCTCCCTCGCCGCTCCTCCAAAGTGCGATCTACCAAAGCGGCGTAGGATGTGCTGTGCTCAGTACTTTAGTTCGAAACCCAGCATGCGTCACGGGGCCTTTTCACCCTCTGCACCACTCCGTGGGACTGCAAGGTCGTGGATCCCCACGGCGGGCACCGCTGCTCCTACCTGCCTCAGGCGCTGCAGCTCCACAGCTCCAGCCGATGCCCCAGCAGTATCACCGCGGGCCAAATGTCAGCAATAATGGCCGCCGCGTCTCAGGGGGTTAACAATAGGGGCCGCCGCTTCCCGCAACAGGCTGTGCCTCCGCGTTGTCGCCTGCTCGACCGCAGGGAGAGGAAGGGGAAAGGTCACTTGCGGTGGCAGTCGTCGCGCCGATGCAAGCGCGGATACTCCGTGATCAAGCCTCTCCCTTCACCGTCTCGTCACTCAGAGTGTTCCGTGCAGGTCGCTTCCCGGGCGGCTGCAGGACCAGAATAGAGCTCGGGGATTTAGGCCTATGTCGGCCTCAGCTCCGTGGACACCGGGTATCTGCGGCGTCTAGACGAGTTAAGCCGCCGGGGACAGACCGCTGTGGGCAGCAGCTCCTGGTGCGTCGATGACGGTCCAGGAGGGTCGCAATCGTAGCCTTGGCTGTCGGATAATTGCCGGATCGTCTGGTGGACTTGCGGTGCTACGCGCTCAAGCGGCCATCTTGGTCGCTAGCAAGCTCCGCCTCCCATAAAGAGCCTTTATGGTATACAATCCGCCGGCACAACGATAACTATAAGCAGTTCAATTTGCCATGGATATATATATATGGTCTCATCAAAGGAGTCCATACCGCAGTGCGCTCTTCGCAAGATTGATCTTCAATTTATTAACTGTGTGCAATTAGCGCCATTACACCACCACCAAAGCGTTTCAACCCCACCGGGTCTTGCTCACAGTATTGTGAGTCCCTCATTGCTTTCTATCATTTATACCTATCTCCCATATCGTCCATTATGAGGCATTATGGGATTGGTAGTTTGACAAACTCTATTATTAAAACCACAAAAATGATGGGGCTTTTCGAAATGTCACATTCAGTTTCAAGCCTAATTTTCCTCCAGTGTCCGGATCCTTTGTTAGAACATTCCAATATTCATTTAAAATGCTTCTAATTTTGTAGCTTTCCCTAACTTCCTTAGCTTTCCATTTCAAATGGAATCCAAATTTGGAGAAACAAAAAGGATATTCCTATGTAGAGGCTACAAGTATCAAGATGTCAGGAAAGGTCAAGAACGAGCTAGATCTCTGACACGAGCTCAAACAGTGGAATGATACTTACATACAGTAAGGAAAGCTACGAAATTAGAAGCATTTTGAATAAATATTAGAATGTTCTAACATTGGATCCGGACATTGGAAGAAAATTAAGCTTAAACCGAATGTGACATTTCGAAAAGCCCCATCATTTTTATTTTTTTTAAAAATTCTTTTTATTAAATTTTGCTCAGATGACCATACAAACCAGCAATTACTACAATGTGTACATGGTTGACTTCTCAATATTCCCACATTTTTAACCCAGTGAGGTGTGAGGACTCGGGTCCTGCTCATTTCAAATAAACCCCCCAACATGTAGCACACCATACAGAAAAGCCCCATCATTGAAGGATAAATTGGTGCGAAGTCATTTCGTTATGAATACACCAACAAATTGGCGACAGAAACAACAAGTTGGATTCATCAAATGTGAGAAGTGCTAATCATGTAGAATTGGGATGAACCTGAAAGAGCTCCAAGACATGAAGGGCAAAACATTTACTATCCAGGAAAGAATCACTTGTAGCTCAGTGTATATAGTATACATGATTGAATGCTTCTGTGGAATGAGATACATAGGAAGCACAACATGTCCTTTAAAAAACAGATCTTGGAGCATATCAGAGCTATTGCGACCAAAGACATGAATTATGCTGTGGCCAAACACATGACAATACATCCTGATAAAAAAAGTGGCTGGACTTAAAGTACTTTGGGATAGCTACGATTCCGAGGAATGAGAGAGGGGGCAACAGAACTCTCAAACTAAGACATTTAGAGTCAAAACTTATTATTAGGTTCAAGACAAAGAGCCCCCAGGGTCTTAATGGGGATGAGAAACTGTATGTTCATCTACAAACTTGATATATATATGCTAAATTGGATGAATGCATGGAAGGTCAAGTGTTTGTACATAATGAGAATATTGGAAATATGGAGAAATTGAATAATTGGGGATGATTTAGAGATTAATACAGTGGCGGTGTAATAAAGTGACAATTGATCATCTTTTTAGGGTTGGTAAGAAAGTTTTGTAAACATAGTAGAGTAACTTGACATGGCTGTTGACATGGTATCACCATGTACTGAGAGATAAAGGGTTAAATGGAAGCAAAGCAGAGTATGGCATTAAGCTATAATACAGGGATAGGGTCTCAGCCACATTTAACCCTCTTATTAGATAGATGGATTGAGTTGTGAGCAATATAGGGGTACTGAGTCAGTGTAGGAGAGTAGGATCTGCTTCACATGGGTACCCCCACTTTTTGCTGATGCTTCACTGTTTTTCGACATTAGTCTGGCTGGGGCCCTGCTAATCAGAACCCCAGCCTAGCTGCTTCCTCTCTAAAATGGTTTCCATGTGCCTTAGGCACATCTCTGATTGGGATCTGGAGTGCCCTTATAAGTCCCTAGTATATGGTATACTATGTACCAAGGGCATAGGTACCTCAGAGGCCTGCCAGGGGCTGCAGCATGTATTATGCCACCCCTGGAAGGCCATCCAAACTGACACCACAGGTCTGCTACTGCAGCCTGGGTAAGGTGGTGCAAGCACCTCTTACTGTGATATAGGTTACCTATATCACAAAATACATACACACATATAAACCTATAAGTCACTCCTAAGGCAGGCCTTATCAATCCTAAAGGCAGAGTGCATGGTTCCTATGTGAGAGGGTGCCCCTGCATGAGCAGGGCCCCTCTGCAGCGTTCGGAGGCCATCTCTGATGCTGTTTGTAGTGCAGCCTGACCATATACTCTTAAGCGCATTATATCCTCGCGGTAAAATGCTAACTTTGGAATGGCTGCACCTAAACATGTCGTGTTTGGTGTCAAACATCTTGGAATACTACCCCCCGCCAATCCTGGCGGCGGGGGTAGCATTCCACCCTTCTAGAGGGAAAGACATGTTAACTCTGACGAGTCCGGTAACTTCTTTCCAGAGCCCTGGCATCACAAAATGGATGCTGCTGCCACAGACACGAGTCTGGCCTCCTGCTGCTGGACGAAACTCCGGCAGGGGAGGCCTGGACAATAGGTTTCCTGTCCCAGGGAGGTGTGACCACCTCCCCAGACAGGATAATGTGTATTGGGGCTGGGCGGGAGCACTTTCGGGTGCTTTGAAGTCCTGCACTGGGGGCACATTTGGTGTCCCTGTGCATACCCCAGTTCAAACCGGATCAGGGGCTTGCAGCCCCTGCTTTGGCGCGAACTGGACCAAGGGAAAGGGTGTAGCCACCCCTCTGCCCTGACCCACCCATAGGTGGGGCCACAGAGTAGTCCAACCCCTATTTTTAGAATAAAGGTAGGAACCCAGTCCTTAGGACTTTAGATTATACCTGGACGAAACTCTGACACTGAATCCTGGACCTTCGACGCTCTACGACAAGATTAGAGGACTGAAGAATCTCCCTTGGGGTCAAGGAGTGACTCCCCTGCTTGGCAGGCACCAAAGAAGCATCTGTCCGGTTCGCATTACTGAAGCTCCCGTCGGACGCCGAAGTCATCGCATCACCAGAGGTGGATTCTCAGACTTCCCCGAGGCTACCCTGAGTCCCCAGCAAAGCTGAGGCCCGTGGCTATCGTGGGTGACTTGAGACCGTGACCCCTGGACACCGAGCACATTTGCAAGTGCACCATCTTCTGGGTCTCCCAAGAAGTCGTGCTTTGGGCTCCGAGTAGCCCTAGCCTCCAGCACCACCTGCACCGAAGATCACTGGCCCCCACTCCACGAGTGTCCTGCAAGCCAGCTCCACGTGCGGCGTCACGAGGCTCCTTCGCGGTCGCTAGCCCGTTGGCTAGTAGCCCTTAACGAAGGCCAATCTTTTCCTTACTTGGCATCCTGGTTGCTCCAGGCCTGCCCTCACTTACCCTCGCTGGGTGAGTTCCACAGACCTTGCTGGTCTGCACCATCGACGATCTACATCTTACTCAAGACTTGCCGTTGCCAAGGCTTGTTGGGTCCAATCCGGTCGCCGACACCTCAGCACTCGACAGACATTGAGCACCAGCCCGAATCCTGCTCCTGGTCGCCGACAACGCCTCCCGGACCTCGTGGCTGAAGAGTCAAGACGACCGTCAACGCACCTGAAGCACTCGACATCGGTGGGCATCTGTCCATCGCCTTCCTGGTCACTGGCTAGTGACCCAGACTCTGTCCCCTCTGCTTTCAGGTTCACCAGAACTCCGATCCACTCTTGGATCCACCCGGACACTTTTCTCTTGGCCGCCAGCAGCACTTTGCAGCAGATCGCCATTCGAATCGACGACGAAACCCGACCCCGAAAGGCACCTATGCACCCGGCTTCCTGGGTGAGGTAACACGAGTACTCCGGTGCTCCCGTGGGTAGAGACTCTTCAAAGTCCTAGATCTCAAAGGGTTTTGTCCTAGTCCTCTTCTAAGTGTCCCTTTCCTCTATTTTCCCGATCCCGACTTTCTCCATAGAAGTTAACGGCGTATCGCGGTTGTGTATTTACACTGCACGCGTCTCCCGTGGGTCCCCTGTGTCACTACCTTGGGTGGTTCCTTGTGGTCCAAGCACTTCTAGAGGCTCTAGGCCTAGTGTCTAGTTCAGTCGTGGTTCGCATACCACTTTATTGGTATATGGTTTGGTACGCCCCTAGGGCCCAAACGTGTATTTGTGCTATTATTGTGATTTAAGATCTTATAACTTATGTACTTCGAACTCTAGCCTCATAAAGAGACTAGAGGGGTGTGTTTAGTAATAAATACATATATTTTGAATATATACCTGGTGTGGTGCTCTTTCATTTGGTCACTCAAGAGATTATAGACTGGTAAAACAAGCTGCTTTACATTCCTTCAAGACTTAGCCTGAAGGCTGCTCTCCATAGCTACCACTAGGATAGCTTTCAATAAGGTTGTCTTTAACCTATCTACCATAAGAGTCGATTTGGACTGGTGCAAGGTGCCCACTATAATTAGTGGACAGCATATGCCAGGCCAACTTCTCACATTGGTGTGCAGCGTGTGGGATTCCAGCTTGCTATTGTTTTACCAGATAATCTCAATTGAATTGATCAACTGAAAACCACTAAAGGTACCTAAGGTACATATAATTTAAGCTTAGAATAACAGTAAGTTCTACTGAACTTAGAGTTGTGTGTTAAGGGATAGCACAACCCTTTCTACAACTCAAGAGAGTTTAGTAGGCCACACTAGAGTAGGTAGTGCATACACCACACCACACTAGTAATGTCTTTAAGGGTAGGATCTAAAGAATCCTTGCAGGAAGCCATTGAGCTTCCACCCTCCAAGTATGATACACTCCCATTCTTGGAATTGAGAGCTTTATGCAACTTGAGAAAGATAAGGACAGGCCAAAGCCCCACCACCCAACACCTCAAGGAGTTGTTGGTGGCTTATGACCTTAGTAAGCCTGTAGGGACTGAAGGGGTAGGAGCTGAGGGTGGGGCAGAAGAAGAGGAGGAGGCCAGGGGTACCAATACCCCCAGCCCCCCTCTGAAACTGGCCAGGAGGGTGACAATGACCCTGATCTGGATAACCCAATCCCTCCTGTGGAAGATGATGAGGATGATCAGAATGATGCCCTCTTTGTCCCCCCAGGAAGGATTAAGAGTGTGCCCAGGAGGTCTAGGTCTCCTTCTCAGGAGTCTAACCACTCTGGCACCTCTATAGGGAGCTCTGTCTCATCTCATAGGAGAGAATCCTCTCATGAGAGAAGAAAGAGGCTAGTCCAGTATGAGGAAACTCAGCTGGAACTCAGAAAAAAGCAATTAGCTTTAGATAGAGAATCCCTAGATCTCCTTAGAGAGAGAAGAAAGTTGAGTCTAGAGTCCCATGGTGGCAGCCATGTCCCTAGAGATAGGGAAAGGTCCTATGACCATAGGAACCTGAGCAAGATTGTCCCTCCCTACCAGAGTGGGGATGATATCCACAAATGGATAACTGCTTTAGAAAGGGCCTGTAAGGTACAGAAGGTCCCTCAGGAGCAGTGGGCAGCAATCTTGTGGCTCTCCTTTGCTGACAAAGGTAGAGATAAGCTCCTCACTGTTAGAGAGGAGGATGCTGATAATTACAAGGTCTTGAAGAGTGCTCTTATTGATGGGTTTGGCCTAACCACTGAACAGTACAGGTTGAAGTTCAGAGACACCCAAAAAGCACAGACTCAAGACTGGGTAGACTATGTGGATTGGTCTGCCAAGGCTCTGGAAGGCTGGTTGATGGGCAGTAAGGTGTGTGACTTCTCAGGATTGTATAATCTGATAATGAGGGAGCAGATTCTTAATAACTGTCAAAATCAGCTGTTGCATCAATACCTGGTAGACTCTGATCTGACCTCTCCCCAAGAATTGGGAAAGAAGGCAGACAAATGGGTCAGGACCAGGGTGAAGCAGAAGGTACAGAACCAAGGTGGGGAAACCAAGAAGCAAGATGCTAAGAACTCTGACAAGGGTGGGGAGAAGGGTAAAGATCAAAAGTCTTCATCAGGCCCCCAAAAATCTTCTTCTGGTGGGGATTCCCAGTCTACCAAGGGTAAAGGCCAAAGAAAACCATGGTGCAAGGTCTGTAAGCAAAAGACCCACTGGACCAGTGATTGCACCAAGTCCAAAGACTCCAGTCCAGCACCCACCAATGCCCCTAAGGCACCTGTTCCCCCTAGTACAGTTGGTGGAAGTGCTCCAGCAAAGGGTTTAGTAGGGTTCACCCTGGGAACTGAGTTGGGCTCTGACTTAGTCAGGGAACTGACTCAGGCTGTGTTAGTCTGTGATGGAGGCATGGATGTGACCTCCACTGTGAGTCCCAGTAATCTGGGCAAGTACAGACAACAGCCTTTAATTAATGGACGTGAGGCTTTGGCATTTAGGGACACAGGGGCAAGTGTCACAATGGTGACACAAGACCTTGTGCTTCCTGGGCAAGTTATGCTTGGTGAGATGTACCAAGTGACCAATGCTAGCAATGTCAGAACAGACCATACTCTGGCAGTTGTTAACTTCTCCTGGGGAGGGGTAACTGGCCTTAAGAAGGTTGTGGTAAGTGCAAACCTACCAGTCGAATGCTTGCTTGGCAATGACTTAGAGACTTCTGCTTGGGCAGAAGTGGAGCTCAGGACCCATGCAGAAATGCTGGGGATCCCTGCAGATGTGTTTGCTGTGACCAGGTCACAAGCCAAAATGTCTAGCACTGAACAGGCCTTGGATTCTGGAAGAATGGACCAAGTGCCTTCCAAGAGGAGGAGTAGTAGGGTTAAGGCAGTGCCTTCCCCCTTGGCTCAGGAGGAAGATCAGTCCCTTGAGGGGGATGATCTCAGCCCTGAAGAAGGAACTGTCCCAGAGGAACTGGAACCTGACCAGGTTGAGTTCTTGGGGACAGGGGGACCTTCTAGGGCAGATCTGAGCCAGGAGCAGCAGAGCTGCCCCTCCCTTGAACCCCTCAGACAGCAAGCTGCTGCTGAGGCTGCTGGGAAAGCTAGTGGTCCCCATACAGTGTATTGGGATGATGGACTCCTGTACTCAGAGAGTAGAGACCCCAAACCTGGTGCTACCAGGAGGTTGGTAATACCTTTGAAGTTCAGGGGCTTCCTATTGACCCTAGCCCATGATATTCCCTTAGCAGGACACCTGGGCCAGAACAAGACTTGGGACAGAATTGTCCCTCACTTTCACTGGCCCCACATGTCTGAAGACAGTAAGGAGTTTTGTCGCTCCTGTGTAACCTGCCAAGCCAGTGGCAAAGCAGGTGGCACTACAAAGGCCCCCTGATACCACTACCTGTGGTGGGGGTGCCCTTTGAGAGGGTAGGGATTGACATTGTTGGTCCCATGGATCCCCAAACAGCCTCTGGGCACAGGTTTATCCTGGTGGTAGTGGATCATGCCACCAGGTACCCAGAAGCTATTCCCCTAAGGACCACTACAGCACCTGTGGTGGCAAGGGCCCTCCTGGGAATCTTCTCAAGAGTGGGCTTTCCTAAGGAGGTAGTATCAGACAGGGGTGCTAACTTCATGTCTGGGTACTTAAAAGCAATGTGGAAGGAGTGTGGAGTGACTTATAAGTTCACCACACCCTATCACCCACAATGCAATGGTTTAGTTGAGAGATTCAACAAAACCTTGAAGGGCATGATTAAAGGGCTCCCAGAAAAGCTTAGGCGTAGATGGGACATACTCTTGCCCTGCCTTTTATTCGCATATAGGGAGGTGCCTCAGAAGGGGGTTGGTTACAGCCCTTTTGAACTTCTGTTTGGCCACCCTGTGAGGGGTCCACTGTGCTTGGTGAAGGAAGGATGGGAGTTACCTCTCAAGCCCCCAAAGCAAGATATAGTGGACTATGTACTTGGTCTCCGCTCCAGGATGGCTGAGTACATGAAAAAGGCAACCAAGAACCTTGAGGCTAGCCAGGAACTTCAGAAGGCCTGGCATGACCAAAAGGCTGTTCTGACTGTTTACCAGCCAGGACAGAAGGTGTGGGTGTTGGAGCCAGTGGCCCCAGCAGCTCTCCAAGACAAATGGAGTGGACCCCACACTATTGTTGAACAGAAGGGTGAGGTCACTTATTTAGTAGACCTAGGAACACCCAGGAGTCCCCACAGGGTTCTCCATGTCAACAGGTTAAAACCATATGTGGACAGGACAGACATGGGCTTGCTCATGGCTACTGATGAAGGGCAGGAGGAAGAGAGTGACCCACTCCCTGACCTGCTCTCACAGAACCCTGACGATGGGTCAGTTGATGGGGTAGCCTTGGCAGGCAGCCTCACTACCCAGCAACAAACTGATTGCAGGCAAGTCCTCAATCAGTTTCGACATATGTTTTCACTGACACCCAGTCAGACCACCTGGTGCACTCATGAAGTGGACACTGGGGACAGTCTGCCTATTAAAAACAAGATTTATAGGCAACCTGACCATGTCAGGGACTGTATCAGGACTGAAGTCCAGAAAATGTTGGAATTGGGAGTAATTGAGCCCTCAGATAGCCCTTGGGCTAGTCCAGTAGTCCTAGTACCGAAACCTCACACCAGTGGTGGAAAAAGAGAGATGAGGTTTTGTGTAGACTACAGGGGTCTCAATGCAGTCACTAGGACTGATGCCCATCCAATACCCAGGGCAGATGAGCTCATAGATACTTTGGCCTCTGCCAAATATCTCAGCACATTTGACCTAACAGCTGGCTACTGGCAGATCAGACTAGCTGATACTGCAAAGCCCAAGACAGCATTCTCAACCCCTAGTGGGCATTATCAATTTGTGGTAATGCCCTTTGGTCTGAAGAATGCACCTGCCACTTTCCAGAGGTTGGTGAACACAGTTCTCACAGGACTGGAAGCCTATAGTGCAGCTTATCTAGATGATATTGCTGTCTTTAGCTCCACCTGGGAGGATCACCTGGTCCACCTCAGGAATGTTTTACAGGCCCTGCAAAAGGCAGGCCTGACTATCAAGGCCACTAAGTGCCAGATAGGGCAGAGTCAGGTTGTGTACCTGGGCCACCTTGTGGGTGGAGGCCAGGTTCAACCTTTGCAGAGCAAGATCCAGACCATCATGGACTGGACTGCTCCCACTACCCAGACTCAGGTGAGAGCCTTCTTAGGCCTGACTGGGTACTATAGGAGATTTGTCAAGGGGTATGGATCAATAGTGACACCCTTGAATGACTTAACTTCTAAGAAAATGCCCAAAAAGGTTCAGTGGACAGTTAGCTGTCAAAAGGCATTTGATGACCTCAAGCAGGCCATGTGCACTGCTCCAATTCTGCAGAGTCCTGATTACTCCAAGAAGTTCATTGTTCAAACTGATGCATCTGAATTGGGGAAAGGGGCTGTACTGTCACAATTGAATGAAGAAGGTCAGGATCAGCCAGTAGCTTTCATTAGCAGAAGGCTGACCCCTAGAGAGAAACGTTGGTCAGCCATAGAGAGGGAGGCCTTTGCTGTGGTCTGGGCTCTGAAGAAGTTGAGGCCATACTTGTTTGGTACACACTTCCTGGTTCAGACAGACCATAAGCCCCTCTTATGGCTAAAACAAATGAAGGGTGAAAACCCCAAACTGCTTAGGTGGTCCATTTCCCTACAGGGGATGGACTTTACAGTGGAACATAGGCCTGGGAGTAACCATGCGAATGCAGATGGACTCTCTAGGTATTTCCACTTAGAACATGAAGACTTAACTGGGCAAGGTTAGTTTAATGTCCCTACGTTTGGGGGGGGTTGTGTAGGAGAGTAGGATCTGCTTCACATGGGTACCCCCACTTTTGCTGATGCTTCACTGTTTTTCGACATTAGTCTGGCTGGGGCCCTGCTAATCAGAACCCCAGCCTAGCTGCTTCCTCTCTAAAATGGTTTCCATGTGCCTTAGGCACATCTCTGATTGGGATCTGGAGTGCCCTTATAAGTCCCTAGTATATGGTATACTATGTACCAAGGGCATAGGTACCTCAGAGGCCTGCCAGGGGCCGCAGCATGTATTATGCCACCCCTGGAAGGCCATCCAAACTGACACCACAGGTCTGCTACTGCAGCCTGGGTAAGGTGGTGCAAGCACCCCTTACTGTGATATAGGTTACCTATATCACGAAATACATACACACATATAAACCTATAAGTCACTCCTAAGGCAGGCCTTATCAATCCTAAAGGCAGAGTGCATGGTTCCTATGTGAGAGGGTGCCCCTGCATGAGCAGGGCCCCTCTGCAGCGTTCGGAGGCCATCTCTGATGCTGTTTGTAGTGCAGCCTGACCATATACTCTTAAGCGCATTATATCCTCGCGGTAAAATGCTAACTTTGGAATGGCTGCACCTAAACATGTCGTGTTTGGTGTCAAACATCTTGGAATACTACCCCCCGCCAATCCTGGCGGCGGGGGTAGCATTCCACCCTTCTAGAGGGAAAGACATGTTAACTCTGACGAGTCCGGTAACTTCTTTCCAGAGCCCTGGCATCACAAAATGGATGCTGCTGCCACAGACACGAGTCTGGCCTCCTGCTGCTGGACGAAACTCCGGCAGGGGAGGCCTGGACAATAGGTTTCCTGTCCCAGGGAGGTGTGACCACCTCCCCAGACAGGATAATGTGTATTGGGGCTGGGCGGGAGCACTTTCGGGTGCTTTGAAGTCCTGCACTGGGGGCACATTTGGTGTCCCTGTGCATACCCCAGTTCAAACCGGATCAGGGGCTTGCAGCCCCTGCTTTGGCGCGAACTGGACAAAGGGAAAGGGGTGTAGCCACCCCTCTGCCCTGACCCACCCATAGGTGGGGCCACAGAGTAGTCCAACCCCTATTTTTAGAATAAAGGTAGGAACCCAGTCCTTAGGACTTTAGATTATACCTGGACGAAACTCTGACACTGAATCCTGGACCTTCGACGCTCTACGACAAGATTAGAGGACTGAAGAATCTCCCTTGGGGTCAAGGAGTGACTCCCCTGCTTGGCAGGCACCAAAGAAGCATCTGTCCGGTTCGCATTACTGAAGCTCCCGTCGGACGCCGAAGTCATCGCATCACCAGAGGTAGATTTTCAGACTTCCCAGAGGCTACCCTGAGTCCCCAGCAAAGCTGAGGCCCGTGGCTATCGTGGGTGACTTGAGACCATGACCCCTGGACACCAAGCACATTTGCAAGTGCACCATCTTCTGGGTCTCCCAAGAAGTCGTGCTTTGGGCTCCCAGTAGCCCTAGCCTCCAGCACCACCTGCACCAAAGATCACTGGCTTCCACTCCACGAGTGTCCTGCAAGCCAGCTCCACGTGCGGCGTCACGAGGCTCCTTCGCGGTCGCTAGCCCGTTGGCTAGTAGCCCTTAACAAAGGCTAATATTTTCCTTACTTGGCATCCTGGTTGCTCCAGGCCTGCCCTCACTTACCCTCGCTGGGTGAGTTCCACAGACCTTGCTGGTCTGTACCATCGACGATCTACATCTTACTCGAGACTTGCCGTTGCCAAGGCTTGTTGGGTCCAATCTGGTCGCCGACACCTCCGCACTCGACAGACATTGAGCACCAGCCCGAATCCTGCTCCTGGTTGCCGACAACGCCTCCCGGACCTCGTGGCTGAAGAGTCAAGACGACCGTCAACGCACCTGAAGCACTCGACATCGGTGGGCATCTGTCCATCGCCTTCCTGGTCACTGGCTAGTGACCCAGACTCTGTCCCCTCTGCTTTCAGGTTCACCAGAACTCCGATCCACTCTTGGATCCACCCGGACACTTTTCTCTTGGCCGCCAGCAGCACTTTGCAGCAGATCGCCATTCGAATCGACGACGAAACCCGACCCCGAAAGGCACCTATGCACCCGGCTTCCCTGGGTGAGGTAACACGAGTACTCCGGTGCTCCCGTGGGTAGAGACTCTTCAAAGTCCTAGATCTCAAAGGGTTTTGTCCTAGTCCTCTTTTAAGTGTCCCTTTCCTCTATTTTCCCGATCCCGACTTTCTCCATAGAAGTTAACGGCGTATCGCGGTTGTGTATTTACACTGCACGCGTCTCCCGTGGGTCCCCTGTGTCACTACCTTGGGTGGTTCCTTGTGGTCCAAGCACTTCTAGAGGCTCTAGGCCTAGTGTCTAGTTCAGTCGTGGTTCGCATACCACTTTATTGGTATATGGTTTGGTACGCCCCTAGGGCCCAAACGTGTATTTGTGCTATTATTGTGATTTAAGATCTTATAACTTATGTACTTCGAACTCTAGCCTCATAAAGAGACTAGAGGGGTGTGTTTAGCAATAAATACATATATTTTGAATATATACCTGGTGTGGTGCTCTTTCATTTGGTCACTCAAGAGATTATAGACTGGTAAAACAAGCTGCTTTACATTCCTTCAAGACTTAGCCTGAAGGCTGCTCTCCATAGCTACCACTAGGATAGCTTTCAATAAGGTTGTCTTTAACCTATCTACCATAAGAGTCGATTTGCCCTGGTGCAAGGTGCCCACTATAATTAGTGGACAGCATATGCCAGGCCAACTTCTCACAGTCAGAGACATAAAGTTTAAGGTTATTAGTTACCCCTAGAAATACATAATGGGTTTATGTTAGTACTAACAGATAAGGGGTTAAGAATAATGCAGAATATGGCAGTAAGCCAAAAATATACGGATATGGCCTTAGCGATATTCAATACTCCTTGCAGGTAGATGGATTGAGTCAAATAGGGGCACTATACCAGAGACATGAAAGTGCAAGGTCACTAGGTACCCTCCGAAACACATAATGGGTTTATGCTCACACACTGAGAAAAATAGTAATGTTTGTATAACAGGTATGTGGAAAATACATCAATTGATCAATCCAATAACATATCAGGGATACTTTGAGCAATAGAATGGTCAAAAATTACACTCATATTATAAATATGTAAATAAAATACTGGAAAGAAATAACCCAATTATTGAAATTGCACCTTGCATAGTAGATGTACAACACTTGAGCAATTACGTTCCAACACTAGAAACTGGAACTTCCTTTGTTATATTTTTTGTGGTTTTAATAATAGAGTTTGTCAAACTACCAATCCCATAATGCCTCATAATGGACGATATGGGAGATAGGTATAAATGATAGAAAGCAATGAGGGACTCACAGTACCGCAAGCAAGACCCAGTGGGGTTGAAACGCTTTGTTGGTGGTGTAATGGCAATAAATGCACACAGTTAATAAATTGAAGATAAATTATCCTCTCTAGAGTGCGGCGTTATTTCTTTGGTTGGAGAATATATATATATATATATATATTAATTTTTCCCCTCCTCGTTCCCTCATGAATTGAGGCTTGTGTAGTTATGTCTCTCTTAATTCCCAAAGATCCTTCAGGTGTTCCCAACTTGCTGCAAGGTGCTTGCAGCATGGAAAATGTTGTGTTTTTATCAAGCTAGAATAGGTTTATAACCAAGGAGACGATTCCTGCAACCACTGTGTCCTTTGTCTCTCAATCCCTTTCGCTCTACTACCCAGAGTTGCTACTTCTGTGCTTGATTCACACATTTATAGAGCAGAGGTTAGTGAAACAAGTGTTGGGGTGAGATTGCTTAAACCTCTACTAGCAGCTGCACCTCAAGTCCTAACACCCTCGAGCAATCATGCTGATTTGGCTAGACAAAGGTCCATAAAAATCAGGCCCTGTGAAATCAGTTACACGTCTACGCAGCAATAGGCATTCTAGAATAATGCTTTGATGATGTCAGTTGGGGTTTTGAAATGTATTGTGACACCATTTATTGGATGGCCCCTTTAAGAGTCATTAAAATCCCCACAATGTATGGAGGACAAGCCACTCGTACAGCAACCTCAGACTAACCTGTAGGCCAATGCGTGGTTCTAGAATGGAAAACATATACTCTCTCAGCATAAACAATCAAGGCACCAATTATGCGTGACATCTGGATACAATGACCTTCTACCTTCCCCCTCAAATCAATAATACAATAATTAAATATTTTTCTACCCATTCTTATTTTTCATCTTCATCGGATTAATTTCTTATGAAATATACAGTTGTGTATGGCTTCCATAGGAAACCACTATTGGGAATACTGAATTCTAAGCCTGGTTCATCACTGCCTTGATGTCAAAGCAGTTAAAAACAGGGCTCTGAAGTTGGTGCTCTTGCGGAACAGCCACCTCTCCTAGCTCTCCACAGACCCGTTGGGGGTTGTGGTATGCCAGTTAATGGTCTGCCTTCTCACCTGCCTTTCTTAGGTCTCTGGCAGGCAGTGGATATTGGTTTTACTCTGTCAGAACGTCTGTTTTTTAAAAATATATATTTAGCAGGATGGTGAGAGGAATTCGATTAGTGTGGTGGTAAAGGTGGCAGGCACCAGGTGTGCTTAATTGTCAATGTACAGAGTTTGTCAGAGAGAAACGCGAGTGAATGCTAGATTTATTCTGAAGTTTTGATAATCTAAGCATTTGAGGTTGGAGGAGTTCCTAAAAGTTGTGAATAGGACTCTTTGATGCTACAATGGATTCTTACATTGCCACAATTTAATATATTGTTTTGGAGCCAAAACTAAATATTATTGGCTCTGTAGAATTTCCGCTTGACAACTTGTCATCTAAAATTGCAGAAAATGATTATGCTGGTTGCTCTCAACAAATTGTCCTCTATCCTGATGATGATCTAATGAATTAATAAGGTTGAAACGCATCGACGCCTTCCTTTGGCAAAAGTTAAAGAGGAAGTAGATATTGCATTTATGTTCCTGTTATTTGATGGACTTGTTTTGTGTATTTTCCCTCTGCCATTGTTTTTCTGTTTACACTGTGAAGTGTATTTTTTAATTCAATTCAATTCAATATAACTTTATTGGGTCTAAAAATAATAGGCTGTAAAAGTACATAGAAATATTGCACATAGCTGTAATCACACATAGAAGTTGAAAACTGATCATACATAAAAACAGTTAAAAATAAGTGCATAAAAGATTTTAGGGTTTAAGAACGCATCAAGTAATACTTCAGATATCCGTGCTTTGGATGAGCAAGAAAATACAAATCAAAGTCAGATTTCAATGCGCAATATAATATTGTGGGCAGTAACTGCACATAAAAAGTGCATAAAAAGGAGATAGAAAGAAAACAAAAACCTCAAATAGGGTCCGCCATGCGCTCCTACTATCCCCCATTAATAAACGCAACATCTTTGCCAAACGTATATACTGAGCCACACTGCTCATAAAATTCTGACAGATTAGCCCATCATGGTGTGTCTAGCCCTAAGTGCTGCTTTCAAAAAGGCACAGACAGTGAAAACGGAACACAGAGATTGTAAGTGAAGGAGGGCTGTTCTGCAACGGGGGAGGCTGAGGCTCCTTAATAAGGGTCTCAGAAAGTGCCTTCGTGCTAAGCTGTGCAAATTGCAGAAGAACATAAAGTGCAATAGTGATTGGGCAGAATGGTTATCACAGGAGCAGGAGGAGTCTAAGTTCCCCTCTGGATCTGAAAAATTTTTAAAAAGAAGAGACCAATGAATTGTCCCTGCTCTGAAGCGGAAAAGAAAAGACCGCTCCCATCTTGACAGGTCCAGTGACAGGTACAGAGGGGAATCATCTGTGTATAAAAGACTATAAAAATGCAACACCGAGGGTTTGGTTAAATCGTGTTTCAGCCTAATGTTTGCGCAGTGGTCCTTAAATAATTTTTTCACCTCCATCCTAGCATTTTTCAGGATGCGACTGGGTTCGGTAACCCACCAGGCTATACCGAGGAAACCAAGAGTATCCTGTATGTAGCTCAACCAGAGTATAGAGCGAGCCCTATCAAGCGTCAGGCAGCCAGATATAATATCCTTACAGAGTTTAGCGGCTGGGTTCAACCAAACACTAGCCCATAATAAAAGTGGCGGCAGCTGGATCTTATCCTCAATAAAACCCTGCTTTAACTCAAAATGAGTAATGAGACTGGGAGTGGACGGAGGTCTACTTAACACCTGTCGCAAACATTTTTTTCCTCTGTCTGGAGAGAACAGCATTTACTGGAACCCATACTCCAGCTCCTTAGGTAGCTACACTGATGCATTGCGAATTATAAACTTTCAGTGGTGGAAACACTGTCCCCCTAATTCGTGATCTAATGAGGTTGCAGACTGTACCCACTGTACTTTTAGACTAGCCTGAGCATGATGGGAATTCCATGACCCTGTTGAGGTAAAATGTAATCCTAAATAACGAAAATCTTCTACAGGTGTCAAAACACGCCCATTAATACTGATTTTGTTTAACCTTAATTTGCACGGGCCAAAGGACAAAAAATGTGCAATTTAGAATAATTAGTATTTAGATTCAAATTGTGCATAAAGGAAGCAAAACAGTCCACCTGATATCTCAATGCTTTTGGAGTGAGAGTTAACAATACCGCATCATCAGCATACAGTAAAGCGGGAATGGGGGAGCCTGCAATTCTGGGCATGTCTGTGTGGGAAGAAGATAAGTGAGCTGTTCATCTATTAATATATAAAATAAACAGTATGGGCGCCAATGTGCAGCCCTGTCTCACTCCACTCTTTAAAGGAAATTCAGAAGAAAGCTCTCCAAGAGAATTTACACGAACCCGGACTGAAAGGTCAGAGTGCAGGCAGTATAGACAATTCACCAGAGGGGGGTCCACGCCTTGATCTAGCAACATTAACCAGAGTTTGGTTCTGTTCACTGAGTTAAAGGCGGTGGATAGGTCCATGAAAGCTAGGTATATGGGGGAGTGCTTGGCCTTAGTATATTTGGAAATGTTCTGAGCCAGATTCAAACATTGTTCGTTGGTTCCTAATTTTGGCCGGAATCCAAATTGAAAGGGGGAGAGTATGTCCTTGTCAACTGCCCATTCTACCAAACAGTTATAAATGACTCTTCCGATCATTTTAATCGTGATGTTGATGAGTGAAATAGGTCGGTAGCACTTGGGCGACATACGGTCACCCTTTTTGATTTTAGGTACTATTGTTGTGGTAGACCATGAGGGGGGAATAGTGGTAGATAAAGAAGTGTTAAATGTATTCGTGATAAGGGGACCCCAAATTTCAGGCATGGATTTCAACCAATCCATTGGTACCCCATCTGGACCTGGAGCTTTCCCACCCTTACTGTGGTGAATGGCCGACTTGACTTCCCTCAAAGTTAATAAAAATGAGGGGGAATTCCGCAATCTGCTGAGGAGAATAGCAGACATAATTGGCACATCTTCAGTGTGATAAATGGAAGCAAAGTGGGTAACCCAGTAGCGCCAGAGATATTATTTTGAAGAGGGGGATTGATAGGGGAATTCCTGGAATGGATACATTTTACTATGTCCCAGAAGGATTTACTGTCCTTTCCCAATGATGGTGGCTCCAAAAGTTCAAAATCTTGTTTGTATACTTCCCTCTTCCTATTTGTAAGTGCAATTTTATACTCGGTGCGTGCCATGGAGATTTCCGTCTTAATCCTGGGGCAGGGTTAAGGGCTTTCCTCAGCTTCCTGTTTGCCAGGGAACAGACCCCATCGAACCATCTTGGGTCCGTGTTTGAAATGCAAATTGGCTTCAGCATGGAGTCTCTGATTGTGAGAATTAGCCTATTATAATGAGGAGCCATAGATTCCTCTGCGTTCTCTGCTAGGCAATAGAGGAATTTGTTTAAATGTGACTTGAGCAAGGCAACTAATGACTCTTTTGGGTTCTCATACGCCAAACTAGTTGTAGGCCAGCCGAGGAATGATGCGTAATGAAAGCTAGAATACTGCTATGGGCAAGGCACTTGAGCGGTAAAAACATAGAAGCGCCCAAAGCATTATGGTTGCCCCAGTCTGTAAGCAAGATCTCACTTTTGGAAAACCAAGATAAAAAATCGGGGCTGACAAACATATAATCTATAAGGGAAGCTCCCCCCCCTCTAAATGACATCAACGTGTTGCAAGCTCCCCCCTAGAATTTCAAGTAAGCCAACCAGGCCATGGGCAGTAAGATATTTAGAAAGCTCTGCACCCCTTGCATCTTGCAAAATGCAATACCTATTCATCAATCAATCAATCAATCATGTCACTTATAAAGCGCACTACATACCCGCGAGGGTCTCAAGGAGCTGGGGGAAGAGGGGGGTGGTGCTGCTACTGATCGAAGAGCCAGGTCTTGAGGAGTCTTCTGAAGGCCAGTAGGTCTTGGGTCTGTCGGAGGTTGGTGGGGAGGGTGTTCCAGGTCTTGGCGGCGAGGTGGGAGAAGGATCTGCCGCCGGCGGTCGTTTTCCGGATGCGGGGGACTGTGGCGAGGGCGAGGCTGGTCGAGCGGAGCTGGCGGGTGGGGGTGTAGAAGCTGAGTCGTCTGTTGAGGTAGGCTGGTCCGGAGTTGTGGAGTGCTTTGTGTGCGTGGGTGAGGAGCTTGAAGGTTATCCTCTTGTTGACAGGGAGCCAGTGCAGGTCTCTCAGGTGGGGTGTGATGTGGCTGCGTCGGGGGATGTCGAGGATAAGACGTGCAGAGGCGTTCTGGATGCGTTGCAGCCGTCTCAGGAGCTTAGCCGTCGTTCCTGCGTAGAGGGCGTTTCCGTAGTCCAGCCTGCTGGTGACGAGGGCCTGGGTGACTGTTTTTCTTGTTTCGGTGGTGATCCACTTAAAGATCCTGCGGAGCATTCGTAGGATGTTGAAGCAGGATGAGGAAACGGCGTTGACCTGCTTAGTCATGGAGAGGGTGGGGTCGAGGATGACCCCTAGGTTGCGAACGTGGTCGGTGGGTGGCGGGGCTGTTCCCAGTGATGTTGGCCACCAGGAGTCGTCCCAGGCTGAAGGGTTGGAACCAAGGATGAGGACCTCCGTCTTGTCCGAGTTCAGCTTCAGGCGGCTGGTCCTCATCCATTCGGCGACGGCCTTCATTCCTTCGTGGAGGTGGGCTTTGGCGGTGTGAGGGTCTTTGGTGAGGGAGAGGATCAGCTGGGTGTCGTCGGCGTAGGAGATGATGTTGAGGTTGTGCTGTCGGCCGACGTGGGCGAGGGGTGCCATGTAGATGTTGAACAGCGTTGGGCTGAGGGAGGAGCCTTGGGGTACGCCGCAGATGATCTTGGTGGCCTTGGATCGGAAGGGGCGAGGCGGACGCTTTGTGTTCTGCCGGAAAGGAAGGATGTGGTCCAGTCCAGGGCCTTCTCTTGGATCCCGGCGTCGTGAAGGCGTGTTCGTAGTGTGTGGTGGCAGACCGTGTCGAAGGCGGCTGATAGGTCCAGGAGGATGAGGGCTGCTGTTTCTCCGTTGTCTAGCAGGGTCCTGATGTAATCGGTGGCGGCGATGAGGGTGGTTTCGGTGCTGTGGTTGCTGCGGAAGCCGGACTAGGAAGGGTCCAGGATGTTGTTCTCCTCGAGGTAGCGGGTCAGTTGTTTGTTGACGATTTTCTCGGTGACCTTCGCGGGGAACGGGAGCAGAGAGATGGGTCGGAAGTTCTTGAGGTCCTTGGGGTCTGCCTTGGGTTTCTTGAGTAAGGCGGTGATCTCGGCGTGCTTCCAGCTTTCCGGGAAGGTTGCTGTCTCGAAGGAGATGTTGATTATTTTCCGGAGATGGGGCGCGATGGCTGTACTGGCTTTGTTGAAGATGTGGTGAGGGCACGGGTCTAGCGGTGAACCGGAGTGGATGGTGTTCATGATCTCGCTGGTGTCCTCGTCGTTGATGTTGGTCCAGGAGAGCAGGCGGTTGGTGGTTGTGGGGGCAGTGGTCTCGGTGGTTGCCGGGGCGGTCGTGGTGTTGAAGCTGTCGTGGATGTCGGCGATTTTGCGGTGGAAGAAGGTGGCCAGTGAGTCGCACAGGTCTCGCGACGGCTGGATGTCGTTGGTGTTGGAGCTGGGGTTGGAGAGTTCCTTCACGATGTGGAAGAACTCTTTGCTGTTGTGTGCGTTGTTGTCTATTCATGTCAAAGTCTTGTGACCTGGGACCCCCATTAATCTTGACATTAAAATCGCCACAGAGAAAAAAATGAACTTGAGAGGCACGATTCTTGACCTTAGATTGTTGTAGGGATATGAGATTAAATAGACTGTTATAGTGTGTACAGTTAACGTAAATAAAATCATTATTATAAAAAGTTATCAAGTAAAAAGCCATGTTAGTCTTTGGTACTCAAATTGTTAATGCTAAAAAGGCAGAGGAACTAGATTTAATCTGTGACACCTCTACCTGGAGGCTTAGACTGGTCCAGGTATCTAGTCCACCGGCCGCACGGCCATGGGTGGAGGGAATAGCAGGACTTGAGTAACAAGCATAGCCCTCAAAATGTGGTGCATCAGTAAGCCAGGTCTCCTGCAGTAGGATTAAGTCAAACTTGGAGACGAATGCCCTCCAATCATCGTTATTAATCTTCCCTTTAAGGCCTGCCACGTTCCAGCTGAGGACAGAAAGAGTTCTGTAGTGCACTTGCAAGTTGTGAGTGTGAGTTGTGATTGCCATTGTCCCTGAGGGCGGGGTAACAGTGGTTGTTGTTGAGGGACTGTCATTCAAAGGTGTAATACACGAAGGAGCAGATGTTAAAACAACTTTTGTGCCTGTAAGTCAGTTGAGGTCAGAGAGTGCGTCAAATCTATTAAATGCGGGTAGAGGGCACGAGACAGGGGAAGCACACTGTGAGACCTGAGTTTCCGGCAGAACATTAGAGAGTGATTGACTAACTGGGACTATCTGTGCTGAGTTATCTCGGTGTGTTGACGTCCCTGTGATAGTTAGATGAAATTGCATCATGTGCACTACAGGTTGGAGCTGAGTTGGGTGGGCACTGCCTATGATCAAAGGAAGCTCTGTAGAAAAAGTCTAATGGGACCAAGGAGATGGAAGAAGTGACCCTATCACTGGGTCTAGCATTGCATAACAGATTATATGCTAGATCTGGAAGACTAAAATTATTCACAATACAATCTCCCAAAAAGTCTGGCCAATTTGGGCCAATCCATGCGCATCTCCTTACGTGCAGGATGTCCTTGGATGCCGAAATGGCAAACCTCTGTGTCGTGCCAGCCAGTCTCGGGTTTTGTTGAAAAGCTGCTCATAAGATTCGTGTTGGTCCGAACATAATGGGGGAACCCCTCTTAAGACGGCCACATACGGGCATATAGAAGGGGGGAGATTGATAACTGGTAGTTGTGACTGCATCTGGAAATGAGTAGAGGCCGCTCTGCCCTCTGGGTCCCTTATGCTGTTAGTCAAATGGGAATCGGAAGTTGGTACTTTGGCTGCTTGCTGTCAGATAAAGAGATTTTTGTTGCGAGGGTGGTCAGCTTGGATGGGCAGATTGCAAGGAGGGTGTAGGGCCTATGTTGCTGGAATACGCTTTTCAAAAGAACCATCACAATTCCTATTCGAGATACAGTGCTTGGTGTTAGTACTATTTAAAGTTCCTTTAGCCGAGTCTGAAAGGTTGATACCAAGCGCGACCAAATTGGACTCAATAGTGGCCAAACGTGAAACCAGAGGCGAGAGTATGGTGTTGATCGATGAGCACAGTTTTTCTGAGAAAGTCTTTAGCTGGCTAGCCAGAAGGTCATTGTGGGAATCAATGAGGTGCGACTTGTCAGCCTGTGAGAGTTGGACCAAAGTTAAAACTGAAGCCTTAAGGGCTTCTGTGCTTGGTACCCGGACAGGCGCTGACTCAGGCACAGACTCAGACACGGGCTCAGACACTTGTGGGGTCTTGGGTGGAGATAGAAGTGGGCTGGTCATCTGTTTACGTGCCTTGCCATGTTTAACTCTCTTTGTTAAATTTGTGGACAAGGATTTGTTGTTTGGGCCCTTGGGGAGGTTCGGAGGAGTATCGACTGGCGGAGCCGGTACTCAGCTCATAGTGCAACCTTGTGCGGAGGAAGAGTCTGCACTGTTTTGGGGTAAAACTATAGGCGTGTCCGAAGAACGACAAGGAGATAGGTCAGATAGACCCCCACTGGGACCATCTGAATTGATGGAAAGCCTCCATTCGGTTTTGGCGATTTCATTACTAATGGCACTAACGGCTCGTTCGAGCATCCGGTCGATTGAAGTAGTCTTTGGGGTAGGCTTTACTAAAGGAGATAAGGTGGTGCCACAGTCTCCCCCTTTTCTTTTGTTCATGGTCCCGGCAACGGAATAAAATGACAGTGTAAACTGTGACAAGCCTGCACAGTCTTAGAGCCTGGGGTAGAAAGGAGGCCCCTGTTAATGGTTAAGATGGAAAGAAGAAACAGTACCTCTCAGTGGATTGGGGAGGTTCTGAGGAGAATCGACTGGCGGAGCCGGTACTCAGCTCATAGTGCAACCTTGTGTGGAGGAAGAGTCTGCACTGTTGGGGTAAAACTATAGGCGTGTCCGAAGAACGACAAGGAGACAGGCCAGATAGACCCCCACTGGGACCATCTGAATTGATGGAAAGCCTCCATTCGGTTCTGGCGATTTCATTACTAATGGCACTAACGGCTCGTTCGAGCATCCGGTCGATTGAAGTAGTCTTTGGGGTAGGCTTTACTAAAGGAGATAAGGTGGTGCCACAGTCTCCCCCTTTTCTTTTGTTCATGGTCCCGGCAACTGAATAAAATGACAGTGTAAACTGTGACAAGCCTGCACAGTCTTAGGGCCTGGGGTAGAAAGGAGGCCCCTGTTAACGGTTAAGATGGAAAGAAGAAACAGTACCTCTCAGTGGATTGGGCCTCAATTTCCAGGAGAAGGATTTGTGGCTTCACAACTTCACAGTCAATTGGAGGTGCTAGGACGTGGTGAAAAAGGCCTCAGAGAGTGGGCCCAGCCCAGCCTCAATCGGCCGCAGACGGGAGCAGACGGGCCCGCCCTTTGCTCTGGCGTGGCCTTTGTTGCGCTGGGAGGGCTGGCTCCGCCTCCCTGAGCCGGTGAAGGATGCTGGGGGATGGAGTCCCACCCCAGCCGACAGCCACCAAACGCCGGTAAGAGTTTGGGCCTCGGAAGACCCCTCAGGAAATAGACTTTAATATTCAGCCAACTCAGACCAGCATCATATGATCCCTGTCAGCATTGAGGGAATGAAACTTGGGGATACTTGTGGAATGCAATTCCAATAGAAAAAAGACAGTGAAAAGAGCTTGTAGGTTCTCAAAGAAAGTAGAAGGGAGTGCATAGGGATAGTTTTGTAGGGCAAACAATCTCACCCCTCAAGGCCTGGGCCCAGCACTATAGTCAGCCAGGAGCAGGCCTTCGCAAAGCCAATCACTTACTGCACTCAAGGGGGTTCTCAGTAGTCAATATCTCAGTGCCTCTCCTGGTCGTCACAAGGCACTCCCTCTGCTACTGCCGTCTCCTCCAGCACTCACAGTGTCTGCCGCCCACCGTCACAAAGCCTCAGTAGAGCCCGGTCTGAAACTGCAGGAGCCGCCTCCCATCTAGCGCACTACAGCGGGGGCCGCTGATCCACCGCAGCTCTCCTTGGCTCTCCCAGCGGGCCGAGAGCACCGCTGCGTCAATGCACCAGGCCCCACCCCCACAAGGGTGCATGTTAGACTTGGCATCTTTTGGCGTGTTCCCCCTGAGTTTTTGCTTTCTGACCTCCCGGTTTTGACTCTGTTTTTGCTGGTGTAGTGTTTCTGCGCACTTTTCTCACTGCTGATCAGTGGTAAAGTGCAAGTGCTCCTGTGGTAAATTGTGTTATGGATTGGTGAATCAAATGCTACTAGCGGGCCTGCAGCACTGATTGTGCCACCCACGTGAGTAACCCTGAAAAGGTAACTCAGACCCGCTATTGCGGAGTCTGCGCGCAGTTTGTAACTGCCCTGTCGACTTGGCCAGTGCACACACTTGCCAGTCCCTCACCTTCCCTATTCTTACATGTCAGCCACCCCTAATGTAGACCCAAGGTACCCCTGTGGGCCGGGTGCAGTGTAGGTGAAAGGTAGGACATGCCCTGGTGTGTGTGGCATGTCCTTATAGTGAATTACGGCCAATTTCGTTTTTCGTTATTGCAATGCTACCTGTTCCCCATAGGACAGAATGGGGAGTTTGTTTATAACATCTTATAAACATAACTGGCCCAGAGAATTAGGTAGGAAAATAAAGTTTAGTATGCCTGAACTCAGAATCCAAAGATGCATCTTTTAGTGAAGGTGATTTTTACATTCTGTGTTTGAAAATACCACTTTTAGAAAGTAGGTATTTTCTTGCTCAGTCATCCCGTGTGCCTCTGCTGGAATGTGGATTGCCGGTCTGGGTTTTGGATGACAGAAGGCTGGGGAGCAGGAGTGGCTCCAGATAGTCTAGGTGGGTCAGGAAAGGGCTGAATAGACCTGGGCTGCAATTGGGGAAGGGGGAGGATCTTTCCTTGCACCTCAAAGGGCCCGGTCTGCCTCTGACCATGCCGTCTCCACCTCCTGCCAGGAAGTCACACCAGAGAAGGCAGAACTGGTTCTGGCTGGGCACAGACACTCTTTGCCTAAGAGATCAAAGGATTTTGGGATATAAATATTGGGGCCCAGACCCCTGACTTTTAGAACTTTTTTGGACCAAGAAGCCTGCCAAGAAGAAGAAGAGCTGGAGAAGCTGTGAGGAGTAACTGCCACATTGCTGTGTGCTTTGCTGTGTTGGCCTGCAGTGGCTGCTTCTGTCTTGGGCAGTGAAAGGACTGGACTGGACTTTCTGAAATCTACTTTTGTGAGTTTCTCCAAGGGCTTGAGGTAGAGCTTGCCCCCTGTTCAAGAAGTCTCAGGAACAGCAAAGACTTCAAGCTCTTCTGCCCTCAGCACTGGGGACTGTGTGTTTTGTGCTGCAACAGAAGAAAAAGCAACCCGATGACGTCGATGATGCCGCTGCCGACTCCGTGTCCTGAAGGCACCGCAGAGGGCACCGCTGCAACAACGCACCGCGACCCTGGTCTCACGACGCCACCTCCTGACGCCGCCACCGAGCCGCTGCTCGCACCGCGACCTGTGGGCACCGCACTCCGCATCGCCTTGCTTCACGACGACGCCTTGGTATCCTCGACGACGCCGCTCCATGCCAAAATCTACGCCGCTGCTTGCACCGTGGTTCGAGGGCACCACTCGTAAAGTTACACGACGCACCGCCCTCATCCCGCACCGCAGCCTTGGCCTACCGACGCCGGCGCCATCGACTCCCGTTCGTCAGCCGATGACAGCACTTCAGCAATGACGACGCCGCTGCTTGCACCGCGACCTGCCAGCACCGCGACGAGCACCGCATTCACTTCGCACCGCGACCCTGGTCTCACCGACAACGCCATCTGACGCCGCCTCCGAGCCGCTGCGCGCACTGCGACCTGAGGGCACCGCACGCCGCACCGCTGCACTTCGCACCGCAGCACCCGACGCCTACTGACGCCAGCGCTCCTGACTTCAACAGAGAGGAGTTCGATCTGCAACGCGTGTCACTTCGAGGGCCCCGACGACTCCTGCACCGACCTCCGGAACCGACGTCTGTGGACGCCGTGCTTTCGGAAGCTCAACGAGAGGTCGCCGACGCCCTGCATTTCTAAAAGGTACTGTTTGCGGGTCTTCCAGACACCATAGCTGGCCCGCGACGCCGCAGTCAGCCAGAACTCTTTGGATTTGTTTGTTCACGACGCCGTGATAGCCCCGGACAGAGCTATTGACATCAAGGAACTGTTTTTCAAGCATATTTTGATAACTGAAGATTTTTAAGTACTGTATTGTGGATTTTTATCGTTTTTGGTCTTGTCTTAAGTATATAAAAATATTGGATATTTTTCTAAACTGGTGTGGTGTCCTTTTGTAGTGCTTACACTGTATTACTGTTTGTTATGTGCAAATGCTTTACACACTGCCTCTAAGATAAGCCTGACTGCTCGTGCCAAGCTTCCAAGGGGGTGAGCAGGGGTTATTTTAGGAGTGTAACTCCCTTATCCTGACTAGAGTGGTGGTTTCTGCCAGGCTTTGGCACATGCCCTAGCCTACCAAAAATCCCATTTCTAACATTGGTTGTCAGCGGTGAGGATAGGACTTGCGTTTGCACTTAACTTACAGTGATTGGTGTGTACTACTCCCATATCGCAGACCATTACATGCCACATACTGGTTCTTTTTCTTTTTGGTCTATTTTTGATCTTGCCAGTTTGAACTTGCTACTTCATCATGCCTGAATCAAGAGCATCATCTGTTGCATCCCTGGAAATTGCCTTTGAGGAGTATAGGTTGGAATCCTACAATGTTAGGGAATTGAAATCAATTTGCAAAAACCTAAAAGTCCAAGTCAGAGGCCTCACGAGGAAGGAGGAGCTACAAAAGGCGCTGAGGGCCTGGGTAGCAGCCAGACATGCCAGCAAGCAGTCTTGTGATCTCAGTGGAGAGGCGGAGGAGCCTATTCCTAGGGTGGATGTGCTTTTGGGAGGCGGGGAACCCTCCAGGCCAGGCAGTAGTGGCCTGTCCCCAGGAGAGCTGGAGGACAGGCGGAAAGCAAGGAGCGTTGCAGTAGAACTGGAGAAGCTTAAGTTAGCCATGGAGGAGAAAAGGATGATGTTAGAGCATGAGTTCAGGATAAAGGAGCTGGATCAGAGGAGTAGAGCCAGCTCAGATGGTGGCAGCAACCCGTCAAGACAAGCAGACAGGATTGTGCACATCCCTAAGAATGTAGGCAAAGAATTCAAGAAGGGGGATGACATACAAAGGTGGTTTCAGGGTTACAAGGCAGCGATACACATGAATGGGGTCCCTGAGGAGAATTGGGGAGCAGGATTGTGGCCTCTCTTCCCAGAAGAAGCAAGGGATACTTTAATAGCTTTGGGTAAGGGGTATCATCTCACCTATCCAGACATGAAGGACGCCCTTCTCACTAAGTATGGTCTCACTCCTGAAAAGTACAGGGATCAGTTCAGGTCCAGTAAGAAGTCCGATGCCAACACTTGGTTGGAATGTGTAGATATTGTAGGAAGGTGGAATCTGACTGCATGGTTACCCCCACTTTTTTCCTGGTGTTTTGCTGGTTTTCGACTTAGTCTGACTGGGATCCTGCTATTCAGGACCCCAGTCTATCTGCATACTCCCTAAATTGGTTGTTCATGTACTTTAGGTACACTCCAGATTGGATTCTGGGGTACCCTTATAAGTCCCTAGTATATGGAATACTATGTACCCAGGGCATAGGTACCCCAGAGGCCTCCCAGGGGCTGCAGCATGTATTATGCCACCCCTGAGAGGCCATTCAAAATGACACAACAGGTCTGCTACTGCAGCCTGTGTAAGGTGGTGCATGCACCCCTTCCTTAGATATAGGTTCACTATATCTATCCTAATCACTGCACATATAAGCCTATCAGTCACCCCTATGGCAGGCCTTATCAATCCTGAAGGCAGGGTGCTGGGTTTTATGTGAGAGGGTGCCCATGCATGAGCAGAGCCCCTCTGCAGCCTTCGGAACCACTATTCCGGGGTTGTCTGTGATGCAGCCAACCATATACTCTTAAGTGCATTATAACCTCGCGGTAAATGCTAACTTTAGAATGGCTGCAAGGAATTATGTTGTGTTTGGTGTCAAACACCTTGGAATCATACCTCCACACCAGTAACTGGTGTGGGAGGTATGATTCCTCCCTCCTAGAGGGAGAAATATGACAGCACCGGTACACCAGGTACCAACTTCACAGAGCCCTGGCATCACAAAATGAATGCTGCCAGCCACAGACACAAGTCTGCCCTCCTGCTGCTGGACGAAACTCCGGCAGGAGAGGCTGGACAATAGGTTTCCTGTCACAGGGAGGTTTGACCACCTCCCGGACAGGCTTTAGTGTATTGGGGCTGGGTGGGTGCACTCTCAGAGTGCTTTGATGTCTGCACTGGGGGCACATTTGGTGTCCCTGTGCATAGTCCAGCTCAAACCGGTTGCAGGGGCTATCAGCCCCTGCTCTGGCACAAAACTGGACAAAGGACATGGGTGTAGCCACCCCTCTGTCCTGACCCTCCCATAGGTGGGTCCCCAGAGTTTGTCCCACCCCTTCCTTGGGTATAAAGTAGGAACCCTGACTACAGGACTTTAGATTTTACCTGGACTAAACTCTGCTACAGAAACTAAGTAACCTTCAATGATCTACGCTTTGCTGGACGACTGAAGAATCTCCCTTGGAGTAAAGGAGTTACTCCCCTGCAAGGCAGGCACCTCAACGCATCTGACCAGTTTGCATCTAGGCAGCTCCCGACGGACTCCGAAGATTTTGCAACACAGGAGGTGAGTGCCCCAGCTTCCCCGAGGCCGACTAGTGCTCTCAGCCAACCTGAGACCCGCAGCCCTCGTGGGGACAGTGCAACCCGAACCCCTGGATACCGTGCACATTTGCAGCAGCATATGCTTTTAGGCAATCCCTGAGGCTGTGCTTTGGGCTACTTGTAGTCCAAGCCCCGAGCAGTGTTTCCACTGAAGATTACTGGCCTACACTCCACGAGTGTTCCGTGGGCTGGTATTGTGTGATTCCTCTTGAGGTCCCTTCGCGATCCCTGGTCCGTTGACCTGTGGGTCCCTGAGAAGGCAACTTTAACTTTCAGTGGGCTTCCCTGGTTGCTCCAGACGTGCCCTGACTCTCCATTGCTTGGGGAGTCCCCAGGACCTTGCTGGTCCTCACAGAAGCATCATTACTCTGACCGTGTGGGTTGCAGTTGCCAAGGCTTGTTGGTCTCCAATCTAGAAACTGACCCCTCAGCACTCAACATCCTTTGTGGGACAGCTTGCCTGTGGATCCTGGTCATCGCTGACATCTCCTGGTCCCCGTGGCTGCAGAGTCAAGCTTCACCTCTTCGCACCTGAAGCACCCGACATCGGTGGGCATTCGATTGCTCCGCTCCTGGTCACGTGAAGTGACCCAGACTTTGTCCCCTCTGCTTTCAGGTTCTTCTCATCTTCGATCCAGCCTTGGGTCACACCGGACACTTTGCTTCTCCACGGCATCAGCACTTCTTTGCATCACGCCATTGAAAACGACGAGGGTTTCCGACACCACTTGACCCCTATGCACCCGGCTTCCCTGGACTAGGTAACACGGGTACCTCGGTACTCACAAGGGTGCTGGCCTTAGAACCTTCTAAGTTTAACTGGGTTTGCTTGAAGTCCTCTCCGAAGTGTCCTTAAACTCTAAATTTCAAACCGCGACTTTCCCATAGAGTTGTACGGAGCTCGCGTCTGTGTTCCCACACTGCATCCGTTCCTCCGTGGGTCCCCTGTGTCACTACCTTGGGTGGTTCCTTGGGGTCCCAGCGATTCTACGTGCTCTAGGCACTGTGTCTAGTCAAGTCGTGGTTGTTATACCACTTTCTTAATATATGGTTTGGTCTCCCCTGGAGCCCACTGTGTATATTGCTATTTACTGTCGTTCTAGTACTGTAATATTGTGTGCCTTGTTCTCTAATCTCATAAAGAGGTTAGTAGAGAGTGTTTAGTAATAAATACATATATTTTATATATACCTTGTGTGTTTCTCCTTTCATTTGGTCATTCAAGAGGTTATATACTGGTAAAACAAGCTGCTTTACATTCCTTCAAGACTTAGCCTGAAGGCTGCTCTCCACAGCTACCACTAGGATAGCTTTCTATAAAGGTTGTCTTTAACCTAATCATCAATAAGGGTCGTTTGGACTGGTGCAAGGTGCCCACTTTAATTAGTTGACAGCATATACCAGGCCAACTTCTCACAGATATGTTTTGTAGGTCACTGGATGGCTGGGTGAAGGGCAGTAATGTGACAGATTTTCAGGGGCTCTACAATTTGATTGCATGGGAGCACTTGTCTAGTCTATGTTTTGCAGATCTGCGCCAGCACCTAGTAGATAGTAAGCTGACTGACCCCAGGAAGCTTGCTATGGAGGCGGACCGCTGGGTGAGTACCAGGGTCCACAGGAAAGCGTATGGGGGAGACTCAGCCAAAGGTGGGCAGGGTCCCCAGCAGAAAAGTGGGGGGGACAAGGGTAAAACACAGGAGTTCTCTAAAGGGCCCCAAACTAACACCCAGGGTAAGGGTTCCCATCCCCCAGGAGATAAAAACAAGGGGTCTCGTTTGGAAAGACTGCTGAGACCGGCCCCCGCAAGTGTTTTGCATGTGACCAGGTGGGTCACATGAAGGGGGACCCCAAGTGCCTTAAGGGGGCACAGCCACCCACCGGTGGGCAGTCCAAGGTGTTGGTTAGTGTAGCGCTTGGGGAGGAGGAGTACCCACAGGAGGGTGGGGACCCCCCAGAAATGACCCTCGTCTCACTAGGGGACAGTGAGATGGTCCCAGGAAACCCGGTGCCCCCTAACACAAAGAAATACAACACCTGGGTGACCATCAATGGGAAAAGGGTCGAGGCTCTCAGAGATAATGGACACAGTGTGACCTCAGTCCGGTGTCACCTGGTCTCTGAGAAGCAGGTAGTCCGAGGGGCATTCCACCAAGTCATTGCGGTGGACAATTCAGAGCACCAGTGTCTGGTGGCGCAGGTTCCCTTCGATTGGGGGCTGGGTCTCAGGTCCCTTGAGGGTGGTTGTGAGCCCTTCCATACCTGTAGATTGTCTGCTAGGTAACGACCTGGAGCAGTCCTTATGGAAGGATGTTGAGCTCAGGTCTCACTTGGAGATGCTTGGGTTGCCAGAGTCGGGATGCGTGTCCACTAGGTCAATGGCGGCCAGAGAGGGTGATCAAGAGGACTTGGAGCGTGAAACAGTGGCCCAAGTCCCTGCCAAGAGAAAGGGCAAGGGGCGCGGGAAACCAGCCCCTGAAGTTCCCATAGACCGGGAGGAGGCGGACCTTGAGGGGGACACTCCGGTGCCTACAGGGGAGCAGGTAGCTGAACTTGGGGACATCTCTGAGCTGAACCATTGGCAGCAAGAAGGGGGTCCCACCAGGGAGGAATTCTGCAAGGAGCAGAAGGAGTGCCCTTCTCTGGAGGGTCTGCGGCGGCAGGCTGCAGACCAGGCAGCTGGTGATCAGTCCGTATCACATTGAATCTACTGGGAGAATGATCTCCTGTACAGTGAGCCTAAGGTTGCTGAGCCTGGGTCAGCCCGTGTGCTGATGGTACCCCAGCGCTTCAGGACCTTCCTACTGGGTCTGGCTCATGACGTGCCTTTGGCAGGACATTTGGGGCAGGACTAGACTTTTGACAGGTTTGTCACCCACTTCTTCTGGCCCCAAATGCAAAGGCAGTCAGATGGACATTGCAGGTCTTGCCAAACTTGCCAGGCAAGTGGTAAGAGTGGGAGGAAGGTCAAAGCTCCTCTCCAACCTTTTCCAGTGGTTGGAACGCCCTTCGAAAGGGTAGGGATGGACATTGTGAGGCCACTGGATCCCAAGACAGCCATGGGCAACAGGTACATCCTGGTCTTGGTTTACCATGCCACCCGGTACCCGGAGGCAATCCCTCTCAGGACAACGACAGCGCCAGTGGTGGGCCGGGCGTTAATGGGGATCTTTTCCCGAGTGGGGCTCCCCAGAGAGGTGGTTTCTGACAGGGAGACCAATTTCATATCCAAGTATATGACATCCCTGTGGAAGGAGTGTGGTGTAACCTACAAGTTCACCACCCCTTACCACCCACAAGGTAACGGTCTGGTGGAGAGATTCAACCAGACCTTGAAGGGCATGATTAAGGGTCTAACAGAACCCATGAGGCGTAAGTGGGATGTTCTCTTGCCGTGCCTTCTCTTTGCATACAGGGAGGTACCACAGAAGTCTCTTGGGTTCAGTCCCTTTGAGCTTCTGTATGGTCACCCTGTGAGAGAACCTCTGAGTTTGGTGAAGGAAGGCTGAGAGGCAGCTCCCAGGAAAGCTCCCCAGGATGTGTTTAGTTACATGCTGGCCTTCAGAAACCAAACTGCCTGCTTCAGGAAACTCGCGCAGGCGAACCTAGAAGCCAGCCAGGAAGAAATGAGGAAGTGGTATGACCAGAATGCCACTCTGGTCGAATTTCAACCTAGGCAAAAAGTGTGGGTCATGGCCCCAGTGGAACCTTGTGCCTTGCAGGACAAGTGGACTGGGCTATTTGAGGTGGTGGAGCGCAAAAGTGATGTCACCTACCTGGTGGATTTGCGGGCTCCAAGGAACCCTTTGAGGGTCCTCCACGTGAACCGCCTCAAGCCCCACTTCGAGAGGTCCGAAGTGAGCATGCTCTTGGCGAAAGATGATGGGGTGGAAGAGGAGAGTGAACCTCTCCCTGACCTCCTGTCTACCAAGGAGCGCAATGGGCCAGTGGAAGGTGTGATCCTCTACCCTACACTGACTCCAGAGCAGCAGAGCGACTGTCACCAGTTGTTGGGACAGTTTGCCCCACTGTTCGCCCTGACCCCAGGTGTTACTCACTGGTGTACCCATGACGTGGACACCGGTGACAGCCCTCCTGTGAAGCACAAGATTTACAGGTTGACTGACCGGGTCAAGGCCAGCATTAAAGAGGAGGTCTCTAAGATGTTGGCGTTAGGGGTGATCGAGCCTTCCAACAGCCCTTGGGCCAGCCCAGTGGTCTTGGTCCCAAAGGCTGCTGCACCCGGTGCCACTCCAGAACTGCGGTTTTGTGTGGACTACCGTGGGCTCAATGCCGTCACCAGGACTGACGCACACCCCATCCCCAGAGCTGATGAGCTCATTGATCGGTTGGGAGCTGCCAAGTTCCTCAGCACGTTTGATTTAACGTCTGGTACTGGCAGATTGCCTTAACCGATGGGGCCAAGGAGAGGTCAGCATTTTCAGCCCCAGAAGGACATTACCAGTTCCGGGTGATGCCCTTTGGGTTGAAGAATGCCCCTGCCACCTTTCAGAGGTTGGTAAACCAGGTGTTTTCTGGGCTGGAGGATTTCAGTGCCGCCTACCTGGATGACATCGCAGTGTTCCGTTCCAGCTGGGAAGAACACTTGTAGCACCTCGGTGAAGTGTTGAAGGCACTGCAGAGGGCAGGCCTCACAATCAAGGCCAGTAAGTGCCAGATCGGGCAGGGTTCGGTGGGGTACTTGGGACATCAGGTAGGAAGCGGCCAAGTGGCGCCCCTACAACCCAAGATTGACACCATTCTGACTTGGGAGCCCCCCAAGGCCCAGACAGAGGTGAGGGCCTTCTTAGGACTCACCAGGTACTACAGGAGGTTTGTTAAGGGGTATGGCATCATTGTTGCCCCCTTAACAGAGCTGACTTCCAGGAAGCAGCCCAAGAAGGTGATCTGGACTGAGTCTTGCCAGAAGGCTTTTGATGCCCTGAAGGCCGCCATGTGCACGGCACCCATGCTCAAGGCCCCCGACTTCTCCAAGGAATTTGTCGTGCAGACTGACGCTTCAGAGCATGGAGTGGGAGCGGTGCTCTCACAACTGAACGAAGAGGGCCTAGACCAGCCTGTAGTCTTCCTTAGCCGGAGACTACTCCCCAGGGAACAGAGGTGGAGTGCCATAGAAAGGGAAGCTTTCGCTGTGGTATGGGCACTGAAGAAGCTGAGTCCATACCTGTTTGGGACTCACTTCCGGGTTCAGACAGACCACAGGCCCCTCAGATGGTTGATGCAAATGAGGGGTGAGAATCCAAAACTGCTGAGGTGGTCCATCTCCCTACAGGGAATGGACTTTACGGTGGAACCCCGTCCTGGCACAGAACACGCCAATGCAGATGGTCTGGCCAGGTTCTTCCGCCTTAGTGAAGAGAACTCCCAGGAGGGTGGGTAGTTCTCCCTACTTTCAGCTGGAGGGGACATGTGTTAGACTTGGCATCTTTTGACATGTTTCCCCTGAGTTTTTGCTTTCTGACCTCCCGGTTTTGACTCTGTTTTTGCTGGCGTAGTGTTTCTGCGCACTTTTCTCACTGCAGATCAGTGGTAAAGTGCAAGTGCTCCTGTGGTAAATTGTGTTATGGATTGGTGTTTCCATGATTGGATATTTGATTTACTTGTTAGTCCCTAGTAAAGTGCACTGAGTGTGCCAGGGCCTGTGAATCAAATGCTACTAGCGGGCCTTCAGCACTGATTGTGCCACCCACGTGAGTAGCCCTGAAATGGTAACTCAGACCCACCATTGCGGAGTCTGCGTGCAGTTTGTAACTGCCCTGTCGACTTGGCCAGTGCACACACTTGCCAGTCCCTCACCTTCCCTTTTCTTACATGACAGCCATCCCTAAGGTAGGCCCAAGGTACCCCTGTGGGCCGGGTGCAGTGTAGGTGAAAGGTAGGACATGCCCTGGTGTGTGTGGCATGTCCTGATAGTGAATTACGGCCAATTTTGTTTTTCGCTATTGCAAGGCTACCTGTTCCCCATAGGACAGAATGGGGAGTTTGTTTATAACATCTTATAAACATAACTGGCCCGGGGAATTAGGTAGGGAAATAAAGTTTAGTATGCCTGAACTCAGAATCTAAAGATGCATCTTTTAGTGAAGGTAATTTTTACATTCTGTGTTTGAAAATACCACTTTTAGAAAGTAGGTATTTTCTTGCTCAGTCATCCCGTGTGCCTCTGCCGGAATGTGGATTGCCTGTCTGGGTTTTGGATGACAGAAGGCTGGGGAGCAGGAGTGGCTCCAGATAGTCTAGGTGGGTCAGGAAAGGGCTGAATAGACCTGGGCTGCAATTGGGGAAGGGGGAGGAGATTTCCTTGCACCTCAAAGGGCCTGGTCTGCCTCTGACCATGCCGTCTCCACCTCCTGCCAGGAAGTCACACCAGAGAAGGCAGAACTGGTTCTGGCTGGGCACAGACACTCTCTGCCTAAGAGATCAAAGGATTTTGGGATATAAATATTGGGGCCCAGACCCCTGACTTTTAGAACTCTTTTGGACCAAGAAGACTGCCAAGAAGAAGAGCTGGAGAAGCTGTGAGGAGGAACTACCACATTGCTGTGTGCTTTGCTGTGTTGGCCTGCAGTGGCTGCTTCTGTCTTGGGCAGTGAAAGGATTGGACTGGACTTTCTGCAATCTACTTTTGTGAGTTTCTCCAAGGGCTTGAGGTAGAGCTTGCCCTCTGTTCAAGAAGTCTCAGGAACAGCAAAGACTTCAAGCTCTTCTGCCCTCGGCACTGGGGACTGTGTGATTTGTGCTGCAACCGAAGAAAAAGCAACCCGACGACGTCGACGACGCCGCTGCCGACTCCGTGTCCTGAAGGCACCACAGAGGGCACCGCCGCAACACCGCACCGCGACCCTGGTCTCACCGACGACGCCTGCTGACACCGCCACCAAGCCGCTGCTCGCACCGTGACCTGTGGGCACCGCACTCCGCACCGCCTCGCGACGACGCCTTGGTATCCCCGACGACGCCGCTCCACGCCAAAATCTACGCCGCTGCTTGCACCGTGGTTCGAGGGCACCGCTCATAAAGTTACACAACGCACCGCCCTCATCTAGCACCGCAGCCTTGGCCTACCGGCGCCGGCACCATCGACTCCCGTTCGTGAGCCAACGACAACACTTCAGCAACGACAACGCCGCTGCTTGCACCGCGACCTGCCAGCACCGCGACGAGCACCTTATTCACTTCGCACCACGACCCTGGTCTCACCGACGACGCCATCTGACGCCGCCACCGAGCCGCTGCTCGCACCGCGACCTGAGAGCACCGCATGCCGCACTGCTGCACTTCGCACCACAGCACCCGACGCCTACCAACGCCAGCGCTCTTGACTTCAACAGAGAGGAGTTCGATCTGCAAGGCGTGTCACTTCGAGGGCCCCGACGACTCCTGCACCGACCTCCGGAACCGACGCTTGTGGACGCCGTGCTTTCAGAAGCTCAACGAGAGGTCGCCGACGCCCTGCATTTCTAAAAGGTACTGTTTGCAGGTCTTCCCGACACCATAGCTGGCCCACGACGCCGCGGTCAGCCAGAACTGTTTGGATTTGTTTGTTCACGACGCCGTAAATGCCCCGGACGGAGATATCGACATCAAGGAACTGTTTTTCAAGCATATTTTGATAACTGAAGATTTTTAAGTACTGTATTGTGGATTTTTATCGTTTTTGGTCTTGTCTTAAGTATATAAAAATATTGGATATTTTTCTAAACTGGTGTGGTGTCCTTTTGTAGTGCTTACACTGTATTACTGTTGGTTATGTGCAAATGCTTTACATACTGCCTCTAAGATAAGCCCGACTGCTCGTGCCAAGCTACCAAGGGGCTGAGCAGGGGTTATTTTAGGAGTGTAACTCCCTTATCCTGACTAGAGTGGTGGTTTCTGCCTGGCTTTGGCACATGCCCTAGCCTACCAAAAATCCCATTTCTAACAGTGCAGCACACCAGCCCCAATCACAGGGCCACAACGCTACAACGCGGTTGTAATTATTGTTTCTGTTTAACCCTGTGTGCACAATTTGTTTATTATATGTTGTAGTGTTGTATTAATTCTTCCTTATGAATATTTTGTAATTACAAACTATTTTTCTTACAATTGTTATGGGTACCTTTTCATTATTAGTGTCCTGCTTTTTTGTCCTGTGTCTAAATCCAAATGTTTTATTCATGTGAAGTGATAGTTTTTGTGTTTTTCACAAATTAATTCCTTGAACCACTGTAGCTGGTATTATATTCATTTGCCCAGGTTCTGGGTAATAGGGCTGCCCCTGTTTGACGTAATCATAGTTGTCAATGTACAGCACAGGGTCTGGGACACTGGGTGTGGCAGTCTTGTGCATAGATCCCTAATAACTCCTCCCTCCCATTCTGCTGGTCCCAGCAAGTGAAGAGGATTTGGGGTGCATACATAATCTATAACTATACATGGGTGGTGGTCATTGGTAGGGATTTTTCAAGATGGTATACCGGGTGGGGGGGGGTGGGGGGAGGGGAGGGTTTCCAAGTGACATCATAAGGAATCCAAGCTCGTTCTCGTTGTCTATATATGGCAGATAAGAGAGAAAAATAGATATCATCTAATAATTATTTTAAGACAACCTTCGATAAGAGGGGTAAGGTTTCCACTTCAAAAACATGAAAGCAAGATAATCCCAGTGCAAAGATGCCACCCATCTATAATGCATTGCTCATACCTCTACTAACACCAAAAGTCGTAGTATCCCATATGACACCACACACTGATATATATGGGGGGATGTGATTGCGCTGAAGAAAATGGCGGAAGCAATGTAGTCTGCATGATTCTAGTCATAATGAGTAATATCTTTTGAAAGGTCGTTGGAAGAGATACAGTGCACTTTATAGTAAAGCATAGAAGTGCACCTTAACTTTTCGTGCTCTGACTAACGCAAAAAAGCAGTAACGTTTACAATACTTGAAACATTTCTCCTTATAAACCAAGCTACAGTTCATGAGGAGAAATCGAATTGTCCAAGAGCAGACAACACGTGCCAGATGTTTTTCTACATTTACCCACTGGCCCAATTGTAAGCTAACGTGATAACTCCAGGACATTTCCTCCTAATTATCAAGTTTACCTAATTATCAATTTCCACTGCAAACCTATTTATGGAACTTCCTCTCCCTTAATAAACAGTGAAGCAACAGTTTGGTCTCATCAGCCAGAGTTTTTAAAATATTTCCCTTTTGCTTTTATTTTTTTCAGCCACAATCGAAAAATATCACGAATTCAACACAACGCTTTTAATTTTTTTTATTTGAGGTAACGTCATTCCAACGTGGCTTAATTCCAGAACAATGCACGGGGCTAGATTAGGTACATTCGAGTAGTGCAGTCAGCACTGGCACAATGCATTTTGAGCTAACATTATCCTCGATGGACGAGTGCAATAGTACCATTTTAATTCAAAAACCCTTGCAAAAGTGACATTTTGCACCAGTCTGTCCGGACAGAAGATGGTGCAAATTTGCTCAGAACCGGTGAAAAGTAGCACGGAACCTGTTCAATTTACAAAAACGATTCCATGGTTTTTAACTGGTATTGAAGATGTATAGTATAGTGTTGATGACTGAAAGGGAAATTAAAAACGTTTGCAAAGAAGCCAAAGTTCAATATAATGTCCAGCATCTAATGCCAGCTCAGAGCTGCATCTCTCTCCCCCTACAAAGTAGTGTTCTTAAGAGTGTTTGTGGGATAAAGTCCTCTCTCTCTTCAAGGCCTGCGCTAGGCCTAATGGACTGACCGCTGCTGCTTGATTTGATTTGAAGTGTTTTTTTCATGTAGGACTTCAGGGGAATGAGGCAAACCTCGGGGAAGATACACACGTGTGTTAACATTAAAGGGGTCCTGCCTTTCCAAACTGCTTCAAATCCTTTCAGTTGCTTGGCAACCCAGCGCCCAATAGGAATAAAGTAGAGGACTGTACGACAGATGGATAGAGATCTCGTCTCTTAGTCTGTGGGCATCCAATTGAGGTCTGGGGGAAAGCCGGATGTTCAGGAAATCCATTTGCTCTTTATTTATATTTGATGGAAATGATATGACGCAAATTGGGTTTTCACTTTTGCTAGACCATATTTTTGTTGCTGGCTTACAGCTCGGTGCACTTTACCTCTGCTAACCAGTAGTAAAGGGCCTGTGCTCTCCTTTTATACATGGTTGAATTGGTACATGCCTAGTTGCCATGTTTAACTTGCCTATATGTTCCTAATATATAATACAAAGTGTACCCAGTGCTTGGAAGTTAAATGCCACTAGTGAACTGCAGTACCTATTGTACCATCCACTGCAGTGACAGTGAAAACATGGATTCAGGCCGACCACTGTAGCTGTAATAATGCAACACATGCTCTGCAACCCTTCAAAATAAACATTTTTGACAGATAAAAACCTCCCTTTTAAATGTTCGTAAGTCACCCCCATGTGACAGTCGACAAAGTAGGATGCATGGTATTGAAAAATGCAAAAAAGTGATTTTTTTTAGAGAAATCGCAAATTACCACCAACTTGAAGTTGGTGGTAATTTCTGATTCCTTAAGGCCAAATTGCACTTTTTTGTGCTTCTTACATTGCATTTAAGGAATCGCAATTTGCGATTCCTTAAATGCAATCGCAAAATAGGGAATCGCAAATTTTGCGATTCCTTATTTTGCGAGGCAGTTTTTCCTTAATACATACCACTAAGCCCAAATGCGATCGCAAACGCCGAAATTCTGTGAATTTCGGCGTTTGTGATCGCAATTTGGAATGATACATATGGCCCTAAGTCAGAAGTTATAATTTTTGACCAGGACATACCTGGTTGGTGTATCCGATTTGTGGTCTGGCACATGTGTGCCTAGGTCCTGTTCTACTGTAACCATTGACTAACATTGGCATTTTGTGTTTTTTTATGCTATTTCAACTTAAAATTTTAAGGCTCCCCTTCTTGGATTTTTGTAATTTTGATGGCAAATGAATCATGTTCCCTTTTGACTTTATTACTGTACTGGTACTGCATAAATGCTTTGTACATTGCCCTAAGTTAAGCCTGTCTGCTCTTTGCCACAGCTATCAGGTGGTTGAGTTTAGTTTAATTTCGTGGCTTTGAGGGGACACTCTGACAAGGGTTGTGAATATTTCTTGAGGTGGGTACTCACCCACCCCACATAAGAGTCCAATTGCTTATAACATAAATACAAATCCATTCTGGAGGACTTACACTGGACTCCCCTGCCTCAACCCATAGGAAGTAACAGGCTAACAGTGGCATACAAGAGACTCTAATTCTGCCAGACTTGATGTAAGCAACAATAGCAAGACATACTTGTAGTTCAAGAAGAGTCATGTAAGATTCTAAAGTCAATTATAATCAGATATGGTGTCTCCAATTGCATGTAGTTTCTTCTACTGAACATTTATTGTAAAATAGTAAATTAGTGGGACATCAGATACCTACTTTGAACACAATAAATATTGCTAATATGAAAAAACACCTTAATCAAACAAAAAAAGTGGACATTAACACAATCAATCAAATTTTGTTTATTTCAGGGTAAAATTCCATCAAACAAATTGATAAAATACAGCCAATTATGCAAAATATATGTAAAAAGATAAATAAGCATATGCAAATTAGTAAAAAAACATGACTCAGTTCCGTAGGACTTAACCAGCTTTTATACTCAAAGAACGGAAACCATGAGCACACCCATGGGCATACAACAGTAATCCACCATATCCATAATACCAGCAAATTAAAAAGCAAAGCAGTACACATAAAAGTTTAAAACACCACATAGAACAGTTTTGAGTCAGCATAACAGCTTGAAAAAGCCAGATAAAACAATTTAGATACCCATTGTCAAGACATTGGCCTGTTCCTAAAAGCTTCTCCAAGGACTCATATTATGATCCTCTTTCTTAAAATCCAAGCAGAGAACAAATATTTGCTCAACTCAAATACAAGCTAACTGGTATCAGATCTAAAAATCCTAAGGACAGCTAAATAATTCCTCACACCAAGGCTCAAACATAAAAGGCAAATCCATTTGCATCTTGGTTGAATGTAACAGGGACAGAAGAAAAAAGTGTTCAATATTCTCAATTGTATTACTACAGTTTTGCTGATAGAAGTTTCTCCAGAGGTGGTCCTACATTTGGATGTGAAGGCATTTACAGGTAAAATTCCAAGTCTAAATTTGATATAAAGAGTTTTTGCAAGAGGCGGATATATTTAATCTAAAAACACTTAAAACTTAGGAATGGGCTTGTTGCTCAAAAAGTGACGAGTAAGGTTCCCAATTTTAGTAGATTGATGCCACTGTTCCATAATGAAAATCCAGCAGGTGTGAATCAAAATAAATTTTGTTGCTTTCCTAATAGATAAAGGGTTTTGCCATATTGATTCACAGAATACCGTATCTTGGGCAACTGGGATGAATCTAAGGTTACAGACTTGGTGAAGGTATATTTAAACTGAATATTAGAACCATTAGTAGGAGATGATCATATATCCTTGCTCACAAGGCGGTCAGCAAGTTTTTAGTCTATAAGTTCAAGTTTTGATATAATCAAGAGAGTTGGAAGATCTGGAACCACGCTGAGCAAAAAGAAAATCAGAGCTAATAAAGGAGTCAGCACCTTTGATCCCTAACACAATGGAGTACCTTGTTAATCGGAGATTCAGTGTCCTCCTATCCGTTACCCCTACATTTCAGAATATTAAAAATTAATTTTGAGCTACCCTTGCTGCTGTGCAAAGTGAAATTGGAGGGAGGGGAATCCCGGTGCGGCACCCTCTCAATATTAGTAACATTGCCCATGCCCTATGATTTCCTATGTGAGGCGGGTATCCCATGTTCAAATGAGGACCTTGAGAATGTCAGCATAGTTTTGAACACAGCCCCCCCCCCCAAACTCAGCACCATCACTGCATGCCATGTTAGGTTGTAAGTTATCATCTGTATGTCCCACTGGTTTAGCAGCAGATATATTTCTGAGGGGCACACAGTTGATAAGTGGTCCTTTAAGCAGGCCAGATTTTTCAGAGGCTAGTGGCTGCGAGTTGTCGATCTTAACAGGGCGTTCAGCTTGGGACCTGGAACCACAGTTAAGTCCCATACAGAAAGTGTTTAGAGCAAGCAACTCTTGGACCGTTGAGGTCAACTTAGAAACCACAGATTTTAAATGCCCAATCTCCTCTTTGAACTGATCGGGAACAGAGAAATCACAATCGGTTGAGTCAGGTCTTGGCACACAGGATCATGGTTAGTAGAGGGAATGGGGGAAGCTTTATCATTATCAATCTGGGCATCTTCAAGACTAGCAATGCGCAAAATGTATACAAATTCAGTTTCCGTAGGGAGGGGGGCAGGCTTATTATCAACAAGTAGATTGGAAGCAGAGGCTTTAATAGGATTAATGGTTGCAGAGAAAGGCTGTTTATCTGGCATACTAGAGAACTTGTGATCTTAGATCACAAAGGGAGATGGGCCCTCCTGCTTTTTTCTCATTGTTAATAAATGATTCAACCTCTTCAATGAGGGAGTCAATTTCCTTCAATGTACAATTATCTGCTACATGTTGCAGGGATTGTTTTGCCTTATGAGGTCCATAAGGGACTTCCTCTGCCTTTCTCTTCCTCAAGTTAATTACATTTTTAGATACTAATATCCCCTACTAAAATGAGGCTATGGGATACTCTAAATATAACAATTTGAAAGTAAACAAATAAAACAAATGAAAAGCAAGCAAATTAGAAAAATAAAAATAAACTTGAAATAGTGGTAAAATAACAATAATAAATAACATGACAAACCATCTACTTAGAGTCTATTTAAAGCCGCAAAGAATGTAACCCTTAAACACTCCACCCTTATTGACGGACTAAAGCTTTGAAACACCCAAATTCAGCAAAGTTCGAATTAGCTCAGAAGAGTAGAATATTAAAAAGTACCTAATCGGTGGAGGGCAAGGATCACAGTATCTTGGGGCCAAGGTGGGCGGCAAATCCCTACCTCTATCAGACAATGACCTCTGGATTCTGGGACGGGTTGTCCCTGGCTGAGGAGTGTAGAGTGTGCCCCTTTCAGCAGAGGACTTAATGCGCCTTGTAGCACTGGGCCATCCCTGGGGCCTCTTCCTTTAGCCCATCAGGATTCTGTGTCAGGTATCCCTGTCTGAAACATGTAGAGCGAGCCCCATGCAGCGGAGGCATTAATGCGCTTTATAGCGCTGGGCAGTCCCTAGGGCCTCCTTCTTCTGCTCCTCTGGATTCTGGGACAGGTAGCACGTGGTTGGGAAGTGTAGAGTGCGTTCATCCCACAATGGTTATTAGTTTTAACCCCATTGACATGTATTTTTATATATTTTTTAATTTATTTTAATATATTTTCTGTTTATTTGACATTTGCTTATTAATGTATATATCTCTTTATGACTTGGAAACTGTACTATGTATGTCGTCTGGTCACGTTTATACTGTAAAATAAAAATAAATTTGTAGACTTACCCTGGATCCCTTATCGAAATCTTACAAAATGTACAAAGGCATAAGAAAACACTCGGAAACATATTTGCAGCTTTGTAATAAAAACGTTTTTTTATGTGACAGATTGTTTGCATAGTGAATATGATGCCCAAAGTTCACTTCAAAGCTTTCAGCAAAGAGTGCAAACACATTTCTACAGAAATTATTGATTCATAAGGGATGTTTACCTTAGGTGGAGTGCTATTCTGAGTCAGTTATTTTCATAAGTAAAAGTCACAGCTGCAAGCAATGAGCTACACAAAAGGGATTTCGATCCCCCAAAATGCCAGGAGTTTAATATCGAGCAAACTATGACCCCAATAACATCACAGCATTGATCCCGTATCTCACCCTTTGTCATGACTGTTGCGTCCTTCCCAGCCGGTAGCATGCAAATGACTATGCCACAAACAGAGCTCTGTAGTGCATGCCTTTATTCTTCAGAGTGCAACTGTTACCTGAACGCATGCGTCACAAACTTTATTAACTACACCCATCAGATTACGTAATATTTGTAAGGAGTCTACCGAGGGCCACCAGAGTCTTCATGCACATAAACACAGGACACAACAATTAACAGCCTGCTATTTGCTGCAGAAGGGCCACAGTAAGGGAAAGGAGAGGAAGCTACACATGTCAAAGCCCATAGAACTCGTTCTTTCTGTTCCTGTATCCCCTTTAAAGACACCTGAAACCAGATGTAGCAAGTGCATGATAGGGGCACCAAAAGACAAACCAGGGGTAGAGGCTACTGCTCTACCTCTAAAGACATCCATGCCACATAGCAGCCTCAATTATGAAGTATTTGATGGCTGTCTTAGCAATATCTGTGATGTCAAAGTGCAGTGCGATGAGGAAGAGTCCTGTGGGACTAGGAGTTTCCAGTCATATGCTGGCTATGTAGCCCTCTGGACCCGCCCATAATTTTCAAGTTACTTGAGGTAGCTGTGAAGACAGCCATGCATCTCCCATTGCAACTTCAAATAGTATACATTCCTGAATTGGAACCAATGCATATATTCCTAAAATCTGCTGTGCTGTTACCAATGAATCTTGTAGCTCCAGCAAACACCTTGGTGGGAACTGGGAGTGCCCATGTTGAGGGTGACTTTTTAATAATAAGGTCTTTGTTTCACAATTGGGAAGCACTTTCTGCCTGTCAGTAGAAGCAGCCACCACTGTGCAGGACACATACGACCCATTACAGAACTCAGTGCTGCTGCTTGGTATCATTTGCTGGTGTCTTCCGCTAAGGCAGGAAAAAAAAGTGGAAGCGTGCCCAATGTAAATGTATTGCTACCCTATCACGTATCAATTTAATGATGCAAGGCCTGTGGTGGAAGGGCTTACAACACCCAAAGCAGACCAGAATTTTGTTAGGTTTTGGTCAATGCGTATGAAGGTCCGTAGGGTCAGCAGAAGACTCACGTGGTGTGGGGGGCACAAGGGAAGCTCTCCGACCCATGAGGCATGAACCATTGAGTATTTCTTCATGAAGGTGAAGGGCGGCACATAGAGCGTTGCCATTTGTGTCCAACTCTTCTGTGGAACGTAGATTAGAAATTAGTTTTGGACAAGACAACAGGTCAGTCTGGCCTGTTTTGTGTTCACCTATGCAGAGATAGATTACAGTTTTTTCACCTGACACAAATATTGCACAAACATAATGTGCTGACGGCTTAGGTGTTTCTGTGAGCCACCTCAGTGATGTTATTATTTACTTAAGGAGAAAGGTTGAATTGGCACTAATACGGTGAAACGTGTGCACATTCACTACATGTGCATCTCAATAGTGTTTGCTCAATGCTACTAAGCTTTTTTTTATCCCCTAAGGTTTCCAGGTTCCTATTATAAGTCAAAGACAAGGCTCAGCTTTGGACAGGGCCCTTCTTAGGGGATTTCCCTAAAACCTTTTGCTTTTTATCCTCCTGTTCTTTTCGGACTCTCTGTTCATGGCCTTAGGGCGCTGGGCACTTTCCCACTGTACTGCAGTGGGAAAGTGTGCGCACCCTTCCTACACATGCCAGGAAGGGGTGCTTACTTAATTTGTTTCGGTGTTGTACCTGTGATTGTCTTGTATAAAGGTACACCACATACCCAGAGCAGGTGCTGCACTGGCTAGCAGTGGGATGCATCACTGATTGTGCCACCCAACAGAATAGCCTGTCAAGCATGTATCATGCTCAGGTTGGCCTTTCCCACTAATTAGCCAACCCTGAGTGTGCCTTTCATATCGCCAGAGCACCCCTAAGATAAGTCCTGAGGGGTGCAGCAATGGTAGGTGAGAGGCCGGGTAGGTACACATGCGTGTTCTGTGCCCAGGTAGTGAAGAACCCCCTTGTAGGGCTTTCCTACCTAGGGGGGTAGGCTCTTTCCATAGGACACCTACTGGGTTTTTCTGATTCTCTTGTTGTGGCCTTAGGGCTCTTGGCACTTTTCCACTATAAACGCAGTGGGAAAATGTGTGCGCCATTCCTACACATGGTGGGAAGTGGTGCTTAACTGATGTTTTTAAAACATGGCGCAAGCCTGCCATTGCAGGCCTGTGTGTGCGCACTTGCACCAATGATGTGCTTAAACATGTGTTTAGCCTGCCATTGTCAGCCGTTGTGCGCACTTACACTTATGGTGTTTTAAAACATGTGCCCAGCCTGTCATGGCAGGTCTGTGTGTGCGCCATTGCGCTTATGCTCAGGCTGTCCTTTCTAAATCACTAGCCATTCTGAGGGGACCTTTTACTGCCACTAGAGCACCCCTAGGGTAAGTCCTGAGGGGTCAAGCGAATGGTAGGTGAAAGGCCGGGCAGGTACACATGTGTGTTCCCTGCTCAGGTAGTGAGGAATATGCAGGTGTGTTTTCACTACCTATGAGGTTTGCTCTTTCCATAGGCTAACATATGGAATTGGTTGAAATTACTTCAGTTTGCAATAGTGGATTGCAGTGGAGCAGCCTCATAATGTTTCTTATTATTGGATTCGCAATGACAAACCCTTTCCTGTGGTAAAGGTGGTTTTGTCATTATTAGATTAGAACCACTTCTAGAAAGTGGGCATTTCTCTGCTCTAAAACTCCTTTTGTTCCTTTTTGCTTGGCTCCAGTCCACACTGGAGACTGAAGGAGCACAGCTGTGCATTCCCCAGCGACAGTTCTAAGACGTGGGCATGCAACTGGAATGGCAGACCTCTGCCATTTGAGAGCCTGGCTGGATAGATTGGAGGAAGAGGTTTTGACACTTGGACTCATGGAGCCAGATCATGGCCGCACTAAAGATTAAAATCTGTATTCTGCGGCCTCGTGGCAGACAGGACTGAAATTTAGGGGAGACATCTGTAGTTCAAAGGGAGACCCTCTAAACCACCCCCAACTTCAAAGGCACACTACATCAGAACTACTGGTGCCATGCTTCAGCAGGGGAGAGATGCACTTGTGGGGACATGGGACCGGAGAACCTGGAACTGCGTGGTGCAGATTGCCAGAGGAATCTGTTGTGCACAAGGAGTATTACTGCCATTGGAAGGGACTGTGCACCCTTCCTGAATAGTGGCTGGCCAGGGCTGACTACCTGCTGCTGTGTGGCACCCTGAAATGTGCTCTCCAAGGGCTTGTTGGCTTGCCCCTGTTCTTTTGGAGGTCTCAGGAACATCAAAGATCTCCCACGAGGGACCCACACCATCTACCTGTGATCTCTGGAGAGCGGTGCCCTTTTAAGTGCCCACATCATCTGCTGGATTCCAACTGGTAGCGCTGCGTGAGCGTGGAACTAAGAACTGTGCCTGGAGACCGGATTGCCTTGTGCGGAGTCCCAAAAGTATTTCCCGCATCTAAAGAGTGAGGCACCTTGCATTGTGGGGACCTCAACACGCATAAGCGTCTTGTTGGTGGTGAGCAGATTCACCGGTTGCAAGATCCAGCACGGTCCGCATCGTCGATCGTGCTGCATCTCTCTCGTGCGGCACGCCGACTGCATGCTCGTTGTGTGCAGTGTCTGATTCACAGGTTGCAACCCTCGGAGGTGAGGGTGTAACCGTAGAAGTGCCTCATTCCACCTCATGTGGCATTGCTAAACTGGCGCCTGTGTGTGTGACCTGAATTGCCTGGTGTGACCAGTATCAACGTGCACCAGGTGCTGTGCCTCATTTCCAAGGAGGCACAGACTTTGCAACTCTTCGTTGTGTATGACCGGGATTGTCTGGTGCAACCCATATCAACGCGCACTGGATGTTGTGCCTCATTTCCAGGGAGATACGGAATTTGCAACTCTTTGTTGTGTTTGACTGGCATTGTCTGGTGCGACCAGTATAAATGCGAACCAGATGTTATGCCTCATTTCCAGGGAAGTATGGCATTTGCAACTCTTTGTTGTGTGTGACCAGAACTTTCTGGTGTGACTCGAAGCAACATGCACCAGACGCTGTGCCTCGTTTCCAGGGAGGTACTGAGTTTGCGACTCTGCATTGTGTGAGACCAGAATTGTCTGGTGGGACTCGTATCATAGCGCACCAGACATTGTGCCTGGATTGCCTGGATGCTACTCTGATCGCCGTGTGCCTGATGGGGTGCCTCTTACTTCTGAGAGGCTCCCCTGCTTCATTCTCCTTCATCGATTGTTCCTTTTGGACCCTGAGTGCGGCGGATCAACTGCCCTCTCCTCACCAGGCCCCCGACGACATCGTATTGCCAGGTCGTATTGCCCGGATCATGTTGAATATAAACTTTATTTAAATACACCAAGTGTGAAGACTCTTCTGTGATGCTCAGTGTATTTATTGTGTGGGAGTGCTGTGCAAATGCTTTACACATTGCCTCTGTGATAAGCCTGACTGCTTAGGGCCAAGCTAACCAAGGGTGAGAGCTGGTTATACAGTGAGTGCAAACACCCGCCTCTGACGGGAGTGGTAGGTTCCTCTTGACTAGGGCATCACCTCAGCCAACCAGAAAGTGCCAATTCCAACAGTCAGTGCCATGCTAAACTCTTTTACTTACAGAGGAGACTACCAGGCAGTAGGAATGTCCAATCGGCAGTAGACAGTCGTACCGATCTTACCCAACTGGACAACAAACTGTAAGTGTGTAAGACGGACCTTCAGCTGAGTGAGTCTCCACCGGATCTTTAGTGAGGATGACAACCTTTGGGGGAATATTTATTCAAGTCTGCCAACATCATGCCCTTGTTCTGTTGTGAAGATAAACTCTTGGTCTCTATGATTATGTTCGTGCAAGGGTCAGGCAAGGGCATAGTTTTTAAACACGTTGAATCTGGCAATCTTTGACTGAAGTTAGTTAAGCAAGATGGTCAAAGCTGGAAAGAACTATTTTGGTGGGTGGCACAATCAGTGCTGGATTCTACTGCTAGCCAGTGCAGTACCCACCCTGGGTATGTGGTGTACCTTTTTACAGGGCACTCACAGGTACAGCACCTAAATCAACCAAGTAAGCACTCCTTCCTGACATGTGTAGGAAGGGCGTGCGCGCTTTCCCACTGCAATACAGTGGGAAAGTGCCCAGCGTCCTAAGGCCACGAACAGAGAGTCAGCAAAAACCAGGAGAAGAAAAAGCAAAACGTTTTAGGGAAAACCCCTGAGAAGGGTCATGTCCAACACTGACCCTTGTCTTGACTTATAATGGGAACATAGAAACCTTAGGGGATAAATAAAGCTTAGTAGCATTGAACAAACACTATTAAGATGAACATGTAGTGAATGGTGACAAGTTTCAACCCTACTAGTGCCAACTCAACCTTTCTCCTTAAGTTAATAATAATATCACTGAGATGGGTCACAGAAACACCTAAACCTTCAGCACATTATGTTTATGCAATATGCCCATGAAGAACAATTTTAAAAGGAATGAACATTCTTAACCTTGAGCGTGTGTGTGCCCACTGCCAATCTCTTGACTTTGCAACAAAAAGAAAATGCTCTTTTGGCAATAATAAAATGAAAAAATAAATAATTAAAGAACACATTATCGTGCATATAAAGCAGTGTTAAATTTCCATTATTGTTAGATAGCATGCTTTATTGTGGGCTGTCCAACGTGCGTTCACGGCGGCCAGAATTTTGAATTATCCACATCAATAACATTTGTAAACTAAGATTCGAAATGGAAATTTCAGAGATCATCTTAAAAAAACTGGCTCTGATCCTATCCTTGTAGAACTTTGATGGAAGCACACACGACCACTACTTAAAAACAACTTACTACTTACTACTCCCATTTTCAAATCCATTCCCATCATTATATCCCTACTCTAAACTCTACTAAACACGCAAATCAAGAGCACAACCTAACACAATTAATGCACAAAGAAAAGAAAAACAATGTACTCATCTAATAACTACCAACCTCTCTAATCTTGGGTTCCGTAGTAGCGTGTTACTCACCACATAGCGCTTCTATGCCTCATCAGGGGTAGTAAGATCTATATAGATACAATGTACAATTATAGTATGGCTAAGCCGGCCTCCTGAATCTGTATATTGCTTCATTACCCAGCTACCCTAAAGCAACAAACTACGAGTTAATAGTAAGTTTACGACTGCAGAGATTCCGCAGTCGGGGCGGAGAACTCCGCCTATAAAAAATAAAGACAGGCGTATCTTTTTATCTGCAGAGTTCTCCACCCCAACTATGGAATCTCCGCGGGCATAAACTTACTATAACTCGTACTTTGTGAATAGCAAAAAAATTGTAAACTTACACAAAAGTGTAAGTTTAACTTTGTGTACTTCAAAATCATAGCCCTTTCAACTGTGAAGGAAAAAACCTGTCTTAATTGGCTCTACTTGTGGGAAATAGCATCGCACGGCACACATTTTTCAAGAGCAGAGAGGCTTTAAAAAGCTGTGCTGTTCAGCTAATGCACTTTGCTGCACGTGTAGTACAATTTGCTTTGACACGTTGCTGCATCAGCCAGAGTCTATTAGTTGATTAACCATCACCCCTGCGGGCTTAAAGGCTTTGTGACCCTGCCAGACTAAACCCTTTACTGCTCAGCAGAAGAAAAAACCCCGCCTCTAACCAACCCTTTTGGTGGCATCAGCGTGGCAACAAGCACATGTTGCATAAGAGCAGAGCCATGTGGGAATAGATTTTGGTATGCAACCTGACTTAGTCACCTTTGAAAGTTGTGCTGCTAGAACAACATCGGGCACTTTGCATTTGTATGCCCACTCTGCCAGCTCTTGCATTGGCTTCACTGCAGGGTGATGATACCAGGTTAGCCACCTATGCCTTTTTTTCCCACCCATTGCGTACCTATTAGGCTGCGGAGACCCATGATCATGAAGGTGGTTCTCTTTCATAACCTTTTGCATGTGATGACTCTTGTAATGTTCCCAAACGCAGGATGCTCAATTGCATTTCTGGTAACGGAGGACTGTGTTTCCACTTTCCTCTGAACATTAGTTTCAAGATGGCAATGCATCCTTCTCCCCAGGAGATCTACAAGCAGCACGAATCTGTACTCAGGGCTCACTTTTCATGCCCTAAGCACCCTGCCTGCCTTGCATGACGCCTTTCACGCCCTCTCATCTTGAGGTGGAGAGGGGTGTTGTTGATGCAAACTTCAAAGCCAAAAGGGATGCTACTAGTGCTGTGACTTTCTATGGTCACTGCTCGGCACATGAAAGCCAGACCTATTGGCTTTGCCGAAGAAACTGATACTGACTTTTCACACGTGTTTCTTCTTTATATGCAGTGATGTGATGTTGCTGCTAAGCTGCAGACCCTGGTACCTGAAATGAAGCTACAGGTCTTGACCAAAGGAAGCGAGATTCTGGTGAAATCACTTCACGGCCATGTTCCTGAAATTGTCAACAATCGTGAGTAAATATATAAATACAACTGCACAGTGCGCTCTGTTGGCCCTTCCCTAATTTCATGTTCCCTCCCTTTTCCATTACATCCCGGTTTCCTTCTCCGGTTTGAGTCTGACCCAACATACCATAATGGTCTATGTACAGCACGCCGTGCTCCTGCTGCAGCAAAAATGATCTCTTTGAAGTGCACCGCTGTTCGTAGCACTTTTCACTTCTTCAAGTACGTGACATGTGATGTTTCTGAATTAATTAATCAAGCAGATCTGAAATAATGCATTTCTAATGAGATAAATCCCCTCTATTTTTCAGAGGTGGGAACATTTGATTCGTTTCACAGCAGTAGCTATTGCTAAATTCTGTAGTGGGGACTAAAGGGAAGAATGCAATCCTAATTGGACCATATTTTTAAGGGGTATATTCATGAATATGGATGTATCTTTTTCAATCAATCAATCAAGTGATATTTGTAGAGCGCAGCTAGTCACCCGCGAGGGTATCCAGGTGGTTGTTGCAAGTGTCAGTCGAAGAGCCAGGTCTTTAGCCCCTTCCTGAAGTTTGTCAGCAAGGGTGCTGTGCAGAGGTGGAGGGGGAGGGTGTTTAAGGCTTTGGCGGCGATATGGGTGAAGGAGCATCCTCCGGTGTGGCATTGGCATTTGTGGGGGGTCTGTGTGAGGGCGAAGTGTGTGGAGCAGAGGTTCCTGGGGGGTCGACGGAAGTGTAGGCAGTGTTTCATATAGGTGGGTCCTTGATAGTGGAGGGTTTCGTAGGCGTGGGTCAGGTTCTTGAAATGGCATCTCTTCTGGACCGGGAGCCAGTGGAGGTCTTTCAGGTGCTGGGTGATGTGGGTTCTCTTGGGCAGGCTGAGGATCAGTCTGGCAGCTGCGCTCTGTATCGACTGGAGTCTTTGCATGAGTTCAGTGGTGGTAGCTGTATAGAGTGTGTTGCTGTAGTCCAGTTGGCTGGTGATGAGGGCCTGAGTTGCTGTCTTCCTGGTGCTGATGGGGAGCCTCTTGAAGATTTTGTGGAGCATGTGGAAGCAGGCTGAGGAGACTGCATTGGCCTGGTGATTCACGGAGAGTTCACTGTCGAGGATGATGCCGAGGTTACGGGGTGGTCTTTTAGCGTGAGGGTGAATCCGAGTTCCGTCAGCCACCAGGAGTCGTTTCAGAGGGCAGTGTGTTTGCCGAAGATCAGGACTTCAGTCTTGTCCGTATTGAGCTTCAGGCAGTTGTCCTTCATCCGGTCTGAGACGTTCTTCATGCAGTGGTGGAAGTTGGCTTTTGTTGAGGTGGGATCGGCTGAGAGTGAGAGGACGAGCTGGGTGTCATTGGCGTAGGAGATGATGTTGATGTTGCTCGATCTGACGATGTCTGCGAGTGGTGTCATCTAGACGTTGAAGAGTGTTGGGCGGAGGGATGAAGCTTGGGGGATGCCGCAGATGGTGTGCTTGGCTTGGGATGTGAAGAGAGGAAGCGGACTCTCTAACTGCGTCCTGTGAGAAAGGATGCTTTGTATGCATGTTTTGGGTATTGTGAACCTAGCCAAAAAGCAGCCGAAAGCTGTACTTGGTTAAAAGCAAAGATACAGTCAATGAGTGATTGGACAGGTAGCCGAGTTCTGGAAATAGAAGGGAATTGCTACTACATTCGGTAAAAGGCATGCCTTCAACTCTTCACAAAATTGGACAGGGCTGGGGCAGAGTTGGGACAGTCCAAATGGAAATGGGGATGTTGTTTCAGATCCTGGTAACAAAACATGTCATCAAAAGCTCTGCTAACACATGACTGTGAGTGCTGGCGGGAATCAAACGCACTGTGGAAGGCTGCCCCTGGTTCGGTATTTAGGCCCCATTAGGGTTGTAACTGTTGTTTAAATTACTTCTGAGTTGTTATTCATTTTGGGAGGTGCTTGAGGCCCAGCGGGGAGTGAACATCGTATACTGAACTTCTTGAAGATTTTCAACTTGGTGAGGGTGTGTAGCAGTCTCTTTAGCAGGCACACAGAATTTGTGGTAATTATTGAGAGATCCACGCTTGGTTTGCTTGCAAATAGTTGTATTTCAGAGTTTACCCTTGTTATAAACAAACGACTTATTCATATAGCCGAATGCTCCACAGCAACTATTGTCATTGCTGAATCAAATAAATCTACAACTGTTTTCCATGTTTTTTTGTTTTTTTCTGAATTGTATGTAACTTCTCTCATGAATGCCATACAATGTGCTTAGTCTTTAACTCATCCTCGATGCTTGTTTTTGTCTCTGGCTTCCATTTTACAGAGACTAGTTTGTTTGGCAACATTTACACAATGGTATTGAATAACGTTGCTTCTTTGGTGAAAGACAAGGGCGGTACAGGCAGTAAGTAGGACAGCATGGCTTCCTGGTGGGCAGGTTTACACAATAGACCACAGTATGCCTTCACTATTCCAGATATAGTTTGCAAAAATGCCAACCTATTCTGTAGTTTCCCTGTCCTCCTCCTGATCCTGAGCTTCAAGGACAACAAGCCATTGTCCTTCTTTCTTTACTGTTCTTTTGTCAGGTGATACAATGTGCCAAAACATTAGCTGTCAATATGTAACATAGCTGCCAGACCTCCTAGGTGGGCTGAGTGTGAACTGTGGCTTTAACCATTCTGTTTTCCTTCAAATTTATCATCATTACCATACACAATAGCTAACAAAAACATGCTACTGTTAAAGGCCACCCTCACATAACTGTCCCAGAGAGACCCCTCAGAGGTCTGCAGTTTCCCTTGACCCCCTAGTTTATGGCCTTCTATCAGGAATGCACAGATGTGGCTGTCCCCGCTGCACCCAGATGTAAATTGGAGATAGGCCGACAGGCACAGAGAGCCCTGAGCTTCGAAATGCCCACTTTCCCAAAGTGACATTTCCATACACGTAATGTCGAATCCACTTGCACTACCGGAGAGGATTCAACATTACGAACGTATCAGTACCAAACACTGTGCTGTTACTATTCTGCACGTAGGGAATCCTGCTCAATAGCCTTTCCCCACATTCCACCATGCTAATCCAATGCGAGAAGCAGGCCCCATCGTACCGAACACACCACCCGGTGCCATTCACGACCCTTGCATGTAATATACACGCGCACATGCCCTACCTCTTCCTGACACCACACCCTGTCACCAGGGAAAACTCTGATATAGAAAGAGACATGCAGAGTCTTGGCTCGTAGCTTTTTAACTTCCAAGCCGAGTAGCAGTAACCCGCACACACAGGCATCACCAGGGCAAACCTGTGGCACGATCGGTGAGCTACCTCCATGGATGGCACAACCAGTGCTGCAGGCCCCCGGAGGAGCATTTGAGGTACATGCACTAGGTATATGCCTTACCGCTAGACAAGAGACACACACAGATAACTCGAATCAGCCAATCATGAATACACCAATCATCAGTATGTATATGACAAGCACAGCGCTTTGGCACTGAATGGCAGTGTCAAACGTGCTAAAAGTCCTAAGGCTAGCATCTATATCAGTGGAAAACCGGGAAGGAGAAAAGCAAAATGTTGAGGGAAAGAACCCTAGAAAGGGCCATCTCCAACACTAGCCATTTACAGTTGCATATAAGTTGTCCTTGAGACAGTCTTCTGCCTCCTAGGGAAAGGTAAGGATGACTCTCAGGGAGGGAAACAAAGGACCTGCCAACGGAAGAGGTGTTACCTCCTTCGGGCGCGATGGCCAGCGTGGGTGTGAGCTCAAAAGTTGAGCTTCTAAGGGGAAGTTGCGTTTGAAGGGCAAATGGTAGTCACACACGAGAGGGGATGCCCATTTGTTTTAGCATACAGGCTGGCATCTCAGGCAGAAAGGAAGAAGCCGTGGTCAAGCTGTCTTTTCAGAGGGCTTTAAGTCCTGAAGAAGACACACATGTTTGGCTAGGGAGCTTCATAAACCAAGAGAAGGTTTCTGTCATGTTGGAAGTTGGTAGAACAGTGTAATCCGGGCTACCTAGATCCCACACTTCGCAGAAAGTCATAGTCAGGTGGGAGGAGACCTGGTAGGCCATTGGCTATATAGTCATCACATCCCCCTAGTCTCGTAGTGGGCATCAAAGTGGCACCCCTGGCACCCAAACCACAGATCACGTCTGAACTGGAGAGAGGAAAAAAGAAGGATTTCTTTGCTGTTCCCTGGATTCAGCAAAGAGAGGCTGCAACAAAGGCCAGAATGCACCTGTTCCAACATGGACTACCAAAGAAAAGACTCTGCCTGTGGTGTTCCTTTGAGGAAAGGTCAGTCTCGAGCCCCAGACAGAGAAGGTGACTCCAAGAGTCAGTTGGCTGACTCCCTTTTACAGCCACAGGACCATACAAACTGAAATACTTGCTCCTTTGAGAGCCCAGTGCTAAGAAGCCTGATTGCCACTGGGCATCGAGGTGCAGCCTGGGAGACTGAGTTCCAACACCTAAAAGTTGCACCGAGTCTGCTAGACCTGGGAGAGTCAGTGCAGTTTGCTTACCCAGTATGAAAGTTACTGCAAGTTAAAGGAAATCACTAGTTTTGCCTGTATGGGATACCAGTAGACCAGTGGCAGCTCGTTTTATGCTGGACTTCATCTGGAATTCGTAGGACATCGAGCCCTGAGGCAAAAGTCCCCACCCCCGTGCTGGTGGACCAAGGGGTGACCACAGGAGGGCCTTGACTCCGGCTCAGCATCCTTGAACATCATCTTCATCCTCCATCCCTTGCAATAGGACCACTCCATTGACTTCTATGACGGTTCATCCATAGGACCTGGAACTGGACTGCAGACTGCTTTAACTGCAGGTAACTGTTCAACTGGACATGAATGGTCCCTGCGAGTGGTTCCCTGTCGGAGTTAGCACCCATAAGAGTGTCCATATATCTGTTTTCAAGTCACTTATCATAGCTAACTCTAAATTGTAAGTCGCAGTAGATTTCAATGGTTTATTGCATTTAGTGAGGAGCTGTATTTATTGTTGCTTTGAAAATACACGTCTCTTGAACCCTCCGGTGGATTTTTGTCATTGACATGTCTATTTAAAGATGAAAATAAAACAGATTTTTATAAATTGGTGTTGGATTTTTAATGTGCTATGTTTTCTTCTTATTGAACAGTTTTATTACTTCTTAATAATTTACACTTGTTCCTTTGATAAAGCCTGGGTGCTCTGAGCCACAGCTTCTCACGACTGAGTTAATGCTTTTCAAACAAACCTACCTGGACTTGAAACAGACTTTTGTCTTTATTACACGGTGAGGTTACACAACCACACCATATAATCAGCCAATTTTCTCACACTGTACATGAAGTCCAATCCTAATCACAATGTATCAGTATCACTTCATGATTTAGACAACAGAGGAGCCAGGTAGAGACAGGAGAAAAGCCAGGCAGAGTCCATGAAATCCAAGCAGTCTGCCACATCGAGTCTAATCCTGCTCATTTTGTGTTCAAAATTCCACGAGCCCCTAATCTTCGTGTAAGAACTCCAGATCATAGAATCTGGAGGCCATGGCAGCTGCAAAAGCTACTGGAGTGTCAGAAAGGGGCAAGAGATGGGCAGGGTAAGGGATATGCAAGGTGGATAGGCCTTTAGAAGGCACAGGTGCAGTAATTTAGGGTAAAATGAAGAAAGCATTTGTATGGGTTTCAAAAGCTCAGATTCTGAGTTTCCAATCACAAAAATTCTTTCCGTAGTGCACTAACCCCATTTTGTGATTTGGTATCATGCTACCAAATTGCAAAATGGGTTTAGAAGGGGATAACAAATCGCTATTTGAAAGGGTGGTGTTTAGGGCGATCATTCCAAAATAATAATTAATTAAGATATGTATCAATGATTTTCAACCAAATCCAATAGCAAAACATTGAAATTCTACGGACTCCAACATGGGGTGGACCCCTTCCCCTTTTTAAGTCGAGCCTGCAGGTCAGTTGATGGCCTATTGTGTCTAAACAAAAACCTCTATAAAGGGGCTTCTAGCCCACCCATTACTTATCATTCTTTGGCATCGCTATTGTGTTGCCTTCTGTCAGGACAGTGGTAGAGCAGAGCTCAGTGACAGACGCTGAATCCACTGAGATATTGGATGGCACTAGTAGTATTATGTATGCCTTGGGTGATCCTCCATGATTTGATGACTCTGCATGTCTCAGGCACTGAACCGCTGAATTATTGATGTCATTCGGCATTATGCATACCTTGTGTGGGACTGCACACTTGCTTGTCACGGTCAGAGCAGAGGCAGAGGGCAGCCTGTAGCAAGAGAGTGAGCACTGGGTCCCTTCCACTACCAGCCCCATACATGGAGGTGTGTTGGTTACATCTCCTCTCATAGGAAAGAGGGCTTTTCTGGCTCACGCAGTGAGTAACGCCCCTTTCTTTCATCCCTTTTAAGAAGGAAGGTGAAAAGCACAAGTCAGCAAGGCTCAACTACTTGGCACCTCCAGCTGTAAAGGACCTAGGATGCTAGACTCTTCATCATATGCCAACAAGATCCCCAAAACAAGCATTGGCAGAGCCAATTGTCCTTGCCTAGGAGAGATCTATTGCCTTTGTTAGTTTTTAGCCATGCTGCTTAGTAGCTAAGCCACTGTGCAACATGGCTGAAAGTAAAGAATATAAAAGAGTTATGCCGCGGATAACACTAGCTGTGTTATAGCACTTTGTTTTCACTTTGAGCCCTGTTGTGCAGAAGCTGCTGTACAACATGGCTAAAAGTTAAAAAAAATGCTGTCATGTAGAGCGCTACAGATTGATTGATAGTTGGATTGAGTCTGCCTGCTTAGCCTTGGCACCAGAAAGTAGCACCCAACAACGTTGCTCGAAAGTGCCCAGCCCTTGGTTCACCCCTTCTCTAAAAAAAACCAAAGCTAGCCTGTAAACGCAAAGAGAGGCTATGGAGGGTAAACTACTGCCAAAAAGCAAAAGCTGATTATAGAGCAGAATTAGGGAAGTATTATAAAGAAATCAAATTAGCCAAAAAAGCCTACTTTGAGTCTAAAATTTTAAAGGCAGGAAACCACTCCAGAGAAATCTTTAAAATTGTTAAATCTTTTTCCTCTCCAGAAGTAGACTCTAATCAGAAAACTTCCGTCAATGGAATGGTGTGAGACACTCGACTTATTCTTTCGAGAAAAAATAGATACTATTCAGGCAAGCCTCCCACCTCCCAGTGCGGGAGATGATATACTGAAATCTGACGCTGTTGTGTGATAGGAAATCAGGAAGAGCCTGGCCATGATCCAATCATCAATGATGAAGCTTGCTTTCTGAACTCTTTCTCTCCTATCCCCCTGGATGATTCCCTGCGTGCCTTAAAATGCCTCAAATCAGGTTCCCCATTGGACCCGGCCCCCACTTTTATTCTTGCTCGGGGGGCAGAGGCTATTAACACGCTGGTGAATCGGCTAATGAATACCTCTCTCGTCAGCCACTGTAACTACCAAATGGAAACATGCGAAGGTTATCCCGTTGCTTAAAAAACCCAGGCAGACCCCTCTGACCCGTCCAACTATAGGCCAATTTCCCTCCTCCCCTCTTTCTCTAAAGTACTAGAGAAACATGTGAACGATCAGATATCATCATACCTTGCCTACTACATGCCAGCCAATCGGGCTTTCGCCCTAATTGCAGTACCGAAACAGCGCTGTTGGAGATTGTTGACTCTATCTGACTTGGTCTGGAAGTGGGTGACAGGGCGCTGCTGGTCCTGTTAGATCTATCGGCCGCTTTCGATACAATCTTTCCCCATATTCTCCCAGCCCATCTCCACTCGATAGGCATTGGGGGGCAGGCCTGGAAATGGCTGGCATCCTTCCTTGAGGGGACGGAACAAGAGGTATGGTGCCACCCCTACTCGGCCAATTCCCGCAAGCTGAATGATGGTGTTCCTCAGGGCTCTGCCCTGAGCCCGACTTTGTTCAATATTTAACTCACGCCTTTGGCTACTTTGGCAGTACCCTTAGGGGCAAAAATTGTGTCTTATGCAGATGACACCCAGCTGCTGTTCTCGTGGAAGAACAAGGAGCCCTGCCCAGGCAAGGAAATTCGTAATTGCCTCTCAGCAGTATTTGGGTGGTTGTCCGTGAACCAACTTAAAGGTAATGCAGGAAAGACAGAGCTGCTTTTTTTGGTTCAGATGCGGAGACACCCTTGCAGTCCTTCTGGCCACCGGACGCCACCCCTCCCCCCCTCTTATCAAAAATCAGGTGGCGAAATCTTGGGCTTTAACTTTGACAGTCAATTGTTATTCCATACCCAAGTAAACTCGGTATTGGGCACCTGCTTTGCCCTCCTGCGACTCCTTTGGAAGTGTCTGTTCCTATTGTCCTTTGTGGCCAGACAACAAGTGATTCAAGCCTATATCATCTCAACCTTGACTATGGAAACGGTCTTTATTCATGCTTGCCTAAGTACCTGATGGATAGGCTTCAGCTGGTCCAGAATGCAACGGCCCGAACTATTTTCGGGCTTCCCCGTGATGCTCACATGTCAAGCCTTTTTAGGAGTCTTCATTGGCTCCCAGTGAGGAAAAGGATTATCTTTAAAACGCTGCTTGTGACCCAGAAAGCCTTATACGGCATGAGCCCTGGCTACTTAAAAAACAGGATTTTGTTGTATGCCCCACAGAGAAATCTCAGCTCTGCGAATCTTTTCCTGGCCAGTACCCCACGTATCAAGAAGGCTAGGTCACGGGAAAAGGCCCTCTCCTTTCTGGGCCCGTCCCTTTGGAACAAACTGCCGCTGACCCTTAGAAGCATCAAGTCAAAGCCCATGTTTAGGAAGAAGCTGAAAACTTGGCTTTTTTCCAGCCCGTAGCTCCTTCTTGCCCCCGCTGACATTCTTTGGCAATCAGCGCCAGGACACTCCTGGGAGTAGCAGTTGTGCTTTATAAATATCCCTACATAGACATAGACATAGACATAGACACATAGACATAGACAGCACTTTTTTAACATAACTTTCAGACGTTGCACAGCAGCAGATGTGCAACATGGCTGAAAGAAAAACAAAAAAACGCTATGACGCAGCCAGCGTTGACAGCAGCATTACTCTTTTATTTTCTTTAAATTGATTTAATTTGGGGTTTTATAAAGCACTCTTAAGCTCTGAGGCGTCTTGGCTCTGATCTGAGCAAGAGAGGATGCAGAGATAACAGCAAGATAGGAAATATATTATTTGCAGTAAAGCCAAGTTTTTAATTCTTTCCTAAAAATTAGGAGAGTGGGAGCAGTTTTTAAATCAAGAGGAAGTTCATTCCAAAGGAGTGCAGTGTTTTTCACAAAGCGTCTGCCACCCCAAGTAGTCAGTCTGTGTCGAGGCACAACAACTGTTTTCGCCAGGCTGGAGCGGAGGGGTCTATTAGGAGTATACCAGCAGAATTTATTTTTCAAATACTCAGGGCCTGTACTGGTCAATGTATTATAAGCAACACATAAAGATTTAAAAGAAGCTCGCTTTCTCACTGGAAGCCAGTGGAGATGGTTCAGCGCTGGGGTAGCAGATTGGAATTTAGGCAAATCTTTAAGCATTCTAGCTGCAGAATTCAGCTTGCAATTTCTGCATAATATTCACTTGCATACTAAGATAGAGGCCATTGCAGTAGTCGATGCGTAAAAGTACTAAAGCAGTGACCACTATTTTCAGAAGGTCATGAGGGATCAGATTTTTTATTTTTTTAAGGTTTTTAAGATAAAAAAGGAAAAAGAAATTACTGCGTTAACCTGGTTCTTATATGCTAATTTGTTATCCAGGACTCCTAAGTTCCTGACTTTATTCTTAGGGATGGGAAGAGACCCCATATCTTTGGGCAAGCATGATGGAATCCAGAAGAATGTGTTATGGCCAAACAACATCACCTCAGTTTTGGCTGAATTTCATTTGAGGCAGTTTTTTCCCATCCAGTTGCTAACTGTAGACATACAGTTGCGAAAGGATTCCTCAATGGCTTGATTAGAATTCGAGAGAGATAGTACTATCTCTATGTCATTGGCATACGAAACCAATAAGAACCCAAAAGATCTGATAAGTGCTGCCAGCAGAGTAGCATAGATTTTGAACAATGATGTGCTCAATGATGAGCCCTGGGGGACACCGCTTGGTAAAACATAGTATTCGGAGGTGTATTCATGAAGGTGAACTGATTGAAGTCTAGAGGTCAGGAAGGATTTAAGTAAGGCAATCGCCTGGCACTTAACTCCTAAAGCGCTTAATCGGTCGACCACACGAACGTGGTTGACCGTATCACACACAGCGGAGAGGTCAAGTAAGACCAGGGCCGCTTTTCCGCCACTATCCAGAGTTGCACGAATCTCCTCAGTAGCAACTATAAGGGCAGTCTCTGTGCCATGTCTACTACGGAACCAGAATTGAGAGGAATCTAATAGGTTGTTTTGCTCAATGAAAGATGTTAGCTGTTCGTTCATTGCCTTTCCCACAAGTTTGGTTGGAAAAGGCAGCCTAGATATGGGACAATAGTTGTTGGTGTTGAGGGGATCAAGATTAGATTTTTTTTTAAGAGTGGCAATACCAAAGCTGTCTTACAATCTTCAGGAAAAATCCCTGATTGAAACATGGTGTTAAAAATAGTAGCAAGCTGTTTTGCCACAATATCTGGGACCTTCTGAATTATGGAGGGGGACAAGGATCAAGGGGGATCCTGAATTAGGGGTCAGAATCAGATGTCTGATATTTTCCTCAGATAGCTTAGAGAATTCTCTGATAGACCTGGATTCCTCATCTGCATGGGGGAAGCAAGGGGCAGGCATTGGAGCACACTGATTAGTTGTCAGAAAACTATCGAAAATGTCCTGAACCTTCTTCTGAAAGAAGAGTGCAAGGGCATTACAATAAATTACTACTAATTACGGTGGAATTAGGAGTAAGAATAGTGGTTAAAGTGGTAATAATGCGAAAGAGCTCCTTGGAGGAGTTTTTTGCCTGTTCTATTTTTAACGTATAGAATTTTGATTTAGTGGCTATAATAAGGGCTTTGTATTTGAGAATACATTGTTTGTAATTTTCTTTTTCAGTTGGACTGTAGTCCTTCCTCCATATTCTCTCCTGTTTCCAACAGTGTTCTTTGAAGGTTTTAAGTTCAGAGTTGTACCAAGGAGCAGAGGGGCTACTTCTCTTTAGAATTTTACATTTTATCGGCACAAGATTATAGTAGCTACCTGAATCCAGATTTTGTAGCTCCTGGCAGCAATGTCTGGAACTACTGAAGTTATTGGCTCAGCGGTTAGGAGAGGATCCCTGAGCTCTGGGACCTGAATTTTCTGCCAAAGACAGAAGGATTTAGTATTATTCGTCTTGGGAGGCGTAACATTAAAGGAGGAGAGTGAGACTGAAAACATCACTGCCTTGTGGTCAGACCACAATAGGTCCAAGGCCTTCAGGATTTTGATATTTGAATTGTTGGCAAATAGTACATCTAGCATATGACCAGCCGAATGAGTTGAAGTGCTAATGATTTGGGAAAAACCAAACACAAGCATGGTGTCTGTCAGATCCTCAGTGCCATGACCATTCAGCTTTTCTAAATGAAAAAAGGTTTAAAAACATTGACAAAGCCAATAGATCTGGCATAGGCAAGACCTATTGACTTTGCCAATTCTTGTTTGAAATGCAGCCCTGTTTCTTTAAGAAAAATGGCCTGCAGTTAAAAACATTTTTAAAAACCGATCAGAGAGATGGTCGTCTGCTGACCCCAGGAGACCACCATCCCTGTGATTGCTACCAATCAAAATAAGTCACAATTTGTGTACTACCTCATGAACAACCGAGGGTTCAATATGTGGAACCTGTTATTTTTTTTTTTAATAAATCTTTTTATTTAAGAAAACAAATCAAATATCAACACCAACATAATCACATAAACAAAAGCAGTCACGATATTACAAAACCAGGATAAAGAAAATGCGGCACCAATTCAATACGAAACCATACAGAAAGGGGGGGGAGCTCTTCTTACACACGCATCATTTTCGGGCCTAGTCAGTGGAGCTGCAGGCATAGGGCACTCGATTATATTGTCTCCGTCTCCATCGCGAATGGGGAAGTATCTCCAAAGGGGGTGCACAGCCAACCTCTGCTTTCATTCCATGGGGCCCAGATTTTGGTCCACTTCCCTGGGCAGCCTCTACTCTCATACACCGCTCTCTCAGCCTGCATACACTAATCCATATCAGATTCCCAATCTGAGCATTTCAATTCAAGGCCACCTTTCCACGTCCTGGCAATATTGCGCTTGGCTACCATGCATCCCATGGAGACCCACAATCTCTCCGGCCTCGTTAGGTCCGTGGCCTCCCAAATATTCAAAAGGCAAAGTCTCGGGGAGCTGTCAATTTCTTTCCCACAAATCTGGGACAGAGTGGCGGTGATCTCTCCCCAGTATTTCTGGAGGACCGGGCAGTCCCACCATTAATGTAGATATGTGCCCAGCAGGCCACAACCTCGCGGGCAGACGGGGGAACCAACGAGACCCATTTTTACCAGGACCGTACTTGTATAATAGATCCTATGAAGTAATTTAAGTTGGACTAATTTAAACCTGGGACTGGATCGCAGTTTCCCGAGGTGAAGCGAGGGACTCTCTCCAGTCCTCATCGTCAATATCACCCACGTCTGAACACCACTGTGCCCGAACTTTAACCATAAGGTCGGGTAGATTATTTTGGAGCTTACGATAAATTAGGGAGATGGCCTTCTCGGGGAGATCATTATCCAGGAGCCTATCTTCGAGAGGAGAAGACACCGGTAAAACTTCGCCCCTGGAGAGAACTTTGGATACAGCACTACGCACTTGGAGATAGCGGAAGGTTTCGTTTTCATGCAAATTGTATTTTAGCTGCAGATCACCAAATGGAATAACGGCACCATCCACCCAAATGTCTCCCAATCTCGATATTCCAATCAGATCCCATTTGTCGAAACCCGGCTGACGCCAAAGCAGACCCAGACGGCCGGAATCCCACAAAGGGGTTGCCTGCGTAAGTTTACCCCTCCAGCCGAGGGCCAAGCTCGCCGTATGCCAAATGGAGACAGTCGTCGAAGTCGGAGTGAACCTAGGCTCCAGCTTTGATCCACCATATAGCGCTCTGAGATAGGTGCCGGGCAACATATTGTGCCTATCCATTCTGTATGATGGATCCGTAATGGGCCGGTGCATCCAACGGTTGAGAACCACTAGCTGTGAAGCCCAATAATAATACCGAATGGCCGGCAACGCGATCCCGCCATCATACAAACTCTTGATTAATTTGGCCAGTGCAATACGGGGCGGACCATCGTTCCACAATAGACTACGCACCTCCGACTCAATAGACGTAAAATAATGAGGTGGGACAGGGTGTGGTGTGTTCTGAAGGGCATATAAGAAGCGGGGTAAAGCCATCATTTTATAAAGTGCTGCCCGTCCCAGGAGTGTAAGAGGGAGCGACTTCCAATGTTGAACGTCAGCTTTGAGATGCTGTAGGGGGGGCAGCAAATTACGTTGATAAAAGACTTCTGCGTCTGCCGTGATATATATACCGAGATACCGAAATCCCTCAGTTACAATTTTAGCCTCGCAGCCGGAGGGGAGCATAGGCGGACGGCCGCTGAGAACGTATATAAGGGACTTATCCCAGTTGATGGTATACCCGGAGTACTTTTGAAAAAGGGTGAACACGTGGAGGACCTCGCCAATGGAAAACCTGGGTCTTGCCAAATACAGGAGAATATCATCCGCGTAGAGGGATATCAAATCTCTCCAATCCGGTGCCCAATTAAGACCTCGAATAGCCGGATGACCTCTAAGCCATATCGCGAGAGGTTGAAGCGCGAGAGCAAAGAGCAAGGGGGACAAGGGACACCCCTGTCTCGTACCCCGCCCCAACTCAAAAGCCGCCGACCTACCCCCGTTCACGGCGACTCGCGCTAGTGGTGCGGAATATAGTAGTCACACCCAAGATATAAACTGACTCCCAAAGCCATATCTCTCGAGGGCCGCAAAGAGATAGGGCCACTCGATCATGTCAAATGCCTTTTTGGCGTCCAAGGACATAATAACTGCATCCTCCTGTATTGTGGCGTTCCGCCCCATCACCCCGAACAGGCGACGCAGGTTAAGTGCCGTATTTTTGGTTGGCATAAAGCCGTTTTGATCCGGATGAATCAGCTTTTGAAGATGGGGAGAAATCCGACAAGCTAGGATTTTTGCCAAAATCTTTACCTACGGGTCCAATAATGAAATAGGTCGATAGGAAGAGCATCGCTCAGGGGGTTGTCCCTGTTTATGGTTCACCACTATAAGCGCCAAATGCTGCGTGGCCGGAAGAACGCCCCCGCTCACATTCTCATTATACATACGTAGAAGGAAAGGGGCAATTTGTGAATTTACTGCTTTGTATAATTCAATCGGGAGCCCACTGGGCCCCATAGCCTTGCCCGATTGTAAAGAGGAAATGGCCTTAGAGATTTCCTCCACCGTGATCGCTCCTTCAAGATCCGCTATCCCTTGCGGGTCCAAGCTCGGCAGTGGCAACGTCGCTAACAGTTCCGCCGCCTCCTCCTGAGTGGAGGCAGCCGCCGGAGAATATAGTCGGCTGTAGTAAGTAGCGAAGGCGTTTGCAATACCAACTCTATCGTGACACATGGTCTCATCGTCGGCAACCCACCTATTCGCCAGTTCTCTTTTATCAAGCCACGCCAGCAGCTTGCTCGCTTTATCACCGATATCATAGATCCTATGCTGAGAGGCCCTATAGTACGCCTTGGCCGCCTCGCTCGATATGTCTCTGTATTCCTTTTGCTTGAGCGCCAATTTATGCGAGGTCTCCGAGTACCTCCCCACCACTAAGTCGCGCTCAAGGTCCGCAATCTCGGACTCAATATTCTCCAGTTGGCGCCGCTTTTCTTTCTTATGCTCTGCTACGGCCGCCACCCTGCACCCCCGAACCACAGTCTTATAGGCCTCCTATAGTACCACATCTGAATGCACCGACCCATCATTCTCGACGAAGTACTGCTTGGTGACCTCTGTCAGTTTCGAGCGGATTTCAGGGATTTGGAGATACCATGGGTTGAGGACCATATCTCGATGGTTAATGACCGGAGTACCGCCATAATAGGCGACGATTGACGAGTGGTCCGAAATACCTCGGGGTAGGAAGGACAGTGCAGAGAACAGGGGAAGCTGTTCTGCCTTACAGAAAAAGTAATCAATACGGGATAAGCTCCCATGCACACCCGAGTGGAAGGTGTACTTTTTCTCAGTCGGGTTACAAACTCGCCAGACGTCAATCCCAAGGGCCATCAGGAACTCAGACAAACTCTTCCCAGCCGCTTCATTCAAACGAGGAGACATGCGGTCCAGTGATCCATCCAACGCTGCGTTACAGTCGCCACCCAAAAGCATGTCCCCATCAGGCAAACCCAACAGATGCATACCTAAGTCACTCAGAGTGGTGGAATGGAGCCTTGGGGGAATGTACAAGGACGTAACGTTAAGTGATCTCCCCTTCCAGATCCCGGAAACGGAAACAAAGCGGCCCAGCGGGTCACGGACAATGTTTTGGATGCGGAGAGGAAGGGTGCGGCAGACCAATATACCGACCCCTCTGGAGTCCCGCGAATATCCAGCATGGGCAACAAGGTTATACCCCCACCTGTTGAGTGCACAATACGTGTTGCCTTGAATATGGGTCTCTTGAAGGAACACCAGGTCAGGGGATTGACGTTTCAGATATTGCAATACAACACCCCGCTTAATCCGATCTCCCAAACCATTAACGTTCCAGGAAAGGAGCTTAAGGCGACTAGATGGCGGACCCCCTTGAACAACCGCACTCATATTGGCAAGTAAGTTGGAGCAAACAAACCCTCCACGACCTGGATGACGGTACCATCCACACAGAAGTCCCCCCTGAATGAGAACGCCACCCAGCTATTGACCAAATTGACATAGAAGAGACTGAAGGTCTCACAACCCCTACACACCGTATCCAAGAGCTACCCCACCGTTGTCGTCATGAAAGTAGGCCACTGAGAAAAGACTGCTAAAATAAGACAACAAAACACAAAGAAATCTACAAACTAAATCCCAAAAACTACTACATCCTACCCCCTTCCCTGCCTCCCTGCAACGTGGACTTAGAACTGCCCACCCCCCAACCATGCAGAGTGCCTGTATACCCAAAAACAACAAGACTATAAATAGGGAAACGCTACTCAGCCTAGACAAACCAGGAACACCGCCCATCAGAAGTTTTGCAATCCCCCCCCCCCCAAGTCAACACCATAGGTGTGCTCCATGCCGGGTGACTCTATCGGCTCTTCAGGCTACTAGAACCATTACTCCCACAGTGTTGGAGCCTCCCCATCCTCGGAACCCAACTCCCTCGGAACCAAACCAACCGCCGTGAATAAGGACTAAGGCCATTAGTTATTGACAGAATCAAGCAGTCCGCTAAGAACACTGTAGTGCTCGGCAATGCAACCCCGTGCCAAAGACCACCCCAGTTCCATGCGGCACATTCCCCTCCCGCATACAATTGCACCTGGAACAAATCCGTAGTCACCCCAGAGGGACAGCCAAAGTTTTGTCACTCTTCGGTACCCGGGACCGTCAACAGGGAGGAACGTTGTCGTGTTTCTGCTGACCTCCAACCCTCAAGTGGAACCTGTTATTTGTTTAATAGAATCGTAGTTGCTCAAATTTTAAATTTGTTATCTATGTTGTGGTGGCTCTGTATTTTGCACTTTATTCTGTCCGTTTTCGCCCTCACGCTCCCGGCTGCCTTTTTGCTTTTGTGATAGTGAGTGGTCTAGCTTTTTGGGCATCAGCTGCTGCTGAGCAAAGCTGATTGGTGGGACTGGGGGGAGTGCCTGTTGAGACAGGCTGGAGCAGACGTGTGCAGTGGGCATGCCAAAGGCGCGCCAGGACCCCTGGCCAATCTCTTACGTATACCTCAGAGGAGTTGATGGAGATGAGAGAGGTGGAGGTTGTCCATTCTCTAGTGGTCTGGTAGGGAGGCTGAGAGCAGAGGGACTAATGATTCCTGCTGGAGAGTTAGGCCAGGTTTACACTAGTGAAGAGAAGCAGGGAGGTGGAACAGTCCGGTAGGAGTACAGTCTGGTGGAAGGTGGATCGGGGCAAGAGAAGCAGGATGATAATATCACTTAAAATATGGGCTCAGGTGGGCAACTAAGGGTGATGCTGCTAAACACATGCTCCTTGCACAAACATAATTTGCAAATGTTCTCTCTCCTGAAGGAGGAGGAGTTGGATCTACTGGCACTGACTGAAACATGGTTGGAGGCAGGGTCGGAGCCTGACATAGTAGGAGTTCTGCCCCTGGACTATCACCTTCTTGCACATAATCAGCAGGGTGAAAAGAGAGGGAGAAGGGAGGCACTGGTTGCCCGGAGGAGCTTCGCTACAGAAATAGTGGCTGCCAGAACCATAGATGGGTCCAAGGTCTTGAGGGGTAAAAGTGGACCTGAAATCCAGGTCTTTGGTTATTGTCGTAGTTTACCGCCCACCCCAGGTGACTCCCCATTTAATCAATTATTTCTGGTATTGATGAGTGATGTGACCTCCAAATATAACCAAGTAGTAGTGGTGGGGGATTTTAACTATTGGTGGGACATTGTCCCGAGGATCCCCCCACTGCTGTGTTCATTGAAGGGGTGCAACCAGTTGAGCTACAAAATCACGATAAGGGTCATACCCTGGACCTGGTATGGTCCACTCTGTCGATGGCCAGTTTAGTAGTGATTGAACCCTGTGGCTGGTCAGATCAATACCAAATTAATTTTGCTATCTCCCTGCCAACTCAGTATGCATGCTGTTTGCCAGTTTGGCTTACAGTAAGCAGCTGGCCTAAAATTGATAAAGCTCAACTGGTGGATTCCTTATGGGCCTCACTGCATCCTCCAAATAGAGGGGATGATGTGGAACAGAAAAGTGCTTGGTTGATTAATTGGATTCAGGACACCATAGCTATGGTGGCTCCGGCATGTAGGGAAAATGTAAGGGACAGCGCTATGCCCGCTCCCTGGTATACTCCCTCACTTCGGGAGGGGAAGCCGAGACTTCGCCAGTGTGTAAGGAGATGGCGTAAGCACTATAAGCCAGATGCTTTGAGAAACTATGAAGCTGAGTTGTGTGCCTATAAATGAGCTATTGTGGCTCCTAAAACAGCCTTTTATGATTTAAGGATTGCTGAAGCCAGTGACCCACAAAAGCTGACCTTTGAGGTGCTTAAAGAACTAAGCCAGACTAAAGATAAGGCCCCAGTTGCAGATCCAGAGGACTGTAATCGGATGCAGGATTTTTTCATGAACAAGAGCGGGGATATTCAGTACAAGATAAGGAATTCCCTGCTGTGCCCCTGTTCTTTGGCGCCGGTTGATATGTCTCCTTATCAGGGATAGCAGTCATCTGCACTCCCACTATTGGATATGGAGACATTGGCCTCTTTTCTGGCGGCTGTCAAATCTGGCTCGCTGGAGGACCCTTGTCTGCCGGAGGTGTTTAAAGCAGCCTTCCCAGTTATGGGGGGCAAGCTTTTGTCTCTTCAAAACGTCTCTTTGGTGACCAGTAAAGTTCCATCAAGGTAAAGAGGGCTCTGTCGAAGGAGGTGAGGGCAGACTCAAAAAACGTAAAGAACTTTCGCCCTGTATCCCTGCTGCCTTTTCAAGCTAAGATTCTGGAGTGGCATGTAACTAAGATCCTTACAAAATTTGTGGATGATCAGTAACTGCTTCACCCTCACTAATCAGGCTTTTGGGTCCATAATAGTACAGGGTTGGTGATGCTCTCTGTACTGGATAAATTTAGGTTGGCGGCAGATAAGAATAGATCTTCTGTGCTGATTTTGTTAGACCTTATGGCAGCGTTTGATACCGTTGATCATCAATTGCTATTGCACCGGTTACTGGCTTGCAGGATTACAGGGTCGGCCCTTCTGTGGATTTGGTCGTTCTTGAATGACAGCTCACAGAGGGTGCAGATGGGCGGTCATGTCTCCAGGGCAAGGGCGTTAAGCTGCGGGGTCCCTCAGGGATCCGCATTATCCCCATTGCTGTTTAACATCTATATACAGCAGTTAATTACTGCACTGGAACAGTTGGACTGTCAATTGTTCAACTATGTGGATGATACACAGCAGGTTTTGTGGATTGAGAACTCTACGCAGTCACAATTGAACATGCAGAATATCTTGCGGTTTACTGTAAACTGGATGACAGCCAACTCTCTGAAGTTCAATCCAGACAAGACTGAAGTGCTGGCAATCACCATGAAGGGGAGCCCCTGGATGGACAGTTTTTAGCCACTGGAGTTAGGTTCCCCCGGTGCACCGTACCAGCAGTAGAAAGCCTTGGCATTAAACTGGACAATAGTCTGTCAATGTCTAAGCAAGTGGCAACAGTATGTGGGAGTTGTACAGGTCTCTTGAGACAGCTCCGGAAACTGGTTCCAAGTCTTTCATTTTCAACTATGTGGACAGCGGTGACGGCAATGATATCGTCATGGCTAGATTATGGGAATGCCTTGTAAATTGGCTATCGCTATAAGCTGTTGGGCAAGCGCCAGGTGACAATGAATGATAAAGCAAGATTACTGCTTAAACTACGAAGATGGACGCATGCCACTTCACTGATGCAACAACTTCACTGGTTGCCAGTCAAACAGAGGGGCAAGTTTAAGGGCTTGTGCATTGCGCACAAGACACTGTGTGGTACAGTGCCAGTATACATAAAGGAACGTCTGAGGCACTATATACCCGGGCCCTGCCTACATTCCTCTGAGGCCAATTTTCTGACCGACCATGCTTCAGTAAAGCAAGCTTGGGCATCCTGGCTTTTTCAGTGCTGACACCTCCGATCTGGAATGGATTGCCGGAGAGTCTGAGGAAAGGGACCGCACTCCCTTTCGGAAAAGTCTGAAAACTGTTCTCTTTAAACAAGTTTGGCAGTAACATGTTATTACAGCCCTCAGGTAAGCGCGAAGAGACCAGTGGTATTTGCACGCTCTATAAGTGTTATTAACGTAACATAACATAACTGAGCTACTAGTACATAGGTGGATCGAAAAATTCCAGACTGGTCTCAATTTGCAACGTATACTTTGTGACCAGAGTTTCGTACATCCGGCCCTGAACTTTCTTATCCTCCTGGCCTCGAAGCCTGGAAGCCTGAGAGCTGGTTCCTAGGTTACAGTCTCACAGTCATTTTTAGAAGGATCCAGGTCACAGCTTCTCTATTGAACCTAAATAGCTATTACAAGACATTCAAGTGAGATGAGCCGACAGGGAGCAGGTAGTAGTGAAGAGTGAGTATAGCAATAAAGTCATTTCGTGGCTGCAACAATAAATCGAGTTGATACTATGGCTTGTTGATTTCATAAATGTGAATGTTTGATGGTTTTATTTTAAGCCTCATATCCCATCAAAATCAAAATCTTATTACAAGCAAAGCCTTGAAAGTGCTTTCCTTTGAAAGCACACCAACCACTGACCTGGAAAGACTGACTGCAAAGGAGGTAAGCAATTGGTGCAGTTACGACATTACAACTCTCTAAGGATACAGAAAGGAAGGCTAACTGCATAAATAAAATAGCTACTTTAGCAGGGATTGCAGCTTTGGAGAAGGGACAGAACATTACTTTTACTTGTAACCAGGGATATTTGAAGTTTTTTGGTTGGAGAGTTAGAAAGTAATGTGATATAATAAAGGACTACTCTTTCGAGCCATCAACTCTTACCTGAAATGTCTCTTTAACAACCATATTCCTGCACTTTACCACCCACAGGCTCGTCAGCATCCTCCTAAACACATCTGACCAGCCCAGGAAAGATTAAAAATGCCCTTCCTTCCTTGCCCTTTCACTCTCTTTTTTCCTCTATTATTTCTGTGTCACGCTTTCTTTCACTATCTCGTATTCTCTCTTTTGTCTCTCTCTTGTTTTTTGTCTCTCATGTTGTCAGGGTGTTTGGACCCTCAGAAGTCCACCTAAATCACACATCCTAACCTCAGGGAAGATTAGCAAGGAATGATTTGGGATGGGAAGGGAAGGCACATGATGCTGGAGCTGGGAAGACAAAGCTGTACCTTGGTGGATTTTACATTGGAGTTTGCTTCCAGTTTTTTATTGGCATTTCAAATATAAAGCGGGATATTTTCAGTATATAAATATAGGGGCATATTAGCAAGGAAATGCGATATTTATCGCTAACCGCGCTTAGCGCGATTTTTTTTAACGCCGCCTATCGCTGGAAATTATCGCTGAGATAACACCCTATTAACAAGGTTTATCTCCATAGCGATAAAATTTCCAGCGATAGCGGACAAAATGTGAGAATATCGCTGGAAAAGCAGCGATATTCTCGCTTTAACGCAAGGATGGATTCAGCCTGACAATCCACCTCCTATACTTTAAACAGGTAAGTCATCCTCAGTAGCAGGTGTTAATTTCTAGCGATAAACGCGCTTAGCGCGAATTATTTTATCAGCTTCGCCTACCTTGCTAATAGGGGTTAGTTGTGTTAGCGACTGTTTTCAGTCGCTTTTAGTGAGGGAACGCCTACCTTGCATGTCATTAGCGATAATTATCGCTGACATGCAAGGCGATAGAAATACCGACCGCTAACGCATGAAAGCTGTCGCTAACGCCTGTTAGCGACAGCTTGCTAATAGGGCGATAAACATATCGCCGCTTTAGCGGCAAAAAGTGCCGCTAAAGTGGCGATAAAGCCCTTGATAATATGCCCCATAATCTTATATAAAATACAAATGATACATTCGAAGATGAATCAAGTAAAAACAAATGGGAAGAAGAAAGAACAATCAAGCATGACACTCACATATATATGAGAACATCTCAACATCTCTTTTGAATACATCAGATAACTCTTAAGTAAATAACACTTCCAGGATAGCTATATTCCTAAAAATATATAAGGTAACATTGTTATAATCGTCGTAATTTTAGAAAAGGGCCCCAAATACAATCACATTGTTGCAAGTTATCATTTAGGTTACAAATCATTTTCTCAAATTTTGCCACTTTGTACATAACTTAAACCCAAGATTGATTTGTCCGGAGTATATTTGTCTTCCGGAAACATAGTATATTGACTTTAGCAAGATCAAGGGCTGTGAAAAGCCTTTTGTAAGTGTGTACAGACATTGGAGAGGGGTCCATCTGAAATATCATGCAAGAGTGACAATCGTGCTGAAAAGGAAAAACTAATGGGAGAGCCACTTGAAATGATATTTGGGAAGATGACGGCTGTCCTTGATCATTTGGGTGTGTGTCAGGGTATTTGAAGCTCTAGCTGGGCATTGAAGTGACTGGACATACCATGCTTTTGTTTGGGCATTTAATGCTGTGCAAGGGCATTTGATACTGTACCTTGGCATTTGAGTCTCTCCTTAGGTACATGCTAGCTGTGCCTGGATATATTATGGTTGTGTCTGGATATTTTATATATATATGTGCCTTCACATATGAGGTTGTACTTTGGTATAATGTAAGTGCACTTGGACATGTAATGGCTGAACTCAACCGACATCTTGGCTGTATGCCTAAATATTGTTGATACACTTCTGGAATATAATGACCCACTCGCTGAATATGGGTGGTATTTTAAAATACATTGTATCTACTTTAGTAAATGTTTTTGTTAGTGTATTAATTTCGACCTTATTTATTTATTATTCTAATAATGTAATTATTTCTGATATCCTCAGTGTCAATGATACAGTCGAGTTAGAGGTCACATGATGTAAGTGCTACCCCCAAATTTCGGTGAGTTAATATTCACAGTCTTCAGCTGGGAGGGTGTAGCTACCAATGGTGCATCAAGTGCAGTGCCACCAGGGCCCAGATGCATTGGAGGCCCAGTGAGCCTTGTTTATTGGTGTCTTTTACTAGCTGTCCAGCAGTAATAGGGCACATTTGCAATGTCTTGCACCCAGATCCACTGCACCCTTGCTCCATTGCTGGCAGGATGGGTCACTAAGCAGCAGGGTCCTGCAGCCGCATTGGGGTCAGGTGGGGGGGGGCATGGTTAGAGTGAGGCCAAATACCTGGGTTCCACTGTAGTTCTATGGCAGGATACTCATGCTCATACTATGATTCAAATATGGTAGTATTCAATAATACTAAAGTTAGATTTTACATTCCTACTTTTATTTTTCCCAGTTGTAGGTTAAATGATACACCAGGCTTTATGGGGCAGGAGCACTTCCACATCATTTCACACCTTGTGGGTTTTAATATCCTCTGCCTGAGGGGTGAGAGGTGATGGGACAAGGGTATCCATATTTTCCAGTCACTCAGGATTCTCCCTTGATAAGGTGTCTAAGGGGTGATTCGTTTTGATGGTGGAGCCAAAAGCAAAAAAGGAAATGGCACTCAGGCACAATATATGTTGATTTGATGTAGAAAGGTGGGTCCTGTTAGACCCGTCAGCCTTAGGGGGTCTTCCCCTAAACCTTTTGCCTTCTTACCTCCAAATTTGCTGAAATTTGTTTCTGTTGGCCATAGGACTCTGTGCACTTTAACGCTGCTAACAGTGCTAAAGTTCTTGTGCTCACTTCCCTAAACATATTTTGATTGGAACATACCTAATGGCATATTTACTTTACCTATAAGTCCCTTGTAGAATAGTATATCATATACCCAGGGCCTGTAAATTAAATGCTACCAGTGGGCCTGCAGCACTTATTGCGCCACCCTCTTAAGTAGCACCAAAAAAACATGTCCCAGGCCTGCCATTGCAGCCTGAAAGCAGTTTTAAACTGCCATGTCGACTTGGCATTTAAACCCCCTTGCCAAGCCTGAAACTCCCCCTTTATTACATATACGTCACCCTAAGGTAGGCCCTAGGTAGCCCATATGGCAGGGTGCTATGTAGTTAAAATGTTGGACATGTACTTTTAAGTTTTATATGTCTTGGTAGTGAAAAACTCCTATGTTTATCTTTCACTACTGTGAGGCCTAACCCTCCCATAGGATAACTTTGGGGATTCCTTATTACATTTAATAAGCTGTAATTCCTAATTTGGAGCAGGTAGATACATCATGTATGAAATTGTAGTGATAAATCCTTTTTAATGATAAAGTTGGATTTTTCATTACAATTTCGAAAATGCCACATTTAGAAATTTATCAAAAGCTATTGAATCACGCACTCCGTGGTATTCAAATTTAGCGTTAGTGGTTTGATGAATTAATCAAGTTCGAGGGCGTGCACTGAGGTATCGTCCCCTAAACCTGGGCGTATGAAATAAACAATGACAAACACAATTTGGTGATTAACATTTCATCGACTAACTTGAACCCGCATGAACTTGGAGTTTTACAAAAATGAACGTCCTTCGTACCTACGTACAAATCCAACATCTTAGAAGCTGAAGTTAGCTTTTTTAGGTTCATGCGTTCATTAAGGTTGCGACATTTTTTCGATAACGTGATCACAGAACCTTTTGAAAAAGCAGATAACGCCTTAAAAGGGTTGAAACCTAAGAGCTCATACATGGCACCAACTAGCCACAAGGTTTTGGACACTTTCAAAACTCTTGTCAAGAACGACCTACAAAATCTGTTCAAAAACAGTAAGTCCAAACAATCGAATTTCACCATGAAGGACAGAAGTGTTTTACAAATGTTAGCAAACAATACAGAAATTATTTGTGTGAAAGCGGACAAGGGTGGTGCATTGGTTATAATGGACACGTCCTATTATAATCGGAAAATTGATGAACATGTAGATGATCTAACCACATACTTAGAAATCGGACACAATCCAACTGAGATGTTTCGACGTGAACTAAAAGATATAATTGACAAAGCGTTCACCGCGGGCACCATCACCGAAATGGACCGCAGGTATCTAACCCAAGAATTTCCTAAATGTCCTACCCTCCAAATGTTACCTAAAATTCATAAAAATCTACTGAAGCCACCAATGATCTATTCACGAACCAGTAGGCAAATATCTCGACAGGCATCTACAGGATTTCGTACAAGACATGTCCACGTACATTAGATACCACAGAATTCCTGACAAAAATTCAGAACCTTTCAATAAATTGGAATGAAGAAACGTTCTTATGCACCATTAACGTGACAGCCTTGTACACTTCGATACCCCACGATCTAGGCATTGAAGCAATAGAATTTTTTCTATTACAAGCTGACCTAAATCAGGATCTAAAAATTGTTTTATTGGAACTTCTTCAATTCACTCTGTACCATAGCTATTTCATTCACAAAGACAAATTTTTCCTTCATCTAACGGGGAGATCCATGGGGAATTGCGCAGTTCCCAGCTACGTGAACCTCTTCATGCACAAGTTCGAGCTTGACAACATCTTGAATAACACGACCTGGAAGGAACATTTGGTGGCCTTTTTTCGGTACATAGATAACATATTTGTAATTTGGCAGGGTCCCAAAGAATCTTTAATCACAGCTATTGGAATCTTAAACCAAGTCAATGATCGGATAAAGTTCACATTCAACATCGACAATGTGAAGATTAACTTTCTGGATGTTCCTGTTTACATTGGGGACCAACAATTAGAAACCACCTTATACAGAAAAGACACAGATCGCAATAATTTATTGCATTTCAGCAGTTTCCATCAACCAGCCCTCAAAGCTCACTTGCCCTATTCGCAACTGCTTAGAATTAAGAGAATTGTGTCTGATCACGAACGACTTCCAGAAAACATATCGAACATGGTGGACCGTTTTCACAATCGAGGTTATCCCAAAGAAATTCTGACCACGGCTAGCAACCGGGTGGCTGCAATATCTCGCACTCAACTATTGACCACTCAAAAGGGACCTACACAAACACATAGAACAGTTATTGTGTCTAAATTTTCCACGGAGAGTAGAGGCTTCAAAAAGATTATATTAAAACACTGGCCAATGCTCCAGGTAGAGTCTGATTTCAAAAACATATTCTCGGACAAACCACTGTTCGCATATGAAAGAAGCAAAAACTTGGCTGAGCTACTCAGAACACAAAGCACCTTGCACCTTTCATTTCTATTGGTTTTAGGAACTTTGTCGTCTCATTTCGTTCCTTCTCGTTTTTAGGAATTTACCCCCTGAAGAAGGGCGGTTCATCTGCCCGAAATGCATTGGGGCTAGCGCAAATGTAATTCACAGCATTACGGATAACGGTCAATGGATTTATAAGCATCATGTGAACTACTCATGAATTTAATGAGAGTACACCATTTCAACCTACATTAAAGGATGTGTTGAAACCCAACTTTTGGATTATTTGATCAAACTTGTCCTTTTGGATTTAGGCAGTGCACATAGAGGGACACTTCCCGGTGGGGAAGTGCAACTGTGGATATTTTCATACACCCATGTTTAGGGGACGATACCTCAGTGCACGCCCTCGAACTTGATTAATTCATCAAACCACTAACGTTAAATTTGAATACCACGGAGTGCGTGATTCAATAGCTTTTGATATATTTCCTTTCTAAACCAGAATCACAGCACCCTTCTTCATGATGTCCTATCAAGATATATCCAATCTCACAGATAAAAGAGCGGATACCTTTGCGTTTGGAGAAAATGAAGCACAAAGAATTTATTCCTTGATCGGCGAAATTGAGACGACCGCCACAGGATCTGGAACAGTTCAAAGCAATATTAAACAACTTCTATACTTGACAAAACGAGAGATAAGCCTGCGTCTGCATGCTGGCACCCTTATAAAATATCATCGCGCACAACGCATTCCGAGAGGGTTGAGAATTTCGTTAAAATCGTCATTGTGCAAAAACGACCCCAAGTTTGTTGACAGATGGTATGGGATCCTTAACAAGTGTTCATTGGACCTCATCTTGTTGATTACAGAGGAATTATCAAAGAACTTGGAGGAACAAGGTAGCGAAATCAACCAATTGAAAAGCGAATTATCCACCAAATTAAGTACCGATGAATGGTCGAAAGTTCTAACCGACATTAATGAACAGCTATCTAGACACACCCAAGAAATCAATGAACGCAAAGTCCGTCGAGACACCATCGACTACAAGCTGGGAGAAGTATACAATTGGGCTGAAGTATATGCCAGCAGGAGACAGAATAGGCCTCCCAATAAATCATCTGAAACGGATACATCACCAGCGAGTAGTGACTCTGAAGCCAACAAACATAGTCGTAGACCTACCAATCAAAAGCTACATCCCAGCTTAGACATCACACCAACTGAATCCACTTCAGCCACATCAACCGGTTCCTTTTTAGGAACGGGACACTTAGGCAACGACGAACCAGGAGGAGCAAGAGGCGGAACAAATTCTAATGTTCCAATGGAGAAACGAGTAACCAGGAGTCAGAAATAAACAATGACAAACACAATTTGGTGATTAACATTTCATCGACTAACTTGAAGCCGCATGAACTTGGAGTTTTACAAAAAGGAACGTCCTTCGTACCTACGTACAAATCCAACATCTTAGAAGCTGAAGTTAGCTTTTTTAGGTTCATGCGTTCATTAAGGTTGCAACATTTTTTCGATAACGTGATCACAGAACCTTTTGAAAAAGCAGATAACACCTTAAAAGGGTTGAAACCTAAGAGCTCATACATGGCACCAACTAGCCAAAAGGTTTTGGACACTTTCAAAACTCTTGTCAAGAACGACCTACAAAATCTGTTCAAAAACAGTAAGTCCAAACAATCGAATTTCACCATGAAGGACAGAAGTGTTTTACAACGGTTAGCAAACAATACAGAAATTATTTATGTGAAAGCGGACAAGGGTGGTGCATTGGTTATAATGGACACGTCCTATTATAATTGGAAAATTGATGAACATGTAGATGATCTAACCACATACTTAAAAATCGGACACAATCCAACTGAGATGTTTCGACGTGAACTAAAAGAAATAATTGACAAAGCGTTCACCGCGTGCACCATCACCGAAATGGACCGCAGGTATCTTACCCAAGAATTTCCTAAATGTCCTACCCTCCAAATGTTACCTAAAATTCATAAAAATCTATTGAAGCCACCAATGAGACCCATAGTTTCAACACGGGGATCTATTCACGAACCAGTAGGCAAATATCTCGACAGGCATCTACAGGATTTCGTATAAGACATGTCCACGTACATTAAGGATACCACAGAATCCCTGACAAAAATTCAGAGCCTTTCAATAGATTGGAATGAAGAAACTTTCTTATGCACCATTGACATGACAGCCTTGTACACTTTGATACCCCACGATCTAGGCATTGAAGCAATAGAATTTTTTCTATTACAAGCTGACCTAAATCAGGATCTAAAAATGTTTTTATTGGAACTTCTTCAATTCACTCTGCACCATAGCTATTTCATTCACAAAGACACATTTTTTCCTTCAACTAACGGGGACATCCATGGGGAATTGCGCAGCTCCCAGCTACGTGAACCTCTTCATGCACAAGTTCGAGCTTGACAGCATCTTGAATAACACGACCTGAAAGGAACATTTGGTGGCCTTTTTTCGGTACATAGACGACATATTTGTAATTTGGCAGGGTCCCAAAGAATCTTTAATCACAGCTATTGGAATCTTAAACCAAGTCAATGATCGGATAAAGTTCACATTCAACATCGACAATGTGAAGATTACCTTTCTGGATGTTCTTGTTTACATTGGGGACCAACAATTAGAAACCACCTTATACAGAAAAGACACAGATCGCAATAATTTATTGCATTTCAGCAGTTTCCATCAACCAGCCCTCAAAGCTCACTTGCCCTATTCGCAACTGCTCAGAATTAAGAGAATTGTGTCTGATCAAGAACGACTTCCAGAAAACATATCGAACATGGTGGACCGTTTTCACAATCGAGGTTATCCCAAAGAAATTCTGACCACGGCTAGCAACCGTGTGGCTGCAATATCTCGCACTCAACTATTTACCACTCAAAAGGGACCTACACAAACACATAGAACAGTTATTGTGTCTAAATTTTCCACGGAGAGTAGAGGCTTCAAAAAGATTATATTAAAACACTGGCCAATGCTCCAGGTAGAGCCTGATTTCAAAAACATATTCTCGGACAAACCACTGTTCGCATATGAAAGAAGCAAAAACTTGGCTGAGCTACTCAGAACACAAAGCACCTTGCACCTTTCATTTCTATTGGTTTTAGGAACGTTGTCGTCTCATTTCGTTCCTTCTCATTTTTAGAAGAAGGGCGGTTCATCTGCCCGAAATGCATTTCGGCTAACGCAAATATAATTTACAGCATTACGGATAACGGTCAATGGATTTATAAGCATCATGTGAACTACTCATGAATTTAATGAGAGTACACCATTTCAACCTACATTAAAGGATGTGTTGAAACCCAACTTTTGGACTATTTGATCAAACTTGTCATTTTGGATTTAGGCAGTGCACATAGAGGGACACTTCCCGGTGGGGAAGTGCAACTGTGGATATTTTCATACGCCCAGGGTTAGGGGACGATACCTCAGTGCACGCCCTCGAACTTGATTAATTCATCAAACCACTAACGTTAAATTTGAATACCACGGAATGCGTGATTCAATAGCTTTTGATATATTTCCTTTCTAAACCAGAATCACAGCACCCTTCTTCATAATGTCTTATCAAGATATATCCAATCTCACAGATAAAAGAGCGGATACCTTTGCGTTTGGAGAAAATGAAGCACAAAGAATTTATTCCTTGATCGGCGAAATTGAGACGACCACCACAGGATCTGGAACAGTTCAAAGCAATATTAAACAACTTCTATACTTGACAAAACGAGAGATAAGCCAGCGTCTGCATGCTGGCACGCTTATAAAATATCATCGCGCACAACGCATTCCGAGAGGGTTGAGAATTTCGTTAAAACCGTCATTGTGCAAAAACGACTCCAAGTTTGTTGACAGATGGTATGGGATCCTTAACAAGTGTTCATTGGACCTCATCTTGTTGATTACAGAGGAATTATCAAAGATCTTGGAGGAACTAGGTAGCGAAATCAACCAATTGAAAAGCGAATTATCCACCAAATTAAGTACCGATGAATGGTCGAAAGTTCTAACCGGCATTAATGAACAGCTATCTAGACACACCCAAGAAATCAATGAACGCAAAGTTCGCAAAGTCCGTCGAGACACCATCGACTACAAGCTGGGAGAAGTATACAATTGGGCTGAAGTATATGCCAGGAGGAGACAGAATAGGCCTCCCAATAAATCATCTGAAACGGATACATCACCAGCGAGTAGTGACTCTGAAGCAAACAAACATAGTCGTAGACCTACCAGTCAAAAGGAACATCCCAGCTTAGACATCACACCAACTGAATCCACTTCAGCCACATCAACCCCTTCCACGGTTACTTTTTTAGGAACGGGACACTTAGGCAACGACGAACCAGGAGGAGCAAGAGGCGGAACAAATTCCGATGTTCCAATGGAGAAACGAGTAACCAGGAGTCAGAAATAAACAATGACAAACACAATTTGGTGATTAACATTTCATCCACTAACTTGAACCCGCATGAACTTGGAGTTTTACAAAAAGGAACGTCCTTCGTACCTACGTACAAATCCAACATCTTAGAAGCTGAAGTTAGCTTTTTTAGGTTCATGCGTTCATTAAGGTTGCAACATTTTTTCGATAACGTGATCACAGAACCTTTTGAAAAAGCAGATAACACCTTAAAAGGGTTGAAACCTAAGAGCTCATACATGGCACCAACTATCCACAAGGTTTTGGACACTTTCAAAACTCTTGTCAAGAACGACCTACAAAATCTGTTCAAAAACAGTAAGTCCAAACAATCGAATTTCACCATGAAGGACAGAAGTGTTTTACAACGGTTAGCAAACAATACAGAAATTATTTGTGTGAAAGCGGACAAGGGTGGTGCATTGGTTATAATGGACACGTCCTATTATAAGCGGAAAATTGATGAACATGTAGATGATCTAACCACATACTTAGAAATCGGACACAATCCAACTGAGATGTTTCGACGTGAACTAAAAGAAATAATTGACAAAGCTTTCACCGCGGGCACCATCACCGAAATGGAACGCAGGTATCTTACCCAAGAATTTCCTAAATGTCCCACCCTCCAAATGTTACCTAAAATTCATAAAAATCTACTGAAGCCACCAATGAGACCCATAGTTTCAACATGGGGATCTATTCACGAACCAGTAGGCAAATATCTCGACAGGCATCTACAGGATTTCGTACAAGACATGTCCACATACATTAAGGATACCACAGAATTCCTAACAAAAATTCAGAACCTTTCAATAAATTGGAATGAAGAAACGTTCTTATGCACCATTGACGTGACAGCCTTGTACACTTCGATACCCCACGATCTAGGCATTGAAGCAATAGAATTTTTTCTATTACAAGCTGACCTAAATCAGGATCTAAACATTTTTTATTGGAACTTCTTCAATTCACTCTGTACCATAGCTATTTCATTCACAAAGACAAATTTTTCCTTCATCTAACGGGGACATACATGGGGAATTGCGCAGCTCCCAGCTACGCAAACCTCTTCATGCTCAAGTTCGAGCTTGACAACATCTTGAATAACACAACCTGGAAGGAACATTTGGTGGCCTTTTTTCGGTACATAGACGACATATTTGTAATTTGGCAGGGTCCCAAAGAATCTTTAATCACAGCTATTGGAATCTTAAACCAAGTCAATGATCGGATAAAGTTCACATTCAACATCGACAATGTGAAGATTAACTTTCTGGATGTTCTTGTTTACATTGGGGACCAACAATTAGAAACCACCTTATACAGAAAAGACACAGATCGCAATAATTTATTGCATTTCAGCAGTTTCCATCAACCAGCCCTCAAAGCTCACTTGCCCTATTCGCAACTGCTTAGAATTAAGAGAATTGTGGCTGATCAAGAACGACTTCCAGAAAACATATCGAACATGGTGGACCGTTTTCACAATCGAGGTTATCCCAAAGAAATTCTGACCACGGCTAGCAACCGGGTGGCTGCAATATCTCGCACTCAACTATTGACCACTCAAAAGGGACCTACACAAACACATAGAACAGTTATTGTGTCTAAATTTTCCACGGAGAGTAGAGGCTTCAAAAAGATTATATTAAAACACTGGCCAATGATCCAGGTAGAGCCTGATTTCAAAAACATATTCTCGGACAAACCACTGTTTGCATATGAAAGAAGCAAAAACTTGGCTGAGCTACTCAGAACACAAAGCACCTTGCACCTTTCATTTCTATTGGTTTTAGGAACTTTGTCGTCTCATTTCGTTCCTTCTCGTTTTTAGGAATTTACCCCCTGAAGAAGGGCGGTTCATCTGCCTGAAATGCATTGGGGCTAACGCAAATATAATTCACAGCATTACGGATAACGGTCAATGGATTTATAAGCATCATGTGAACAACTCATGAATTTAATGAGAGTACACCATTTCAACCTACATTAAAGGATGTGTTAAAACCCAACTTTTGGATTATTTGATCAAACTTGTCCTTTTGGATTTAGGCAGTGCACATAGAGGGACACTTCCCGGTGGGGAAGTGCAACTGTGGATATTTTCATACACCCATGTTTAGGGGACGATACCTCAGTGCACGCCCTCGAACTTGATTAATTCATCAAACCACTAACGTTAAATTTGAATACCACGGAGTGCGTGATTCAATAGCTTTTGATATATTTCCTTTCTAAACCAGAATCACAACACCCTTCTTCATGATGTCTTATCAAGATATATCCAATCTCACAGATAAAAGAGCGGATACCTTTGCGTTTGGAGAAAATGAAGCACAAAGAATTTATTCCTTGATCGGCGAAATTGAGACGACCGCCACAGGATCTGGAACAGTTCAAAGCAATATTAAACAACTTCTATACTTGACAGAACGAGAGATAAGCCAGTGTCTGCATGCTGGCACGCTTATAAAATATCATCGCGCACAACGCCTTCCGAGAGGGTTGAGAACTTCGGTAAAACCGTCATTGTGCAAAAACGACTCCAAGTTTGTTGACAGATGGCATGGGATCCTTAACAAGTGTTCATTGGACCTCATCTTGTTGATTACAGAGGAATTATCAAAGATCTTGGAGGAACTAGGTAGCGAAATCAACCAATTGAAAAGCGAATTATCCACCAAATTAAGTACCGATGAATGGTCGAAAGTTCTAACCGGCATTAATGAACAGCTATCTAGACACACCCAAGAAATCAATGAACGCAAAGTTCGCAAAGTCCGTCGAGACACCATCGACTACAAGCTGGGAGAAGTATACAATTGGGCTGAAGTATATGCCAGGAGGAGACAGAATAGGCCTCCCAATAAATCATCTGAAACGGATACATCACCAGCGAGTAGTGACTCTGAAGCCAACAAACATAGTCGTAGACCTGCCAGTCAAAAGGAACATCCCAGCTTAGACATCACACCAACTGAATCCACTTCAGCCACATCAACCCCTTCCACGGTTCCTTTTTTAGGAACGGGACACTTAGGCAACGACGAACCAGGAGGAGCAAGAGGCGGAACAAATTCCGATGTTCCAATGGAGAAACGAGTAACCAGGAGTCAGAAATAAACAATGACAAACACAATTTGGTGATTAACATTTCAACGACTAACTTGAACCCGCATGAACTTGGAGTTTTACAAAAAGGAATGTCCTTCGTACCTACGTACAAATCCAACATCTTAGAAGCTGAAGTTAGCTTTTTTAGGTTCATGCGTTCATTAAGGTTGCGACATTTTTTCGATAACGTGATCACAGAACCTTTTGAAAAAGCAGATAACACCTTAAAAGGGTTGAAACCTAACAGCTCATACATGGCACCAACTAGCCACAAGGTTTTGGACACTTTCAAAACTCTTGTCAAGAACGACCTACAAAATCTGTTCAAAAACAGTAAGTCCAAACAATCGAATTTCACCATGAAGGACAGAAGTGTTTTACAACGGTTAGCAAACAATACAGAAATTATTTGTGTGAAAGCGGACAAGGGTGGTGCATTGGTTATAATGCACACGTCCTATTATAATCGGAAAATTGATGAACATGTAGATGATCTAACCACATACTTAGAAATCGCACACAATCCAACTGAGATGTTTCGACGTGAACTAAAAGAAATAATTGACAAAGCATTCACCGCGGGCACCATCACCGAAATGGACCCCAGGTATCTTACCCAAGAATTTCCTAAATGTCCTACCCTCCAAATGTTACCTAAAATTCATAAAAATCTACTGAAGCCACCAATGAGACCCATAGTTTCAACACGGGGATCTATTCACGAACCAGTAGGCAAATATCTCGACAGGCATCTACAGGATTTCGTACAAGACATGTCCACGTACATTAAGGATACCACAGAATTCCTGACAAAAATTCAGAACCTTTATGGGATTGGAATAAAGAAACGTTCTTATGCACCATTGACGTGACAGCCTTGTACACTTCGATACCCCACGATCTAGGCATTGAAGCAATAGAATTTTTTCTATTACAAGCTGACCTAAATCAGGATCTAAAAATTGTTTTATTGGAACTTCTTCAATTCACTCTGTACCATAGCTATTTCATTCACAAAGACACATTTTTTCCTTCAACTAACGGGGACATCCTTGGGGAATTGCGCAGCGCCCAGCTACGCGAACCTCTTCATGCACAAGTTCGAGCTTGATAGCATCTTGAATAACACGACCTGAAAGGAACATTTGGTGGCCTTTTTTCGGTACATAGACGACATATTTGTAATTTGGCAGGGTCCCAAAGAATCTTTAATCAAAGCTATTGGAATCTTAAACCAAGGCAATGATCGGATAAAGTTCACATTCAACATCGACAATGTGAAGATTAACTTTCTGGATGTTCTTGTTTACATGGGGGACCAACAATTAGAAACCACCTGATACAGAAAAGACACAGATCGCAATAATTTATTGCATTTCAGCAGTTTCCATCAACCAGCCTTCAAAGCTCACTTGCCCTATTCGCAATTGCTTAGAATTAAGAAAATTGTGTCTGATCAAGAACGACTTCCAGAAAACATATCGAACATGGTGGACCGTTTTCACAATCAAGGTTATCCCAAAGAAATTCTGACCACGGCTAGCAACCGGGTGGCTGCAATATCTCGCACTCAACTATTGACCACTCAAAGGGACCTACACAAACACATAGAACAGTTATTGTGTCTAAATTTTCCACGGAGAGTAGAGGCTTCAAAAAGATTATATTAAAACACTGGCCAATGCTCCAGGTAGAGCCTGATTTCAAAAACATATTCTCGGACAAACCACTGTTTGCATATGAAAGAAGCAAAAACTTGGCTGAGCTACTCAGAACACAAAGCACCTTGCACCTTTCATTTCTATTGGTTTTAGGAACTTTGTCGTCTCATTTCGTTCCTTCTCGTTTTTAGGAATTTACCCCCTGAAGAAGGGCGGTTCATCTGCCCGAAATGCATTGGGGCTAACGCAAATGTAATTCACAGCATTACGGATAACAGTCAATGGATTTATAAGCATCATGTGTACTACTCATGAATTTAATGAGAGTACACTATTTCAACCTACATTAAAGGATGTGTTGAAACCCAACGTTTGGATTATTTGATCAAACTTGCCATTTTGGATTTAGGCAGTGCACATAGAGGGACACTTCCCCCTGGGGAAGTGCAACTGTGGACATTTAGAAATTTGTCATTTTCCTGCCCTTAGCCCTTTGTGCCTGCAGCCTGTCTTGGGTCACATGACTGGGTGTAGCTGACAACTAGACTTTATGAATTCCTCCCAAGCAGTAACACAATAAAGGGATTAGGTGTGCCTCAGTGGGCCATCTGCTGGCAGGATGGAGGGGTGGAGCTGAGCAGAGCCCCACTTACACCTGAATAACCTGTGCTCTGCCTTCACACAAAGGGCCTAAGGACCCTGTATTTTCACTGCAGCCGGCTTGGAACTAGGGCAGGGGAGTCAGGAAATTCCATACACTTCAAAGAACCTTTCCAGAGGCTTCTCCCACCTTCCAGAAGGAGGGCACCAGGGTATAAAAATATGACCTTCAGATCCATTCTTCAGGACACTACTGGACCTGTGGAAGAACTCTTAGAGGACTGCCTGCTGCTGTGGCCTGCTGTGCACTCTGCCAGACTGCTGCTGTACCTGGAAGGACTGCTTTGCTGCCTCAAGCTTGCCTTAAACACTCAGAGGCCAGTCCTGCTGTTGAGCCCTGCATCTTCACTTGCACAAGGTCTACCAGAAGTGACTCTAAGGGCTAGTTTGCTGGCCTCCTGTTCAGAGCCACAGTGACATAAAAAGCTTCCACCATTTGAACCTGCACCTGGACCCAGCCTGAGTGAGTCCTGAACCCTCAAGAAGTGTCTCGCCAGTCCTGGACCCTTAGCTGTCGTGATAAATGTGCCCTGATGGGCAAAAAGCAAAACTAAGGGCTTAGACAAATTAAGCCCAAAAGTGCTCTGAGCACCAGGAGGAGACCCGGACCAACCTGGTTACCTATCCGCATGAGGTGCATTGCCAGTCGGATTGACTTTGTTGCTTCTCCTGCTACGTTCTTCTCCACAGCAGGAAATCCTTTTCAGTGGGCCTTCGCCAAAGGGGTATCCGACCTCGTGGAATTATCTTGGGCTACAGCCCTCTGCCTCATCCCACTGGAGATTTTTTCTTCCATTCTGAACATAGAAATCTTCACCGCTGCTTTGACCAAAGGCCATTCAACGATAAAGCTCTTCCTCGTAAACTTACTGCAGCCTTGCCCGCTGAACTTTAACTTCTCAGATACTTTTTCTCAGAATTTCTTCTAAGTTCCAAGGTAAGTGCTGACCGGGCCCAATCTACTTCTTGTATCCGAACAGCACTCCATCACGGTCGGCTAAATTTTTACAACTTTTACCCGGTCTTATGCGACTAGATGTCCACGGTTGGTGCTTTTATCGTTTAGTCACTAGTTTTTACTAAAAGCTTTAAAAATTCATAACTCCGGTTCTACTGATTGGATTTTTTTCATATTGGTGTAAACAATTTATTAAAATGTACTCTATTCTATTAAATTGGTTTGGGAGTTTTCCTGTGGTGTGTTTTCACTTTAATACTGTTTGTGTGCTGCATAAATACTTTACACTTAGCCTCTAAGTTAAGCTTGACTGTTTTTTGTGCCAAACTACTCAGGGTTAAGCACAGGTTAGTATAGTGACTTTTTGTGGTTCACCCTGGAAGGTTTGTGGCTGTTGTTTGATCAGGGCTCTCACCCCAGTCAACCAACAAGCCAGTTTCTCACGGGTCCGCTTTCTGGTTGGAGCACACAGTCAGAATTTATAATTCACAGTTAGTGTTTTGTTTCACATGCACTGGATGTAGTGTTTCAGATGCTGATGGTCATTGGTGACTTGGAGTAGTCACATTATATTTAATACAGAATGTTTTTTATGACAGTTGCAGTATTTTGCACAATTTGTGGTGTCGATTGGACTTTTTGCAATGGTCACAAGTGACAGTTGTAAGAAAGTGGATTATTATTTGTGGTGGGTGACTCTCCACCTCAAGGAATAATAGCACTCCATGTCAGGGTGAACCCTCAAAGTCACTAAAGTAAGCTGAGCTCAACCCCCTGGTAGCTATTGTGCATAGCAATCAGGCTTAACTTATGGCCATAATTAATGTATTTATGTAGTACCAAAAGAGTAATAAAGTCAGAAAACCAAGCAATAAAAATCCCAAACTAAATTAGAAAAATAGAGTACTTTAATAAACAAAATGACACCAAAACGACTGTCAGAACCCCACCAGAGGGCCATGGGGCATGAAAGGGCTACTAGGCCCAACCGTGGGGGTTGAGAGCTTTTACTCCTGATGTGCCGGTGCCCGACTTACTATGGAACCTGAGCAACTGGGCCAAGAACCCCTTCAGCACTTGACTTTCAGCAGTAGTGTGGTTCAAGCAGGCCAAGGCTTAATGGGGGGAGTTAGATGCTGGGGGTTGAACTTGGCTCACAATTTATAATGTATACAATCAATCACAATTTGTAAAGCGTGGCATATCATCCGTGATGTTATCCAGGCCTTTTACAACTGTGAGGGTAGCGTTTGGGCACCCCTTTCAGTTCAACAAGACCGCGTGAGACAGGCCTATGTCATGGCGCACACACACGATCTGTGTTCGACCATGACAACAAAAATAAGCACCAGGGATCCAGATACCATTGCAGCTGGGGCACTCAGGACAAGGATGCACGTCTGTCAGCAGCCAAGAGACTTTTCTGTCCCAACAACAACAAAATCCAATAAGAGGAACCAGTGATTTTTAAAGTTTTTGGTTGCAATAGCGCCAAAAAGCTCAAGGCACCAATGATAGTATATGGAAGTGGTAGACCGGGACCTAGGCATGATTTGAGGCTAATCACGATTGAGCCCTGGCGAGATACACCAAGTGGATTGGTCCCGGTGAAAGTCTGGGAGTCAAAAAATTCGAAAACGTTTCTATGCCCCATTTCAGAAAGGGACTTTGCCACTTTTTTTAAGAAAAGCATTGAACTTTATTGTAAGTCCCAAATCAGAAAGGGACTTTGTCACTTTTTGAAGGTACCACCATGAAACCCAAAGTCCGGTTACTTGATGCAGGTTGATACAGCTGGAGCTCTGAAGGTTTGAAAATATCAGAGATGCTGGGAACCTTGAGAAGGGTGAAGCTGCAATTCAATCCAACACAGTGGAACTGCTGGTCGGATAATTTTCATGGCAGGTCCCCCTGAAGCTCTAGAGCAAAAGGGTGCAAAGTTTCCAAACTTTCTTTTGGTCCCCCAACAACCACAGAAGTACACTTCTAAGATTTGCAGGACCTCAGGGGAAGGCACTTAGGGACTCTCAGGGTGTCAGGTAGCAAAGTCCAAGCCGAGTTGCCAGTTGTCACCTGGGCACTATAGGGAAAAGGGCTCTTGGAGCTTGCTGTGTCCCTGTTGCCACACAGGAAGTCAGCCAACTGACCATTGTAGCCTACTACTATGTTCTGGGTGTAAGGAGGAGCAGATCCAGTCCTTCATGACTTCTCTCAAGTCACTGACAGCATGTGCATTCCTCTCCAGATCATCAACAGGTACAAAAAGTGTTCTGAGCATGGTACTCTGGGGTGCCACATTAATGCCTGACACCGGCTAGTGGGTGGGGGTGATGCTTAGGCACGCCCTAACCAATGGGGTAAAGGTTCCAGGCAGCAGCCCTACCCACTTTTTCAGCACTTCCTCTTTGTTTGCCATAATGCCCCTCACTCTCAAAACCTAAGATGGGAAACCCTTCTAACCTTGTGCAGAGCCTGTGTGCCCACTCGCAGGTGTGGCCAGGGTATTGAGGAGTTAGTCCCCTCTTTGTGGTCAATCAAAACCACTAAAAACCAGTTCTTGAGGTAGCTTACCTCACTGGGTCTGGTGCCAGCCTGACTTTGTGAGAAAAGGCCGGGCCTTTCCAGGTGCACCTAAAATGTCCTTGTGACCAGGTAGGCTTCTTTGAAGTTAACTAGGTTCCTGTAACTGGCCTAGCTAGTCTTCCTGTCAGGATAAGAACACACTGCCTACTCCCATGCCATTGCCCCAGCTCTGGGAGCAGTTTTTACACCTCTTTCACATCTCATTTATAGCAAGTAGAGGTTGGGCAATTGTTGAAGAGCTGATGCAAATTAGCCTCCAGCTGCTTCAGACTGGGTAAAGGAAAACTTTATAAAAGTTAAATTTCATAATATTTGTGATAACAATCTATCTTTATCATTGGAATTCATTTTTATTAAATATAAAAAAATTTTTTGAATGGAGCCTGTAGCTGGTACAGGTCAAATGTTATAGGTTAAAGTGTATAATCTATACTTTGATTTTCCCTATGTGCCAGCTACAGTCTGACTAGTGAAAATGGCGTTTGAGCTTAGTCACTGGGCAACATGCCATTTCTAATGTCACACATGTTCACTCTTAAATGTTATGTACCCTTGTGGGCAGCAAGGTGTGCTTAGGGGTGGCTTATTTAATATTTAAAATCCTGTTTCCTAACTGTCAAAAGGGTGCTTTTGCTAGATCTGTACAACAGGGTTCAAGTTGCTGCTGTCAGGCTAAATAGGTTAGAGGTTAGATCAGAAGTCATGTTTTCAATGCCAGAATAAGTACTGCAGTCCACAGATGACATTTCACTTTCCATGCCAGGGTTGTATTTCTAGACCATATACTGTGGTCTAATAGGAAAATTAATTGTGCCAATCTGGGCTAAGCAAATTTTGACATATTAAAAGTGGAGAACAGGCCCTTTTTTCCTGTTTAGGAGGGATAAAGTGCACAGAGCTCTATGTCCTGCAAAAATCGGGTCCAGAGAAAGGCGAAAGATCTGGGATGACCATACAGAAAAATAGTGCTCAATTTGAGCCGGTAAAAGACACACAAATGATGGGCGAAGTGTAGAGCAAATCAAACATTCACCCCCAGTCAAGAGATCTGGGTTAAATCCATCGTTCTTTTGCTCACCATGCCTCCCCAGTTGGCCTCATTTTTGGGGACCAGCACTTATTTTTCTGTATCTGACATTTACAGATAGCAAGAGAGGGAAAAACACACAATGTGGAAAGATGGAGAAAGAGAAAGATGGAAAGGGAAAAACATCAAAAAAAGTGAAAGCAGGAACCATCAGGAATAAGATAAGGGGGTCTCTGGTAGGGTACTAAAGATTCCTGCGGTGGATTCAAGGCTAAAAAGCCTTGGAGTTAAGTGCACTGACATTCAATTGCCCTGACGATGGGCTTCTAAGCAGAGCGTTGGGCACTGGCACTCATTCATTTACAAACTAAGCACTGCAGAAAACGCAGATTTCCTACAACAGTAATGTAAAACAATTAATACAACCCAAAATGTTTTTCACAAACTCAAAGCTTATCATGTCTTTTCTTGTACTGGTGGCTCGGTCACTCACCAAGTCCAGGGCCTATATCTTTTCCTAAGGTAAAAGTGGATTAGTTATTGATAAGTTTTCCAAATTTACTAAACTATACTTGGTGACGAGGGTTATCCACCATTTTATTGAACTGAAATTTGCGTAAAGAAAGTTCTTGAAGTGCATTCTAATAACGAGCAGTAGGTACAACAGAAAAGTTGTAATGACAGCAACATTTTACAGTTTGAACTTCTCACAATATGATCAAGCCAAGTTTGTTCAGAACTGAAGTTACAATGGACAGTCTCTCCATTAAGTCCTCAAAGGACTAGAACACCTTGCTAGAGATGCCAGATGCAACTGCAAGGGAGGTTCTAGAGAGTACAACCAGACCTAGTCTCAAACGATAATCAGTGGCAACAACACAACCCTACAGTCAATTACAGACTACATGCCCATTTTGCTGTCTCCTTCAGTTCCTGCGCTTTTACATTATGAGAAGCAGACACCGCTACAGGAAAGCTGGAAAATGACAGTGTGGTATCAGCAAAGGGAAGATTTCTGACCAGGACCGGATCTAGGGTGGTGTGACTGATGCAGTCGACCCTCTCACTGACCTTGGGGAAGGAAGTGGTGGCAACGTTGTGTTTAGAAATACCGTATGGGTTTAAAAGCACCCTCTGCAGAGTTCCTTGTGTGTCAGACAATTTTCAGGCAACAATAAAAATGTCAAGATAACTCTGGTGATTCATTTTCCTTCTGGAGAGAGATTTAGTTTTGTCTAGTGGCAGTTCTGGCTCATCATAAAGTAGAAGACACACAATTGATGGACGGAATGCAGAACAAATCAAAACATTCACCCCCAGTCAAGAGATCTGGGTTAAATCCATCATTCTTTTGCTCACCATGCCACCCCAGTTTAGACCTGGCCATATGCAAATCAGTCTTGACCCTGTGCCTCATGGGAACAGTCCAGCCCGAACTGCCAAGCCAGGTCCTCCCTGGACCGGAAACAAGCATCCTTGGACCGGTTTCGGGGTTTCACCCCTCTTCAGCCAGGATAGCTTGATTCCAGTGGCACAGTGAGCCAGAAACCGGTCCCAGGATGCTTGTTTCCGGTCCAGGGAAGACATGGCTTGGCAGTTCGGGCTGGACTGTTCCCATGAGGCACAGGGTCAGACTGATTTGCATATGGCCATGTCTGAACTGGGGTGGTGGAGTGAGCTAAAGAATGATGATGGATTAAACCCAGATCAGTTGACTGGGGGTGAGTGTTTGATTTGCTCAAACGCTCCGTCCATCATCCCCTTTGGTATCTCATCATAAAGTAGAGCAGAGGATTAATATGCCTGCTGCAAAGAACACAGAATTGTATTTTATGTGGATAGCTCAGTGGGTTACTGCTTTTGTCACAGAGATACTTTTGTTGAGTTACAGTCCTAACATAGCACAGTAACTTATGAACTGTCATCAAAGAAATGCATGCAAACTGCAAGGCATAGGTTTGGAACCTTATGTTTTTCCTCAGTCTCTCTTTAGCCTGATGTTGCTAAAAAGGGTACTTTTGGGTAGAAATACATTCTTAGTAGTAAAGCAACCCCAACAACTTTTGTACATTTTAAATTCAGGATTTGTGCTTTTCTACACCAAACAATCTTAAAATATACCTCCTACTACTATGGATGACGTGATTCCTACATATTGCAATCCTTATTGTCTTATGTAACATTTTCTATAGACTGATTTATACTGTATGATTCATTGTCTCTCTATAATGTGTGTGATGTAAAGTGCTCTGACACCCTACAATGGTATGAGTAGCGCTATTAAACAAATGAAATGCATGTGAGAGAGGGGCTATGGAGAGATGGGGGACACTGTTGGAGGGTGGTAGAGAGGGAATCCATGGAGAAGGAAGTCATTGGTGGGGTGCCAAAAAAGAATTGTCGCACCGGGCGCCACCACTAAAGCTGGACAGTTTCGGACCAACTGTCTCATGTGGTTTGAGAGAAGATAGATGTTGAAGATGGCTTCTAGTGACACAACAGAGTCAAGGTTCTAATTGGAATTGTTTTGAGAGAATAGTGACTGCTGGCACTCTGGTGAAAAGAACTACATTCAATTCTTCACGCGTTTTTAGGTAGAGCCTGGGCAGCCCTTGCGCTGCTCTGCGAGGCATGCCGTATTAGAGTATGGACTTGACGCCCCACCCACTCTCCACCCATATTTGTCATTGGCTTGTGTCATTGTCCTTCGTAAATGCTGGCTTATGATTCGTTAATAGGCTTGTAAGTACCTCCTTAGTACCGCCTTGTCTTCATTTGTAACCTCCCATGACGACTGACCCTTTTACTTCGGTTGTTACACGTTATGTCTTATTTAGTCTGTAAGCACTATTTTTAGGTCGAGCATTCGAGACCTCTTGTATATACTTTAGTATATTCTTATATGTGTATGTACCTTGTGGGCTCTGGAGATAAGCCCTAGGACTTGTCTGCTTCCGCTTAGGGACTTTTTTTTCTGTTCAACTGCCTCTATTTAACTGTCTTGATAGAAAACGACCAGTAGAGGTCAGTAAAATACCAGAATTGCTTTCTGCTTGTTCAACTGCCTCTATTTAACTGTCTTGATAGAAAACGACCAGTAGCAGTCAGTAAAATACCAGAATTGCTTTCTGCTGAGAGACTTTCTTTTTAAATTTTTCTGGCAACTGCCTCTATTTAACTTTCTCGATAGAAAACGACCAGCAGAGGTCAGTAAAATACCAGAATCACTTTGGCATTCTCTAGATTCCAGTCCATAGAAATTGTCTTCCACAAGCACCCATAGACAATAATATTTTTTTCAAATCTTGTATTTTCAGTGATATGACCACCGAAGGCCCAGATTTTCTATTAAAAACAGAGCTTTGGACTATACCATTTCCCGCTGAAAGGCAATATTTCTCTCCATGTGTTCCCATACCTTTCGTGTCACGCAGTTTGGTGCTTACTTTCCCTCCATGTTAAAGAACAGTAGATGTTTCAGCACCTAGGCTAATGTGCTGCATAGCTAAATGCATATAAGGTTCCAAAGGCGAGACCGATTGCATTGTAAATGCTTGTCTTTAATGAGTTTCTTCTACTGCAGGCACCACATGCTTTCCTGCAGCATTGAGTGCGCCATGCGCGCTTTCACTTTCCAAGCAATAGGTCTCGCATTTACAAGAGTTTGAGCTATTGGCATTGTAAACTACAATGCCTTTTATTTATGTGTTAATTATCAAAACAGATAAATAAAAGGCATTGTCATTTACAATGCCAATAGCGTAAACTCTCGCATATGCTAGACCCATGGCATTGCAAATGCAAGTTTTGTTTCAGTTTTTGGCGTTTATAAAGCACTTGCACTGCCTCGTAACTACTTAAGACCTTTTTACTGTGACAGGAAGAAGGGTGTGGCAGTGACAAGAGGATGAAATGCAGGCCAGGTTATGTGAAGTCAATGCTGTACACTTGCTGGGTGATGTGCTGTAGTTCTTCTTTGGGAAATAGAGTCCTGCAGTGCCTCGAGCAGGAGCCCTGCTCTGTTATTTTCCTTTCTCTTTAGCCTCATTATGAGTTGGCCTACATGTTTTCTTTGCTTTTTTGAACTTTTTTCCCCAGAAAGGTCGCTGTTGCAGTAGACAATCCACGGAGAGACAAGGTGCAATGCGATGTTTGTGTTGACAACAGAGGGAGGTTCCCACGGAGGTGTAGAACAGATTCTTGTTCGTGTTGTCAACGCCTCTGCAAGGCCACTAGCAGGCCCTCGGGTAATGCATGTTTGCTGAGAGTTTTCGACTTCTTTGCCTGTTTGATGATTCGTTTACTTCACATTAACACGGTAAATAGCGACCTCGCTCCTCGGTAACAACTGAAGCAGCCTTGCGGTTGTTTACATTGCACATTACACTGATACAAGACATTGCACGAAATATCTAAATGGCTTTCTTTAGTGCTGGAGTTTCACTTGCCAGGAACACATCAAAACTACTTGTCAGTCTCTTGTGGAAAACCTAATGCCCTAACAAGTAAAGACTGAAGGATAATATGCTTTTACACAAGTTTTACTACAAACAGGAAAACCTTTAGGGGGTTCCATCCTTTCAAGGGAATGAACATTTATGCTAAATTGTGTTCTTCACACAACAACATCACCTGTTACAGTTTTTGTATACATTGTGGAAAAACAATACAAATACGAATATGTGCTAAAGTAGTTCATTTCATGTCTTAATTTAGTTCCAAAGCCCAAAAGCAGCTTCGTGGTGCTGAGAGCACACAAAAGAATATAATACAGCCACCTCCCATTACATTCCAATATCTACCGTCAAAAATATAAGGCAAGTAATTAAGTATGCAAGTTAGATTTGAGTGTCACGGTAACTGCAAAGAATCATTTAACCTCAGCCCTGGAGTTCGACAGGGTTGCATTCTTGCATCATTTCTTTTTACCATATATATCAATAACTTGTTTAGTGCAAAATGGTCAGGGCATGCTCAAAATCAGGTCCTGTCCGACTCCTATAATTTTATATGCTGATGACGCCGTATTGATTGCTCGTTTGACAAATGGGTAAAGTTTTCTGGTTGATTTCTTTGTAAAATGTATCGACAAGCTAGATTTAAGCACCAATTTGTCAAAATCATTTGTATTGGTGGTTGGTCCTAAATCGACCAATCCGAAGTGTAGTAGTACTAAGGCCATGTCTATCAGGAGTGTTGTCTCTTTTTATTATCTGCTTGTCTTCTTCCACTGTTTACTTGAATGGTTTCACCTTGTGTTTGGTAGGAGGCTAACATTTGTGAAATCTCTTACTTCTGTTTTTGAATTTGCATCCAACTAGGCTAGGAAGAAATGTTTAGTACAAAATGGTCAGGACATGCTCAAAATCAGGTCCTGTCCGATTCCTATACTTTTATATGCAGATGACGCCGTATTGATTGCTCGTTTGACAAATGGGTAAAGTCTTCTGGTTGATTTCTTTGTACAATTTATCGACAAGCTAGATTTAAGCACCAATTTGTCAAAATCATTTGTATTGGTGGTTGGTCCTAAATCGACCAATCCGAGGTGTAGTAGTACTAAGGCCATGTCTATCAGGAGTGTTGTCTCTTTTTATTATCTGCTTGTCTTCTTCCACTGTTTACTTGAATGGTTTCACCTTGTGTTTTGTAGGAGGCTAACATTTGTGAAATCTCTTACTTCTGTTTTTGAATTTGCATCCAACTAGGCTAGGAAGAAATGTTTAGTACAAAATGGTCAGGACATGCTCAAAATCAGGTCCTGTCCGATTCCTATACTTTTATATGCAGATGACGCTGTATTGATTGCTCGTTTGACAAATGGGTAAAATCTTCTGGTTGATTTCTTTGTACAATTTATCGACAAGCTAGATTTAAGCACCAATTTGTCAAAATCATTGGATTGGTGGTTGGTCCTAAATCGACCAATCCGAGGTGTAGTAGTACTAAGGCCATGTCTATCAGGAGTGTTGTCTCTTTTTATTATCTGCTTGTCTTCTTCCACTGTTTACTTGAATGGTTTCACCTTGTGTTTTGTAGGAGGCTAACATTTGTGAAATCTCTTACTTCTGTTTTTGAATTTGCATCCAACTAGGCTAGGAAGAAATGTTTAGTACAAAATGGTCAGGACATGCTCAAAATCAGGTCCTGTTCGATTCCTATACTTTTATATGCAGATGACGCCGTATTGATTGCTCGTTTGACAAATGGGTAAAGTTCTTCTGGTTGATTTCTTTGTACAATTTATCGACAAGCTAGATTTAAGCACCAATTTGTCAAAATCATTTGTATTGGTCCTAAATCGACCAATCCGAGGTGTAGTAGTACTAAGGCCATGTCTATCAGGAGTGTTGTCTCTTTTTATTATCTGCTTGTCTTCTTCCACTGTTTACTTGAATGGTTTCACCTTGTGTTTTGTAGGAGGCTAACATTTGTGAAATCTCTTACTTCTGTTTTTGAATTTGCAGCCAACTAGGCTAGGAAGAAATGTTTAGTACAAAATGGTCAGGACATGCTCAAAATCAGGTCCTGTCCGATTCCTATACTTTTATATGCAGATGACGCCGTATTGATTGCTCGTTTGACAAATGGGTAAAGTCTTCTGGTTGATTTCTTTGTACAATTTATCGACAAGCTAGATTTAAGCACCAATTTGTCAAAATCATTTGTATTGGTCCTAAATCGACCAATCCGAGGTGTAGTAGTACTAAGGCCATGTCTATCAGGAGTGTTGTCTCTTTTTATTATCTGCTTGTCTTCTTCCACTGTTTACTTGAATGGTTTCACCTTGTGTTTTGTAGGAGGCTAACATTTGTGAAATCTCTTACTTCTGTTTTTGAATTTGCATCCAACTAGGCTAGGAAGAAATGTTTAGTACAAAATGGTCAGGACATGCTCAAAATCAGGTCCCGTCCGATTCCTATACTTTTATATGCAGATGACGCCGTATTGATTGCTCGTTTGACAAATGGGTAAAGTCTTCTGGTTGATTTCTTTGTACAATTTATCGACAAGCTAGATTTAAGCACCAATTTGTCAAAATCATTTGTATTGGTGGTTGGTCCTAAATCGACCAATCCGAGGTGTAGTAGTACTAAGGCCATGTCTATCAGGAGTGTTGTCTCTTTTTATTATCTGCTTGTCTTCTTCCAGTGTTTACTTAAATGGTATCACCTTGTGTTTTGTAGGGGCTAACATTTGTGAAATCTCTTACTTCGGTTTTTGAATTTGCATCCAACTAGGCTCTAAACCTATTGCACCCATCCTGAACATCAAAATGAGTATCTATTGTTGTTATGGGTCTGGTATTTGTGGGATATGATAACATCACCAATCTGCAAACTGAGAGTAACATATTTTTTTGGTGTCTACTTCAATCACCACCATATAGTACACTAGCCTTTATCTGTCATGAACAATTTGGGCAAACGTTTCTGGAGGATTTGATTAAACTCTGCCCCCTTTCATTGTGGACTTCCAGTGGGTACAGAAAGAAAACAGCTTTAAACAGAGATGTTATCGAACACTGGCCCAGGACGGTGGTCTTAAAATTCCATCTATGTGCCATGAGCTTTTGTAGACCAGAACTGTTTTCCAACTATTTTCGCATCACCAAACATGATCTATCTTGGATCAAAACTGCACTTCACTCCCACAGATTCTTTTACAGAGGGGCCAATGAATTGGCAAAAGAAACTGTAAGATCAGGAAATCAATCCCTCCTTTGTAGGGACAGTTGTGGTAATGTCAGATAAAACAGATACAAATTAATGTCAATAGATTATGTTGTGAGTTAAATCCACTAATGGCCTCCTTTTAAAGACCATAACCAATAGAAAATCACTTCACCAAGGGGCTAAACTACCAGGAAGAAAGATGTAGAAGTTATCATCAGATGAAGAAGGAAAGGGATCCATTTTTTTTAGCATGTTTGACTGTTTTGTTGGACAGCACTATTTGCTATTTGAATCAATTCATTGTTTTAAGTGTACTGATTGTAAAGTCACTTTAGTGTGTGGTAGATGAAGGTTCTTCAGTGTCTGCTTTGTCTATTTATCTCCAGATACCTTAACAATTTTAGATCTAGGCTAGCCAGTGCATCTGCTGTCTCAAAGAGCCATGTTGTGTTTAATCTGTGGGCTTCACCCCGCCCACATGCTTCCCATTTACTTGCTCCATCATCTATCTCATATTCTCTGTCACCTTTTGTTTCTGGCATGCATGGTCATGCCTTTTCTTGTGTTTAGCCCTTCCCCCAGAGCACTGACCAAATATTTGTAAACATCCACTGCTCCTGTTTTTACGACCATTTTAGGACCTACTTTTCGCTTTCTTTTTCAGCACTCTCCACAGTGTTCGTGCTTTTACCAGCTCCGTCTCCTCCCACCCGCCCTCATGCTCCATCAACAAATCCCCCTATCCTCCGTTACTGCTTTTCCCTCCGTTTCTGCTTTCCATTTCCCCCACCTTCTCCCTTCCATCTCTGCTTGCTCTCTCGCACCTCCCGGTGCTTGCTCACTCTGCAAATAACCCACTCCCCCGACCCCATCAGTGCTTTAAATCCCCATTGCTGTCTCAGGGCACAAGCAGAGGTTACACGCTGGTACACGGCGTCCACCCACTATTTTCACAGGGTGGACGCATTCCATCCTGCAAGAAGTGGTCCCCACTGAAAAATGCTGAACTTGTCCCTGTGCAATTTTCAGACACCGGGACATATTCAGCCGCGCCTGCACATTGTCTGCTTTCATTTCGAGCAGCACCGTGCAGGCGGGGAGGGGGCTTTCATATTTCAGACTCCAGCTGGGCCCATAAAAAAGGCAGAATTTAAGGGTCCATCAGGGCGCCTTTTGTTTCAGTATCCTGGCTGGACACGTGTAGTCTCTGTTTATTTTCCATGGTGTGGGTATTAGGTGTGTGTTTACACCATATATAGTCATTCGGCAATGGTGTTTATAGATGGACAAATAGACCTCAAGTGAATCAGGTATGTGCTATCACAGGGCATGTCAGAGGTTCTAAAGTGTAAATGCACAAGGGAGAGGACACTGTTCCTAGGGAGGTATGCAAAGTATTGCTATCTCCTGAGAGGGAAAATAAGGCAGAAGGAGGGAAATGAGTGGGGGTATTAGATGAACTAGGCCTTGGACTCCCAGAGTATTAGGGAAGAACAAGTCTGTTCCTTGTTGCCCTCACACACCCCGGAGGATGTCATGCTTCATCATCGGGCGGTTGCTGCTCGTTGGGCCGGCGCTGCAATGCCCAACGGGTCCCCCGAAGGGTCACTTTGTCGGAGATCTTCTGCAAACCGCCGTTAGGTGCATGCGAGTGTGTGGAGGGAGTCCTAAATGAGGGAAGTGCAAGTGTGTGCAGTGGTTTAAAATTGACTAAGTGCCTCAGTGTAAGGTCCATAAGCGCCACTAATGAGAGTGTGAATTAGATAATTTGCCCATCCCTCCTTGTCCATGTTGAATCACATGTCCAGAGAGTCGGACCAATAGATGTGTTGTTGTCAACCCCTTTTTGCCCGCCCCAACAAATTGTGCAGGGCGCCAGTAGTCAGCCAGAGACTTGTTTACGGAAGAAGCAAGTTGCGTGTCATACACTGCAGCAGCACTACACACAGGCCTCAGATAATTAAGACATTAGTAAGTAATGATTTCGTAGCAATGTATTAATGTATGCATACAACTCTGCTCCATGCATTTTATAACCCCGTAATGGCGCAGTTACATCCTATGAATATTTTAATTCCGCACAGGTTAACTTGAATTCTGTGTGTCATCTATTTTAATTTGGGGTGTAAAGCAATTTTAAGTTGCTGCATAGCAACAAGTTTTGGCTATGTAATTATTTCTCAATCAGATTTGCCCTCTGTTCATTGAACTTTTGTTTCCCCCAGTTTTTTACAGCAGAATGTCATTTGTTCTCGGCTCCTTCACTTTTATTATTTCCAGAAGCCCATTCCTCCGTGATGAAGCGATGTTCATCCCTGATGAAGCGGTGTTCATTTGGCCCAACAGTGTTCATTCTAAGCCCAGTCAAATCAATCCTAATTCATTATTTTCTCAGCTCAGTAGCAGTTAGCGCTGCGAAGCCAAACTAATGGCAGAAGGCATTTTCCAGAAATAAGGATTACATTTCTGCTTGGTGTACAGATTGTATGACCATTTGTGCTTGGTGCAGAGATTGTTTATACCCGACCTATTGATGTTTGCTCTTAGTCCATCTACAGGTAAATTGATATTTGAGAAATGATGGTATTGAGGTTGTTTCCCAGTGCTGATGCCGCCCCTTTGTGCCCTCTAGCGTTGGTGTCAGGTAGATAAAGCAAACAAAAATTGTCAGTTGTAGTCTTTGGTCCCAACTGCCTATGGCTTGTTTCTATTGTTTTTAGAGTTCCTGTTGTCATGCAATCTTTCTGAGGTTGACTTTGCTATGCAGGTACACCCTTCTGTACTCCTTGGGACTCTGTCTTGCCAGGCACAGATTAGTGTGTAGGTCCCTGTCTAACAAGAATCAATGAGGCAAATCTGGTCCTGCCAGAGGCGTAAGAGATTAGGTATCCCCAAAAGACCCTCCACCAGTTGCTGTGGATGCATGTGAGATGACCTTTTTTAAAAAAAAATGAAACTGACTTGTATTGAAGTGTTTCTAATATCTGTTTGCAACAAATATCCAGCTGGTTATTGGTGTGTTTAATTTTGCACTAGAGGATTTATTTTTATTCTTCATGTTTAAACATGCTTGCTCTTTTATATGAAAGAGCTACACACCAAGGTCTTAAATGGTTTGTTGAAAAGGTGGTGGTGTGACCATGTATGATATGAGATAAAGTACCCCTGGCATACATGTTCGGCCTCGTTCCTCTATATGGTTATGGAACTCCTCGGTGACTTGCAATAGCCTAATAATGTACAGCAGGGGGTACTTTATCCCTTATATAATAAGAAGTTAGAGCTACTTGGTGACTGTGTGCTTATTTACTACAGCATCTGCCATGTTTTAAAGAGAGGATGAATTTCAGACAGTGACCAACATCTTTTTAACTTAATTTCAGTTTGGCACATAATGTAGGTAACACAGAGTACTACAGGAGGACATTTGTCCAGTTCCGAAATCTTGATTGGTGGTGAGGATAGGTGCCAAAAAAGAGAAAAAGTAGCCAGGAAGGAAGTGGTCAGGCTATTAAGATGAGGGTTGGATGGTGCAGCAAAATACAAAGCAAAGTTTGTACCAGCTTGGGGTAAAGAGTACCCTGTCTGTGTAGAGAATAATGATCTGTTTTCATATAAATGTCTTGCGTGCTTAACAATAATGAAATGTGAACATCAAGGAGTCAGAGACATACAGCTGCACTGTAGTACGGAGGGTAACAGGAAGCCAGTAAATGCAATGAAATCACAGCAAACACTGCAATTTAGTGTGAGTGCGGCTGCCAGTGAGATAGATGAAAAAATACCTTGGACTGAAGTAAAAGTTCCACAATTTTTGGTGCAGCATAATTTATCGCTTTCTACCGCAGACCATATAGGCCCTTTATTCAAATCTATCTTTCCAGATTCAGCAATTGCAAAAAAGTATACACCAGCACGCACAAAAACAACCTGTATTTTGAATGGTGCCATGGGCCCAGAATGGAAAAATTATTTGATATCTTTGTGTCATAATGATCCCTTTAGCATGGGGATTGATGGCTTCAATGACACGGCGGTAGAGAAAATGAATGCTGTAGTTTTAAAAGTATTTGAAGTGGAAAGAGCACATGTTGTCACAAACCACTTTTATGATATTTGTCTTTCATCCGGAGAACAATGAGCAACTCCTGAATTGAAAGGCACATTTCAGAATGATCAGGTACCATTCAAAAACTGTGTCTTTGTGAGTGTTGATAACATAACTACTAATATTGACTGTAGAAATTCACTGGTTACCAGGCTGGCAAAGGAGTCCTGTAGTATCTTTATGTCTGGATGTCCCTGCCACCTTGCTCATAAAACGGCACCTGAAGGCAATGATGGCTATGCATCTGTTACTAGGTACAATGTAGTGGTAAATAACAAGCTTTATTCGATTTAAAAATAAATCATAAAAGCACATGATATAAATTTTCTTCATAAGAACATACTTACACACATTTAAAAATAAAATGGCAAGACTCATCACTGTGAAAAGGTAAGAAAGTGGCAGCACACCCATTAAAGCGATACAACAGTCCGAACAGTCTGATGGCACCCACAATTTCTGCCTTTGTAAGCCTTTAGTTGGATGTAACAAACAATGGGGGGTCTCAACGAAACTAAATTGAATTAGAGGCTTGGGGGACCTTGAATTGACGATAAGCCAAGTGGATGAAAATCATGAAGTTAATGTTTAAAGCTGTGTTCTCTGGATTCAGGCAGCTATGATGCCCTGCCTACAGGTCCGGACTCCCAATTTATTCCACTTGGGCCTTAACTTTGTTCTGCGCAGGGACAACAGTGCTGGGCAAATACATGCAACGTGCTCCAGAGATTCATCTGATTTGCCACAGCCGCTACACGCAAGATCGTCTGAGGTCCGCCTCCATAAAGGTAGATGCTTTAGAAAAGCCACTCGCCCATCCTAAGGGCCAAGAATCTTTGTTTTAGATGTAAAGAATAAGAGCAAGCCAAGTGTGGCAGGGGAGGGGCCAGCTGGTATGAATTGATTACTGCCCATGTATGCTTCCTTTTGGCTAGGATCTCTCTCTGTCTAAAAGTCTGGAGCATAGTTGGATGCGCTTTTTGATGCTTAATTTAAAAGCTTACCCAGGATTAAGAGACCAGAGATCATCTGCTGATAGTTGTGACCTGCATTCGTTGAAGTTCCGGCTGTGTGGCCACCACAGTTATTAACGCTTATGTCCAACCATAACAGGGACTCAAGGGTTTCGGCTCTAGCCTGTCACAGCTTGTGATAAAGGTTAAGAAAGGACCCCATGCTTTGCAAGGTATAGTTTGGGAGGCCCAGCTCCAGCCGGATCTGGGCAGCAGACGAACTTTTTGGTAGCTGAAGCATCCTTTTGTAGATTTTGATCGTATAATGATTAAGGATGGTACTGAACTTGCCGAGAGAGATCTCAAAACCATACGACAGGGTGGGGCCTATCTTGGCTCGCAATACTTCCAACATTGCAGCTAAGTTGGGTCTGGTCAGTTTTTTGGAGAGCTTAGAGAGGCTAACTTGGAGATCCGTGACTATCATAACAATTTTGTGGCGATGTTTCGTTAGTGTGCCCCTTGAGTCTATATCGAGTCCTAGGTACCTGTAAGTTTTGCCAACGGGAATTTTGAGCATTGTCGTATGCCCAGCCGCCACCTCTGTACTGCTTCCTGCCCAATAAGGCCACTTGGGTCTTCTTAAGATTTACCGCCAATTTGTTCCGGGTGGCGTACACGTATAGGGAGTTTAACAGCCATTGCAATCCAACTCTTGTACAACTGAAAAGAGCGAGATCATCAGCATATAAGAGATTACTGATCTGTGCCCGCCAATCCTGTGGGGGTGGCTATTTATTGAGTCCAGGTCTGCTGAGAGATCGGCTAGAAAAAGATTAAAAAGCATCGAGGCTAGTACACATCCCTGTTTCACTCCCTTTGTCGTCTGGATTTTTCTAGATAGGTGCAATCCAGTGCCGATCTTAACTGGTACAATGTATAGGATATGATGATAGACCTTTTTATTGGTTTGAAAAAAGCGCTAAAAAAGGTGTATTAGTAGACCATGGAATTTTGCAATCTGGAGTTTGCAAAAGTATTAAAGTATGTAACAACTAGATGGCTGTCACTGGTGCGCTGTGTTGAAAGGAAACTAACAAACCATAAGGGTTTAAAGTCTTACTTTCTTAGTCAAAATTTCCGTGAGGTAAGATTTCAGCATCCTAAAAAATTTATGAAGATCCTTTAACAGAGGTGCACCTACTGTTGCATTCGTCACCACTACCAAATTTCTTGTGGTTCAACACTCTCTTGCAGCGACAAGAACCATGCATCCATATTTTAAACAAAGCCATGCTGGACCTTGGCAAGAATGCTGGCCCAGCGTGTCATACTCCCGAGATCCTGAAGACTATTCCTCTGTGGGACATTGATTTAAATGATGAAAACATCTACATGGCGCTAGATGATGTTTTCCTAGGGTTGTCTACAAAAAACTATTCTGCTTCAACTTCTCAATGATGGAGACATCTCGGAAGCAAAGTATAAGCAAGTTGTCATGGCAGCACCTCAGTACTTTAGGTGTAGCCTTCAGTATATTAAAAATACATTTCCACTTAATAATCCTCTAATTGTCAATGCAAAGTGGGTTAATATTGCAAACTGTGTTAATGTTGCTTGGTCAAATGTTGAGTACTTTGTAGTAAAATTTTCCAACCGTCTCAGATTTTCAGAGGAAAAGGGTCCTGCAGCTTTTTGATGAGTTCTCAGATTATCAAAGCATTTCTGATGAGGAAATAGGACAATGTGCATTCACAGGGGCCATTATGAATGATAGAGATGGCAGGTGCCATCAATGGATGGATATTTTACACTACAATTTGCAACATATGATTGTAAGTGGCACAAGTAATGAAAAACGATTCAAACTGCTTTTTAAGGTTTCATTCAAATGCAGAACTTGAAAGCATTGTTAGGAAAAGTGACTCAAGAGCATCGTTAAAACTTGATGGGACACTCTCCAATATTTTAACAGTTAAATATGCCAGAAAGTAGTGTTCCATGTTATAGTTGGGAACCATCCAATGAATTACTTCATAAAGCCAAGTCGACAACTAAGTCACATAATAGGGAACATTCCTCAAAGTAGGATCTGGGCATGTTCATTTTGTACAAGTAATTGTTGATAATATCTATTCTTTCTGTGAGGCCGGTCTCATGGCAAAAATGCATTAAGGCCTGACAATGAGTTCGTAAAACATGGGTACTCGCAAATGCTTTCCCAGGGGTCACAAAGTATAGTCTCAGGTGTGCTCGAAGGCTGCATTGATGCCAACAGGGTGGGAGTGGGTCTTTGCAGGAAGGGATGTGGGGGAAGAGGCAAGGTTTACGTTGGGTAATCAAAGCATGTACATGGTGTAGTCAGTGAGACATGGAGCTATTTTGAGGGTTTCATTCCATACTGCCCTCTAAAATAAGCCCCTAATCTTTAGAAGAGTCATAGCTTTGACATTACTGTGTTATGCTATATTTGAATCACTATCCCTCTACCGCACCTTAGGGTAAGCCTTATCTACTTCCTAGCACTACCTTGGGAGAGTCAAGTGTAAAAGGAAGTAACTTCATTATTGATTGAAATGAAATAGAATTGCGCAATGTGAAACCAGAAAACCTAGATTCAATCCCGGCTTCCCCACCTGCCCAAATAATGTGATCCTTGACAATTGTTTTATTTCACTTTGCCTTCTTTTTTCTCATTATCACATGTAAGAGCACCTTGAAATAAGTGTGTTCTGGATATGCATTGTACAAAAACCTCTGTTGTGTTTGATTTAAGAAACTATAATGCTGTCCATACAATAAAAACCAAGGCCATCCAGAGGGTTCGACATGACAACTGACTTGACTCTAAGTTCAATGTTGGCATTGTTGTAGGGTGGGAGTAGGCATGAATGTTTCTTTGATAATTTTTGAAAACTATTACTTTAAAAAAATACTTCTCAATGCATTGATATAATCTGATGTACTAAGGTGAAACACTTCTGCAGGTTAATGAAATACACTTTTTTGCATTTTGAAGAGAATTTGTCATATTGTTTTTTTTTTAAATAAATCTTTTTATTGTAACAACACAAAACCAGCAGTACATCAGTGATACAGGTTACAGTAGTGATATGTTGACCAGTTGTTTACATTATTATCTTTTTGTTATCTTAGAGGGTATTACACTTGAGATACAGTGCTCAGCACACAAATTCAGAACCCCCTCACAGCCCTCGGAAGCCCCACCATTGAGCCCAGATTTTCTTCCATGTTTTAGGACAACCCCTACTTTGGTAGATTGTACGCTCCGCAAACCAGCACCAGTCCATATCTGTTTGCCAGTCCCTGGCTCGTGGTAGTGCCCTTGCCCCCCAGCACCTGGCCAGGTTACGCTTAGCCACCACATCTCCCAGGGCCAGCCATATTTTAGTGTATCTAGGCCAGTCCTCCTCCCCGACTATACCCAGTAAGAACCATTGCAGCTTCACGGGATTGACAGCCCAGTCACTTGTGACATGATGTCTCTAACTCTGCCCCAATATTTCTGAGTTTCATGACACTCTCAGATGAGATGATAGAATGTGCCCTGTTGGCCGCACCCCCTGTGGCATTGGGCTGAGTCTGCCTTGCCCAGTGGGCTCAGCAGTCCCAGGGAGCAGTAAACTCTGTGGAGAACCTTCAATTGAATTAGGCAGAACTGGGAGCTTATTGCCACTTCCCTGGGGCTTTGCAGAGCCTCTACCCAATCTGAGTCCTCCAATGTACCTACGTCCTCATCCCAGTGCGTTTGCAGCGGCCCCAAGGGGTCTGGTGCATTATTCACTAGTTTTTTTTTATATTAACGAGATAACCTGTTCTACTCGGGGATCTGTCAATAGTCTATCCTCTAATGGGGACGCTTCCGCCAGTTCCTCCCCTTCTCTGATATGCGTACGTAACGCATGTCCCAGCTGTAGGTATTGCAGCCACTCTACCGGTCCCATTTCATACTCTTGTTGGAGGTCCTGGAATGTCACGAAGGCCTGGCCTCTCCAGACATCTACTATTTTTTTCCAGCCCCAGTAGTTCCCATTTGGTGAAACCCTTCAATTTGCACACTTCCGTCAGTTGGTCACCCGTCCACAGGGGGGTCATCTCTGTCAGTCTGTTGCTCCAGCCCAGGTATTTCGCCCCAACCCACCATATTTTGGTCACTGTTTGTGTGTGCACCGGCAGGTCCTTGGTTCCCTTCTTGTCATAAATCAGGGAGCTATATCCCCTGTTTCCCATATATAATCTGTCAAAGCTATACGCTGGCTCCGTCCGGTCACTGAATGCCCAGCCATTCACCACGACCAGCTGAGATGCCCAGTAGTATAGTTTCACATCAGGGATCGCCAACCCCCCATCATAAACACCCCTTTGCAGTTTACGGAGCGCTATTCGTGATGCCCCTCCTTTCCACAGCAGTGAGCGTAGTTCTGTCTCTATTAAGTTGAAGAATTTCATTGGAATCCAATAGGGGGAATTCTGTAGGACATATAACAACCTTGGGAGTGTCATCATTTTGAATAGTGCCGCTCGACCCATCAAAGTCTGCGGTAACATCTTCCATCTTTGGGCATCCTGTCGAAATCGAGTCAACTGGGACAAAAGGTTCTGGTCATAGAAGTCTTGTGGATTTATCATTATGTGCATCCCCAGGTACTTGAACCCCACTAGCTCCACCGGGACTTCGCATCTAGAGGTTAGTTTAGGGCTGCAGCCCAATTGATACAATATCCTAAGAAATCTCCAAAAATGCGGAATATCTTCAGAATTCTATCTATTGATTGCCGCGGTCACTGTACATACAGCAGGATGTCGTCTGCATACAGGGATATATGGTCTTCCAACTCATCACCTACTGGGATACCTCATATTAGGGGGGTCTTGACGGATCCATGCCACCAACGGTTCAAGGGCCAGGGCAAATAAAATCGGGGATAGAGGACAACCCTGCCTGGTCCCTTTCTGTAGAGGGAATTCTCTGGAAACTGTTGCGTTGACCCTCACTCTGGCCAGCGGTTGTTTATATAGCTGTCTTATTCAACCAATAAACTTAGGTCCGAATCCCATGCACTCCAGTACCGCCCACAAGTAGTTACACTCCACGCAATTAAACGCCATTCTGGCGTCCAGGGACAGGAGTGCCGCCGGCACCGAAGGGGTCCGGTCTGTTACATGAAGGATTTCAAATAATCTACGGAGATTTAATCTAGTGCCCCTGTGTGCCATAAAGCCCGACTGGTCTGGGTGCACCAGAGATGTCAGAACTGCATTCAGCCGCATCGCAAGGACCTTTGCTAGCACCTTTACTTCAAAGTTGAGCAGTGATATTGGTCGGTATGACCCACAGCACATTGGGGGCTTACCCTCTTTGGGTATGACAACTATCATTGCTGTCTGCTGATCATGGGGCAACCTCCCTGTCTGTTCGGCTTCTTAAACATTGATAGGAGATGGGGCGGGGGGGCGTGGCCAGCAGGGGCAGCATGGCGGACGCGTTTTAGTGGCGCTCCGTCTTCTGTCTCCGTAATCCGACAAATATCCTGCGTTGCTGGAAACTGGAGGACCCGGATGGTGGGCGATGTTCTAGGGACATCCCCGGGACCCTGAGGAAGCCGTTGCGCGGACCGGAGGACATGTGGTTCGAGACGGCGTGAGGTGCAGCTGTATAGCTGCGGACTTGCGGTCTGGGGAGGCCGTTTGGAACGCTCCCCGGAGCACTCCCTGATATTGTTTGTTTGGCTATCATGGCCGAGAGACTTTTATAACTGCGTTGGGAGCTATAAAATGGCGGACGGGTCGCGTACGTGATTTGTTGAATGGGACACTGGAGCTGGCCCTGGATTAGCCCACATCGCGTCCCTGCAGGAGAGCAGAGCGTGTAAGGCAGCCAGCCCCCTCGGGGGCGGGGTAAGCAGTGTGCAGCCCATCCTGGACATGCATGTAACAGTGCGCATTTTGGTTGCGGCCTGAAGGCGAAGTACGCGGCTCCCTGATTGTAACCACCCCAGAAGTGGAGTGCTCATGGGCAGCCGATCGTTCAATTTTGAAAATAGGCGCCAAGGCAGGCATCCCACAGAAACGGTGAGACAGGGCCGATGTTCACTGGGAGGTGAACATAGCGCTAGGAAGAGCCGGTACATACGTATCAGACCATATAGAAGGAAAGGACTCCCACTGTTGGTCCAGTTGATTGGTGGCCAGCGCTCAGACGGCTGGTGTGTGCTAGGGACATGAGTGCATGGCTTTTTCGATACTCCTGCTACCGGAGCCACGTCTAGAAGCAGTGGAGCCATCGGAGAGTATATTGCCGGTGGGAGCCCTTGTGCGACGCACCTAACCAGAGACACAAGTGCATGGTGGGGCGAGCTGACTCCCCTGGGCTCTGTTGATAACACCGCAAGTGGAAAAGACCCTTGACACCGCTCAGGAGGACTGGGCGGCGTGGGCCTGGTGTGAGATTGTAATTTGCGGTCTTAGGGAGTGCAGATTAACGCTGAATTGGGTGACGCGGCGGAGTGTGGTGTGGAGGACGTCTCCGGGTGGGTACGAGACAATGGGACGTACTAGGGGGACCGGGTCGAGGGCCTTCTCACAGGCAGCGGGGGCCTGCGATGCTGATCCACCACATTCAACGAAGGAACAAATGGCTCATGATGACCGTCTGGATACTATACTACAATCCATTGAGCGCTCTAGTGCATCCATGGAATCTAAACTGGACAAAGTGGCTCTGGACCTCAACTTACTACACGCGGATCATCGGAAGCTGAAGGATCGGGTCGAAGCTGTAGAACAGGAGATTGCTGAATTGAAGCCCGCCACGGAGTTCCAAGACAAACAGCAGAATGCTCACGAGGCTCGGATCCGGTACCTAGAGGACCGCATTGAGGATGCAGAGGGCCGCTCCCGGCGGAATAATGTCCGACTGATTGGGCTGCCGGAAGGTGCGTAGGGCCAAGATGCGGTCGCTTTTCTGGAATCCTGGCTCAAGACCATTTTGCCTCATACCGAATTCTCCCCCTTCTTCACCATCGAGCGGGGGCATCGTGTTCCGGGCAGGCGACCGGCCCCCGGAGACAGAGCGCTTCCACTTATCTTTAAGCTCCTACACTTTAGAGATCAGGATATAATCCTTCGAGAGACCAGGAAATGAGATGCTATCCAGTACGAAAATGCCAAGGTGTTGTTCTTTCCGGACTACACAATGAAGGTTCAGCGTCAGCGGGGATCTTTCTTACCGGTGAAGCGTCAACTTTGGCACCTCAATCTCTCCTACTCGCTGTTATTTCCGGCCAGGCTCCGTGTCGTCTTGGATGAGAAGTCCAGGTTCTTTGATACACCTCAGGATGTTTGGGACTGGCTGGAGACATCGGGTCTGTATTCTGGCCCGAGACCTGCGGGCCCTGCTGCTATAGCATGGACTGGGAAACTGGTGACAGAGGCGCTCGGAGACGCCGACCAAGACGGCGGTTCCCGGGGTTGATGGCGGCGCCTGGTCCAGATCAAATCTGTAAAGAGCGGCAGGAAGTGGTTCGCATTGCGGAGAAGATGGCCGAAGTAACGTCGCACGAAGACAAAGTGAACACTTCCTATCATTCATCAGGGGGCGGGGGTTCTTCCGTGGGGGACTCTTCTGATAAAGCATCTATGAGAATGCTGTATGTTACGCCCCAGACTGCGGATGGTATCGTATGAAACTGGCTGATCTGAAAATACATTGCCGAGTGCTGTTGTTTGCTTTGATGTAATGGTCTCCTGATGTCCTCTGAGGTCTGTGTGTTATCATGATGTGGGGTGGGGGTCGGTCAAAGGGTTCCTGGGGGTGTTGATGTTGATATTGTTGATATTTTTGATTTCTAATTTGGGTTTGCGCTGTGGCAATGCCTGCAAATTGTTGTTTGGGTGGGGACTTCAAGAATGTACCCTGCATGGTGTCACAATCCCCTGTTCTCCATAACCTTTCGGAGCCAGTAGGGCAGGCGGCTATGTTGCTGTCTGTTGTGTTTGGACGATTCCCTGATGTTTTGGGGGTTGCCCTTATATGGTTTTTTCTTTCCCCGGTTAGTATTTCCCATTTCCTATCTGTTGCAGGAGCCCGGTGGGGGATACTGAAAGCGTTGTCGTTCACATCAGACTGTTATACAGCGAGGTCGGAGGCAGAGGGATCAATGTTCATTGCGGTGTGCTTTTCTTAGCTTTGCCATGGGTCACGTAATACTTACCTGGAATGTCCGGGGCCTCTGCACGCCTTCCCGTAGATATGCGGTGTATTCCTATTTAAAACGTCATAATGTGCATATAGCGTTATTGCAGGAGACCCACCTGAATGCAATAGAGGTTACCCGATTGCAGCGCAGATGGAGAGGTAAAATGTATGCCACAGATTACTCCCTGTTTGCTAGGGGGACCCTTATCTGGATACGCCCGGGGACACCCTTTGCAGTAGACGTGACTTATGCGGATAAGGAGGGCAGATATGTGTTGGTGAAGGGTAAATTGGATGCGCGTCCTGTATTGTTGGGTAATGTGTATGCACCAAATGTGGACCAGGGCCAGTTTCTAGGTCAGCTGTCTCTTGTTTTTGGAAGGTGGTGTGAGATCCCGTGGCTGCTGGGGGGGATTATAACAGTGTCTTAGACGTGGGGGTCGATAGATCCTTTCCCCCACTCAGGACCACGGCCGCGACAACCAATTCCGTGGCACTGAATGGATGGGCACGGGGATGGGATCTGGTCGACATTTGGAGGCAACATCACCCGGGGGAGAGGATATATTCCTTTTTCTTGGCACCTCATAACTTACACGGCAGGCTGGACAGGTTCTTTGGGTCCCCCTGCATCCTCCCGTATGTTTCGAAATCGGAGTTGTGGGGGCGCAAGCATTCCAATCACAACCCTCACTGTGTTGTGCTGGCTTGGGAGGGTGGGGTCCCAGGTGTCCCCACGTGGAGGCTGCATCCGGCCATGTTGGAAGATCCGGTGTTTCGGGAAGCGATTGGCGAGGCGATCGGAGAGTATTTTGAACTCAACACGGGGACTGCCTCCTCTGCATTAGTGGAGTGGGAGGCTATGAAAGTCACCCTGAGAGGGAAATGCTTGGGGTTGGGCTGCGGGCTGAGACAATAGGTAGCGTCAGACCTGGTTGAGGTGGAAAGACGCTTGTTGCCGTTGGAATCTCAGACTGTGACAGATGCTGGGGGACTGGCCAACCTAAAGGAAGCGCGAAAGAAACACGCGGAGCTGCTTGAACGACAACGCTGCCTTAACTTTGCAGTGCACTCCGCGTCAATACATGCCAAAGCGGATCGCTCTGGGCCTCTCCTCGCTTGGCTGATTAAACAGGAGCAACCAGGTAGGCTGATTACGGCTCTTCGCTCTCCAGGCGGAGCGCTTCGATTCACACAGTTAGAAATCCATGGTGAGCTGACGACTCATTTCATGAAGCTGTATAAAGCTGGTCCGCAGCCCTCGGATGAAGTGATTCAGCAATTCTTAGGGCGACTCCCGTTCCCAGTCCTGTCACCTGAACAGCGAATGGACCTAGATGCCCCGCTAACGCTTGACGAAGTGCGAGGAACAATGAGGACTCTGCCTTCCGGCAAGGTCCCTGGTCCTGACGGCCTTCCCCACGAATTTTATAAAACATATGCAGACCCCCTGAGCTCCCAGCTGCTCCGGGTGTACACGGAGGCAATGGAATCTCTTGCCCTCCCTGCCTCAATGACGAAGGCTACGTTGATTACGCTCCCCAAACCAGGCAGGGTCCCTACTTCCATGGGGGCGTATCGTCCTTTGGCACTTTTAAATGGGGATTATAAGATATTAGCGGGCATCCTGGCTAGTAGGCTGGGGCCGTTAGTTCCCCAACTGTTCCACCAGGACCAGAATGGGCTCGCAGCACATCGCTTAACATACGGCGACTGTTCAGGGTGATGAATTGTGCTACTGCGGACTGGCCAACAGCTGGCTGTGTCGTGCTGGAGCTGGAGAAGGCCTTCGACATGGTCGAGTGGTATTTCATGTTTGCTGTGCTCCACCGATACGGATTTGGACCCTTTATACTAGTCTTATTGGACTGTTGTACGAGGCCCCTACTGTTCGATTACGGTTGGGTTCTCTTTTCTCTGAACTTATTTTGATTGAATGGGGGACTCGTCAGGAATGCCCCCTTTCCCCCCTGATCTTCGCTTTGGTAATCGAACCATTGGCGATGGCACTACGTGCCTCAGCATCAGATTGGGGGATACCCCTTGGAGATGGCATACATGCCGTCTCACTTTATGCAGACAACATCTTGCTGTATGTGCAAGATGTCCTGGCGATCCCGCAAGTCATCCCCGCCACGTTGAAATCTTTTGCATCATTGTCTGGGCTAGGGGTGCACTGGGGTAAATCTTGTCTATACCCGTTTAATCCTAATACAGTGGATCCGGGTTGGACAGTGAATGGGACGGTGGTGAAGTGGCAACCGTTGGTGTTCAGATACTTGGGTGTTCGTATCTACCATAACTCACAGGACCTTATGGATGGTAATATCACAAGGGCGGTTACAGCGCTCAAGTCTCAAATTGAATTCTGGAAGACACTTCCCCTCTCAGTCATAGGTAAGGTGGAGTTAATCAAAATGGTAATGTTACCACGTCTCCTTTATTATTTTGCTACCCTACCGCTCCACCTACCCGTGTCCTTCTTCCGATCTCTGGAGAAGATCGCCCGTGATTTTATGTGGAACAACTAGCGATGCTGAGTGGCATTGACGAAGTTATATCTTCCTCGCTCAAAGGGGGGGCTGGCCCTGCCCAACTTTGAGCACTACTACCTGGCGTCTCAAATCTTGTGGGTGGCGAAATGGGTGGAGGAGCTCCATTTGTCAGACTCGGCAGCACAGGATCCTCCGTATTCCCTAGACAGAATCCTTTATTTATTCCATCCCTGTAACAAATTGAATGAACCTCTCCCTTTGCTGCTATCGATAGCACGGAAATGCTTCCACAGGGCACTGCGTCTTACTAGAAATGTAATGCCATGCGCACCTGGTGTACCCCTACTGGGAATACCGACCATGCGGGGACATGTTCGGAGTATAGACCTTACCCCATGGGTGGAAGCTGGTGTAACCACCCTAGGAGACTTATATGTAGAAGGATCATTACGGCCGTTTCTCGATATCGCGAATGACGATGGTGTATCCCCCGACCAATTTCTGAATCATGCCTCCTGGACGGCCGCAATGAGACGTTGGTGGGGAGACGTGACGCAGGAACCCCCACAAATCTCCTAGCGCAATATTTTCACGTTATGGGCATGTGATGCCACTTGGTGGAGTGGTTGGCGGACTCGATCAGGGGACATACTTTAGAGGATTTAACGCCGTTGCGAGTTAAGTAGGAGGCAGATCGGGGGAGGCCTTATTCGGAAAAGGAATGGTCCATGGTCCTGGAAAGCCCCAAACAGGTTCCCAGAAACGCCTGTTTCAAGTTAATCCAATTTTATATTGTGCATAGGGCATATCTCTCCCCGGATAAAATCAATCGGTACTTTAATAGACAAGATGAGTGCTGCCTGCGCTGCAAGATGGTGGATGCAGATATTTCACACTTGCTCTTGTCCTGCCCCGCTCCTCAGACTTATTGGGAGGGGGTGCTGGATGCGTTAGGCACCTGCACAGATAGGGAGGTGCCAAGGACATGGGAGTCGTGCATCATTGGTGTGTTTCCTAGAAATAAAAAACACAAAGCCTCCACCAGGTTTCTTGATCTGGGCTTTATTGTGGCTAAGCGATTGATTACTCGTAAGTGGAAGTCCGAGGAGTCCCCTCCGACGAAAGCTTGACTCCTCTCCATGCTGAACTGGGTGAAGGCTGAAGCGGTCTCCCTGATACGGGAAGATACGCTGGGTTTGCGTAAATTTCCCATCTCCACTGAATGGAATACTATGCTGTGTGCGCTGCAGGGGCTGCTGGTGCCAGAGGCTCCCTTAGATGACCCCCTTCCTGATGGTTAGTGAGATTGGCTCAAGTAGCCCGTGTCCCAAAGGTGTGTTGATATGCTGACTGAAACCTCTGCCCACTTTACTGGATGACCTTTACTCCTAGCAGATGGATGGTGAACCCTTAGAGTAGTTGAAAAGACCTTGTTCTGCTGCTAGGAGACCTTGGTTACTCTCCCTCCTTTCCTGTGGCTCTTACATCCCTTCCCTCCTCCTTCCCCGATATGTTTTTTCATTGTTTGGTGTTTTCATATAAACGTTTGAATCTATACACTGATCCATGTGATATGGCAGAGTGAAGCCATACGAAACATGATTATGTAAATTGTTGCATGTTGCATAAGTTGCAGTTGCGTTGCGCCATAATGCAATCGTTCAGATTCTTTGACGGTGGGAGGAAATGCTTTGTCTGACGGGATATGCTGAATGTTATTGCCTATATTATTTATGCTTACTGATGTAACCAAGCAGTTATATCGTTGCTTAACTATCTGGAATTTCTGTTTACCTATTGATTCTGTATGGTGCTTTCCCTGATGATGTACTGCTTTGTATTCATGTATACAAAACCAAAACATAAAATCTTTAATAAACAGATCAAACAAAAAAAAAATCGATAGGAGATGGGGCATCGTCTTGTCCAGCATACATTTATACAATTCTACCAGGAGACCGTTTGGACCCGAGGCCTTCCCTGAACTCAATGCGCGGGCAGCCAGGGTTATCTCCTCCACCGTCAGGTCTTTTTCTAAGCTATCCCTGTCCCCATTTGGTAGGCCCGACAGCCTAATATCCCTGAGGAAGTCCAAGCAGTCCGCCTCGATGTGTCTCACTGTGGAACAGTATATATCTTCGTAGTATGAGGCAAACGCCTCTGCGACTTCCCTTCCCGTCACAAATCTATCCCCCCTTTCTCCCAGAATTTCTGGAACCCACCTCGCTGAAGTTTCACGCCACTCGAGCCAGGCCAGCAACATGCTGGCCTTATCACCTATTTCATAAACCCTGAATCTCAAGGCTCTCTCCTGGGCCCTAGCTTCACCTTCCAGCAAATCTCTCAACTCTTTTTGCCTAAGGGAGAGGCGATGCTTCAACTCACTCAGTCTCCCTTCCCGCGTTATCACCTTGGTCTCCAAGTCCAGGATCTCCTTTACAAGCTGCGCACCTTTTAGTTTCTGTTCCTTATTGATTGCCCCGATTTGCGCCTGGGCGTGCACTCTGAGGGCTGTTTTAAATGCTTCCCACATTGTCACCTTGGAGTCAACTGAACCCTGGTTCTCTGTGAAGAAACGGTCAGCGCATTCCCTAACACTGTCCTTAAATTGGGGGTACCTGAGGTGCCACGGGTCAATCCGTAGGGGCACAACATTCCCTCGACTGGGGCCCTCCAATACAGCCACCACTGGAGAGTGGTCGGATATCCCCTGGGCAACGTGACTAGCATGTTTGAACCGGACCATGGCATTCGTGTGTGTTATAAGATAGTCTAGTCGTACAAAACTGCCATATGCCGCAGACTGATGAGTGCATTGTCGCAGCCCTGGGTGGTGATGACGCCAGACGTCACCCAGCCCCATTGTCTTAAGGAAATCCCCCAAAGCCCCTCCCCTCCTCCCCGAGGACACACCTCCCATGACATCCAGCTCCGCTGAGAGTATGTTGTTCATATCCCCCCCAAGGGCCAGTATCCCCTGCGGGAGCTCTAACAGGAGTGATCCAAACTCGTCCAGAGTAGCAGGCTAAAGTCTCGGTGGAGTGTATATCGAGCATAAGTTAATGGTTTGGCCTTCCCATTGCCCACATAGTACCATGTATCTGTCCAGGGGGTCAGCCCAAGTGTTCCGGGGGATGAAAGGGAATGCTTTCTTACATAGTACCCCTACCCCCCTGGAGCCCGTAGTGAATGCTGCGTGCGCCAACAGGGCATAACCAAATCTATCCAATGCTTTACAATGATTCCCCTTAAGATGCGTTTCCTGGAGTAGGACAATATCAGGAGCATGCCGCTTAATGAATTGTAGGGTGATTGTGCGTTTCAACCTGCTATTTAACCAACTGACATTCCAAGACCATATCTTTATGGAGTTAGCTAAAGTAGTGGTCATCGGTGTTTTGTTTCACACTTCCTACCTAGTGGGTCTCTTAGGCTGTGCGAGGGAGTGGTTCTCACTTCCCACCCCCTCCCCATTATCATCGGCTGACTGCACACTGTATTGACTGCTTAAAACATGAAACACAACAAACCCATCCATCCCCACCTCCCGCCGCCCTGCCACCCTATGAATCTGCATGCTACTACCCCAACTACCCAGCTTTCAGAGCGCCTGTCGCCCCACATCTAACATTTCAGAACGTCAACTGGGGAGGGACTCGTCCTGCCAAGACAGGCAGTAAAGCAAAACACAAATTCTTACCCTCCCGTCCGAGCCCAGCAATGAGTAACAGTCCCTATGTGTCCCTTCGGGGGGAAAAAGAGGGGGGAAGAAGAGAGAAACCCCTCTGACCCATTGTCCCAGGCCGAGTCCGTCCCTGTCGCTTGGTTACATCTCCTTTCGCCAGCACTTCCTGTGCGGTGGCCACCGGACATAGTCAGTCTTACCTCAGTAGTGATCATGTCCCTTTATATTCCTTAAGACCCCCCCCCCCCTTTGTGGGTGAGCTCTCGACTCTCGGGGACTGGCTGCCTCTAGCATCACTCTCTTACCACCCAAGTTCTCTCCTCGTCCACGGTGCAGATCTTTGTCTTTGTCTCGGCCGACAGTGCGCCAGCTCTTCAGCCAATTCTAGGCCTCCTCTGAGGATGTAAAGTGCCATGTTTTCCCGTCTGACACGACTCGGAGACAAGATGGAAAAAGCATTGCATACTTTAAGTCTCTGGCCCGAAGTTCTCTTTTCACTGGCTCAAAACTTCTTCTTTGTTGTTTGCCGAGTGCTCCGTGGGCTGTTGTTTGGTGGAATCGCTCAAGGTCCTCTCATGACTCCTGTGCCTCCTGCCTGTGGGTCCATTTGAGGGTCAACTTTGCTATTGTTGGGCTCCCCTGGTTGCTCCAGGCTCGCCCTGACTCCCCTGTGTTTGGTGAGTCTCCTGGACCTTGCTGGTCCGAACCGTACACATCTTTGACCTTCTGCGTGGGTTGCCGTTGCCAAGGCTTGTTGGTGCTCCCGCCGGACACCGACCCCTCAGCACTCGACATCCTTTGTGGGACAGCTCGTATCCCGCTCCTGGTTGTCCTCGACGTCTCCTGGTCCCCGTAGCTGCAGAGTCAAGGACTCCATCAATGCACCTGAAGCACCCAAAATCGGTGGGCATTCGTCTACTGAGCCTCTGGTCACTCCTGAGTGACCCAGACTCTGTCCCCTCTGTTTTCAGGTATTCCACCTTTGAATTGCAATGGACACTTTTCTTCCTTCCAGCAGCGGCTCTACTTCGAAGCCCTCCATTGGGTTCAACTGCGGTTTCCGACGCCACTTCAGACCTATGCACCAAACTTCCCTGGGATAGGTAACTTGGGTACCTCGGTATCCACGGGTGGGGTGGCTCTCCAACCTTATGTCTTCCACGGGGTTTCTTCGAAGTCCACTGGGAAGGGTCCTTAAACTCTAAAACTTCAACTGCGACTTGCCCATAGAATTGTACGGAGCACGCGGTCGTGTTCCCACACTGCACCCGTCCTCCGTGGGGTCCCTACTTACTCACCTTGGGTGGTTCCTTGGGGTCCCAGCGATTCTACGTCCTCTTGACACTGTCTTGACTCGAGTCTTGGTTCTTATACCACTTTCTTAGTATATGGTTTGGTCCCCCCCCGGGGCCCACTGTGGAATAGTGCTATTTACTGTCATTTCTGTGCTTAAGTATTGTGTGCTTTGTGATTATATCTTTGTAGGAGATACGGTGTCATACTAGATAGTATTATATTAATAAAAATATATTTTTATAACTACTGTGTGGTTCTCCTTTCATTTAACCAATACTATAAGGTTGCATTCTCTTAAAAGAAACTGCTTAACATTCCTTCAAGACTAAGCCTTAAGGCTGCTCTCCACAGCTACCACTTGGATAGCTTTCTAAGGTTATCTTTGACCTCTTAAATCACCATAAGGGTATTTTGGACTGATGCAAGGTGCCCACTTTAATTAGTGGGCAGCATATACAAGGCCAACTTCTCACAACCCCTCTCCCCCTCACTGTGCAATACTAGTATTAATGTCCCCCTGCCACTGGATTCCCCATTGGCCTCGCCTAATCCAGGCTGCCAGCTGTTCCCGTACCTTGGTCTTGTCGGCTGGGCCTTCCTTCAGGGCCGTCTCATCACCCCTGCATGGCCCTTGAGTCCTGGCCCGGTGAGTTCCCAGGGCCCAGGAAGCCCCTTCAGAACGGATCTGCCTGCTTCTAATGGGGTCCGGCGAGTGGGGAGCTATCCTTCCCCCACTAGGCTGATGTTCAGCCTGTCGATTTCTGTGCGGCTGTTTCATCGCTTTGCCCAGCTATCTGGTTCTTTGCGCCGGCGTGCCCCTCTGCGGCCGAGGTCACGCCACTCCGCTTTTCCAGTCCGGGCCCCGGGCCTCTGCCCCCACCAGTCCAGGGCAAACGGATCGTTCACTCCGGTGGCCACGACCCTCCAAGGGAATCACCATGGCTTAATACGCCTTCCACTCCGCACTTTCAGTGCCGGCCGGCCAGGCCGTGATCCCGCACCAAGGCCCAGAATAGACAGTCTCGCGGCTCCACCGTCGACTCTCCAGATCCTCGGATCTCTCGTCCAGCCGGTCCTCCCTGGGTAGCGCCCCTCTGATCTATCCGAACTGCGTCATTCCACGGCCTTGGCCCCGCTCCGTCTTGCCAGCCCGTCTCCGAATCTAACACACCGGGGGGGCCCACGCCACAGACCCCGGAGATCGCCCGATGCTCCGCCGCTCCCCTCCTTATGCCACCAGTCAAACAAGCCTCGATCAAGTTCCGACCGGGCAGGGCCCACGATGTGCGATGCCTCCTCTGCTGGGCGCCAATGTTCCAGCTGCCTGTGTGATCGTATTTGGGGGGAGAGGGATCAGTAGCCCCCCCCCCAGACTCCCTCCACCTCCTTCAAGCGCTCAGTGTCCCCTCGGGACCAGGATTATGCCGGATTTTACGGGCTCGGACCAGAGCTCTGCTGCCCTTCGACCATCTCGGCTCACAGACAAGCCACGCCCCTCAAATTTGTCATATTGTTAAACGTTTGTTGCAAGATGTCTTACAAAATGAATGTGTTTTTAAAGCTATGTGCTGAAGCATGCCCTATTTGCTTCTTTTCTTTTACTTCATTTAGCTTGTAAATAAACACTTCCCTGTTTATTTAATATATTGCTGAATGTTAGCCTTTTCTCAAGTAAAATGCAGCCCAAGGGGGTCATTCAGCAGGGGGGCGCATGTGAAAGTCAGGAGGGCCACATGCGGCCCCTGGGCTGATATTTGATTATCACTGTCTTAAAACTTAAGGTCTTGCATTGTTTATTCCCAATAAAAAAATGCAGCAACTGGGATCTGAAAGCCTAGGTTGGGGTTGGGCAAAGAACAGAACTGTCAGTTTATTTACCAAACCATTACTGGCTAGCAAGGGAAACACTGCAAAGCGGCTAATGTATATAAAGTACTTAAATGTTTACAATAGTGTTAGGATTTAAAGCACAGTTAATACACATGCAGCAATTAATAAACTACCTGCTAATTCTCAGAATAAGCATGTCATGTTTCGTGTTTTAACTCATCTGCTGCTATGCCCACTCCCGTGAATCAGCTGAAGGAAAACACTGTAGAAAACTTTCCAAGGTTGACAGGTCTGGGATCTCTTTGTTAAAAGCAGTAACTCACTTACCTAGCTACATAAAATAAAAATCTGTCTTCTACATGTTAGATGTTGTGAAACACATTAACCCTCTATGCTACTTTGATACAAAACTGGGAATAGAGAAAGCACAGGTCTCTCCAGCAAATGTGTTACCCTCCAAAGTTATCTTATCATTATTATTGTTCCCTGGGATTTACTGGCCAGACAAAGATCTCTGCAGCAGGAGCCTTAACTCTATAAGAAATTTTAAAATGCAGACTTTGCAACCACTTTACCAGAAAAGATTTACTGCTATGTTTCTCCTGGTTGCCAATTTCTTTGCGGCATAGTTTAAAAAAATAAATTCATAAATTGAGGCCCACATTTTGCGTCAGGGTTGCTTCACTTTTATGGCACAACCCAGACGCAAAATCGAATTTGTTAAATCTCATAATGCGCTCAAATGTACTCATGATAGACCTGCGAAATGTGTGTGAAGTGTTGAGATCTGATATCACTTCTTGTGATGTCACTTCCTGTGAGGTCATGGTTTGTGAGGTCACTTCCTGTGATGCCATGATGCCGCAATGTGATGTCACGAGCCATGATGTCACTTTCATACTGCCTAACCTGGTTATTTCCCCCATGTCTTTTTTTAGGACTTGGGGCCTTTGTAGTCTATTTTATTCTAGTGAGTGGTTGTGTTGTGCCTTTTAATGTCCTGTTAGTGTATAGCTGACATGCTGATTGGAGCATCTGATTATTTTCCGTGCCTGTGGGTACTAGGTGTGTAAGCCTGTTTACACCATATATGGTCATTCGACAATTGTGTTTATAGTTTAAATCAGACCTCAAGTGAATCAAGTATGCATTATCACAGGGCATGTCAGAGCTTCTAAAGTACCTGTGTCTTCTGCTGTAATTGCATATCCACATTTCTCCTGTGCGAAATAATTGAACTGTTCGTGTCTCACCTTGTTGCTTCTCATTTGATAGGGTTGAACTCTATTTCTTCACATTTTTCCCATTAAGACACTTTCTTACTTTTTCCGCATTCACCAGTGAAGTGCTTCCGTGCGCAACGGTTGCTTAACTTGAATTCTCTTTAAAGGAGCCAGTCTGAGTCTTGATGTCACCAAGGTTGCCTGCCCATAAGTGCTGATGGCAAAAGTAGTCCTTTTAATATGGTTGCCAAAACAATGTATTTCCTCATGTTCACTACTGTAAATCAGCCTAACACTGTGATTCTTTCTGGTTTTTTGTGAGTTTTATATTGCGGCAACACCACCCAAAGGTAGTGGAGTGCTTTACATTAGCACCAGTTACTTTTTTGTGTCGTTTTATACAGCACCAATACCACCCGAAGGTATTGGAGCACTTTACATTAGCATCAGTTCCTTTACACAAAGAGGCATTTATTTTTGTAGGCACGACGAGATTAAGTGATTTGCCCAAAATCAAGGATGTTAAGCCGATGCCGAAACTCAGACCCGGTTTACCAGCGCCATAGTTGGCAGCTCTGGCCCTTACGTCACCTCCTCTCTCAAAAGGACGCCATATCATCTCCCTAGTCTCGGCTTCAGTTCCACATTTTATGATTATGGGTAAATCACTTAATGCCCCCATTTCTAAACACAAAAAGCATTGGTGAAGCCAGTAGGTTTCGCTTGTGCAAAATCTATTGTTTTTAGGTCTAAGCTAGACAGAGCATGTGCTGCTCGGCTAGACAGCGCATGCGCAGTCTCGAAGAGATGTGTTGTGTTCTATCTGTGGGCTTACAGGCTGCCCATCATCTACCATTGGTAAACTTCAGCGTTCAGCGTCTCTCTCATTTTCTTCGATGCAATTCCTAATGGCATGCGGGCGTCATACCCTCTTCTTGTATTTGGCCCTCCCATAGTGCATGGACCAAGTACATGTCTCCTTACACTGTTCCCAGTTTGCGCAGCAATTTTTTATTTATTTTCAAGCACTCCCTAGGAGTACTTGGGTTTTCAGGCCGTCTCCTTGTACACATACACACATACCACTCAAATGCATGCAGCTGTACATAAACGAATGCATTTCTTTAAAAAGTTGTTATTTTTATTTTTTGTATGATGCAATGGTATTAGAGCACTAGCTCTGTCCTCTGTCTTGCCATAGCGCAAACACGTGCTGGTGATATTGGAGCGCCGTAAGTGCTCCCCAGTTACATTACACAATGACACAGTCATTGTTGTACGCAGGGGGAGCGTAAGTGATTTGCCCAGAATCACAAACTGTACAGCCAATCCAGAGATTCGAACCTGGTTTCCCAGTTCCCTTGTCGGCAGCTCTGACCATAACGCCACATTATCACTTCTCTTCAAAACTCCATGACTGTTTTTCACTTTCACTTCCACATTTATTCAGCAAGACCCTGTCAACACGGAACAAGCATTGGCAAAGCTAACAGATCTCAGCAATGCCGGCGCTATTGGCCTTGTAAATATGAATGTCTTTTAGCCATGTTGTCTAGCAACACATCTGCTGTCAGCATGGCTGAAAGTTACTGAAAAAAGAGCTGCGATGTGGCCAGTGCAGGCCACGCCAGAGCGCTTTTTTGTGTTAGGAGGGGCAAGACATTAAACTTAACATGGGGGGCAAAGAGACTTGGCAGCAGCTCAACATCCTGTGATTCTGGGCTTTCAGTGACTTTCAGCCATGCTGAACAGCAGCGGTGCTGATAGACAACATGGCTAAAAGACATTCACACTGCCGAGACCTATTGGCTTTGCTAATGCTTGTTACTGTTGGGGTGCACGATGTGTCCAGTTGTTTGCAACAAGTGTTGTGGTATCATGGGGGACATGCTTGTGCTGAGTAAACTTGGATTGGTGGTTGTACGTGGTGAAAAGAACACGCTAGTCTTCCTGTGCTGTGATTGGCATCCGCATGGCACTGAGGAAATGAGCAGCTAGTATTGAGGATTGTTTAATGGTAAGTCTGGTGGAGCATGTATTTTGGTGTGTGCTATGAAGCAATAGGAAAAAATCCACCACATTTAAAGGAAACTTTTCAGACTAGAATGATCGTTCTGACTGATGAAATAATTTACAAAATATCACCTAATTGGAGTAAATAATAGTAAATCTACACTCAATGAGACAATATTTTTGTAAACGATATTTGGGACAAAATATTTATGTCAGACAGTATTTTTGTTAACAATGTTTTTGATATACAACCGTGGGCTATTCTTTCTCCTTTTATTGTTGAATCCATGTCACATGGATTTCAACTTGGTTTGGCATGTGGCCAACTCTTAGAATGCTAGAAAATTGTAAACAATGCAAACAAGGGTATAGCACTCAGCCTACCATATTTATAACGAATGGTGATTGGGAAAGGATATGTGATTCATAAATAGCAGAACTCACAAGAAGGGCTTGGAGATACCATTAGGTGCTGCTGTGTTCTGGGAGGTCACATGGGAGGTTTATGAGTGCCATTCAAGGGACTTCTTGCAGCAGGAAAGGTGCTTAAGTGCTTCTCACAAAGAACAGATGGAAGCCAATGGTCTACACAGGGGGAGTATTCCAGTGGTTGGGCACTCATAATAGAAGAAGTTAGGCAGGGAGGTGAAAGTGCACATAGTTGTGGAGAAGAGACAATTGGAAATGTATGTAGTAAGCACTACTGGAATGGAGTATATTCTACTGCTTCTTCTGGATCTCAGTCCCTATGTCTGGCAATATGCCTGCTCTAGCCCTCAGTGTAGTGGCAATGTAGTTTATGGCTGCATAATTTCAAGCACTACCCAATATGGATTTTAAGAATGGGTTTACTTGTGGCTCTTTTATTTATTACCTAATGTATTACAAATTCATCCTACTTCTTTTCTTTGTCCGATTTCTTTTAGTCATTGATGGCCACATGAGGCGTGCCATTGGTAGCATAAAAGGCAATTCAGCCATTTAGCCTTTACAAATTTTTCTCATGCAAAAATCAGTTTCTTAAATTATGATTACATATTTTCCAAAAATACAAATTATTCCAAATGAGAAAAGTTTGGGAAAAAATCAGGACTTTGTGTGGTTTCATACAGAGAAGCTTACCTTTTTGGAAATTAACCAGAAATGGAAAGCCTTATGTTTTCTTTTTTTAGGCCTCTCTTGTCACAATTCCTCAAAGAAGTGTGAAAATTGGCGGAGGGGGCGTGGCTTCGGTGCCACCTAAGATGGCCGCCTAGTGGAGTGGCTCTGCCGCGCTACAGACCGGTTGCAGCGAATTTGCTTGTTTTCCTGCCACTTGCGAAGGAAGATGCAAATAAAATGACGCTGTGCCGTTTTTATTGAAGTAAGGCACCTGTCTCCTTTCTTTTTTGGCACTGCGGCTGCTTCCACAGAAGCTGCCGCCATTTTATGCACTGTTTTTTACAGGCACAGGAGAAATGGTCACTGCGCTCTGCATTTGATAAGTTAACCACTTCCTGAAATGTTGGACAGACTCTGTGTAGTGCAGGTTTTATGCTGATATTCATTTAGTGTTTCGTGGCGCTTATGAAGTTTTTAAGATCTATCTTCTGAGAGCTATCTGGTGTTGCTCATTATTGTTTTTTTTCTCATATGAACAGTGACACATTGGTGGCAATAATGGCATTTAATTTGTTACTGCTGACAAGTTGTACTGTTATTTTTTGTGGGAAAACTACGGAAGCCGCAATTTGTATTTACTCTTAAGGGGCAATCTTCTTTTGGACTGTGTGCTGGTTCTGTTTCAAAGCTATTAACAGTAGACCAATTGCACTCCCCAGATGAGATGGCCAATTCTGCTCATCCTCGTAATGCCTCTTTACAATCCACTATCAGTAAGGTTTCGTCGCCCTCTTCAACATCCAAAAGGTTAAAGCAGGATCCTCCTTTGCCTGAGAAGTCTGTATCCCCTATTTCTTTAGAACCATTGTTGGAGGAAATACATGCACTGCATCCTTTTGTTGAGGAGACGAATAACAGTATACAACATCTGGATGACAAATGGACATCGATGGAGAGTCGTGTTTCTATGGTAGAACAGCAGGTTGTGGATTTGCGTGACGAGGTTAACAAAATTCACTCTTTGGAAAAGGAGGTGCTCCGGCTCCACCAGCACACAGAGGATTTGTAGAACAGGAATAAGTGGAATAATCTTCACATATATGGCCTTCCTGAAGCTTTGGAGGGAGAGGATCCTGTCTCCTTTTTTACTTCCTTCCTGCCAAAACGGTTAGATATGCCTTCCTCAACCTTGCTTAATATTCAGAGAGCTCATAGGCTTGGGCCTAGTCCTTTGTTGTCTGCATCTTCTACCAAACCCAGAGGAGTCATTATCCTTTTTTTTTTTTTAAAGTTTACTGACTTACTGGCAGTTCTTTCTGCAGCTAAAGCTAAACTTCAAATCACTTGGCATGGTCCAGGAATTTTTCTATCTCAAGATGTTTCCAATGTCACTGCAGCCAGAAGGAAAGAATTTCTTAATCTGCAAGCTCCTTTAGGTTCTCTTGGTGCCAGATACATTTATTTTCATCCTTGCATCTTTGAAGTGACCTTCCAGAATAACACTACAACATTTGAGGATCCAGCAGAACTTTATACAAACGCATACTTTGGTTTCTATGGATATTGCTGGACCTTCTACTGGTTGATTTTCTTTTTTCTTTTTCTTTGTTTCCCTTGTTAGGATTTTCAGATGGTTTAAATTGGTGATTTTGGTCTTTAGCATATTTAATATGTATTCTTTAGAAGCGCTCAATATGTTATAATACTTGTTTTAAGATGTTCCTTTTATCTTCTTGCAGATTCGTCTTCTGTATTACATTTGTGCGGTCCGTCCTCTTGAGTGTTCATGGCCCTGGTGAGGCTGGATTCCTCCCCTTCTGGGCGTGTGATCGTCTCATGAGTCGTCACCACCCCATTTCTTTTCCTTTTACTACTCATTAAGGTATGCTTTTTCAGTCGTCCTTTTTGGATCTGAACTGGCTCTTCTTGTTGTTTTCCATTTTTCTTTTTTTACCTTCCTTTTTGCCTTTCCTAGTTTCCCTTATTCACTATTTGTCATTCTTCTTCTTTTCCTACTCCTTTATTAATTCTTTTTTGACTCTTGACTTTTTCTGGTCTTTACTTTTTCATGTTAACGTTCTCAAGCAATTTATCTGTTATTTACTATTTATAATTCCATATAATATCATGGAATATTAAAGGATCTAATAGTTCTGTTAAAAGACAGAGGATATTATCCCATTTGGGTAAATCTAATCCTGACCTAGTTCTCCGCAGAAAACCCATCTTAATGAGTTTGAAGCTCTAATATTCAAGTGAAGATGGGTGAAGAATGTGTTTGTTCCCCATCATTGAATAAAAAGAATTGTGTTGTTATATTGTGCAGTACATCACTTAATTTTATTTCACAGGAAACAGATGATAGTGGTAGATGGATTGTTGTTAATTGTCTTATTGATAATGTCCCCCTGACCGTGTTAAATGTGTATGCAGCTACGATTTCTGACCACACTTTTTGGCCCTCTATTGCTAGAAAATGTACACAATACCATGACTCATATTTTAACTTGGGTGGTGACTGCAACCAAATTATGGATCCTATTTTGGATAGATGTTCTTCAACCCAATTTGTGTCCCAAAAATGCTTAAACAATTTCATTTGGCTATTGCTAAAGTTGCTTTGGTAGATTCTTGGAGGCTCTTTAATCCTACTGTACGAGATTACTCTTACTACTCATCCTCTCATAGTACACATTCACGTTTAGACCATATTTTCTTTCTAAATCTATTTCGCAACACATCGCACATTCATATATTTCCCCAATTATACTTTCTGATCATGCTATGGTTATTACTGATTTGGATTTGGTTCCTCCTTGTTCCTCTCCGCATAGATAGAGGTTCAATAATTCTCTCTTGTGGGATGCTCAATTTTCTAGGTCTTTTGTCTCCTTTACTTCTGAATTCTTTTCATTTAATGACAACAGTTCTATTTCTCCTTCTTTGGTATGGGATACATTTAAAGAATCTGCACATGACTTTATTTTAAGTTATGTTTCTAGGACTAAAAGAAGTTGTACTAAGTAACATACTGCCCTGCTCTCTCCAATAAAATCTTTGGAACAGAAGTATTTCTTTGCTAAGTTGTCATCAGATCTTCATAATTTACTTCAAGCAAAACTAAAACATTAATTACATTTCTTCTAATGAAGCAAACTGTATTCTTCTTAGGAAAACTGCACGTTATTATGGTGGGAAGAATAAAGCAAGTAAACTGTTAGCAAGATATTTAAAGGTTAAAAAGGAGAGGCGAGTTATTGATTCTGTGACAACCATGCATGGGGGAACTGTTCCTCCTCTACGTCTGATTCCTTTCAAGAAGCTACTGTGTGTCTCATTCATAAAGATAGTAAAGATCCCCATGACTGTAAAAGTGATAGACCTATCTCATTGTTAAATGTTGATTATAAGATCTTTGCTAAGCTGCTAGCCCTTCATTTAGAGTCCTTACTCCCATATCTTATTGAGAAGGAGCAATCAGGATTTATTAAAGGTAGGCTTATATCTGACAATTCTCGTTTACTGTTTAATGTTCTTAGTAAAGCCCCTCTGTTTAAATCCTTGCTTGCGGCTATAACAATAGATGCTGAGAAGGCCTTTGATAGAATTAGTTGGGAGTTAATGCTTCAGTCATTAACCTGGCATGGTTTCGGACCTAAATTTATTGCTTTTGTTTCCCTTTTATATCATTCCCCTAAAGGATCTCTATTGGTCATATTTTTAGGTCGAGCCTGGGCAGCGCATGCGCTGCTCCGCGAGCCATACTGTATTGGAGTATGTACTTGAAGCCCCGCCCACTCTCCGCCTACATTTGTCATTGGTTTGTGTCATTGTTCTTCGTAAATGCTGGCTTCTGATTCGTTATTAGGCTTGTTAGTCACTCATTAGTACCGCCTTGTCATCATTTGTAACGTCCCATGAGGACTTATTTATTTTTTATTTATTTTATTTATTTGAGTTTTATATAGCGCTGGCTAGACCCGGAGGTATCAGAGCGCTTTACATAAGGATCCAACACAGATTACATCAGTTACAAGTTACATCAGTTACAGGAAAACATTTCAAGAGCGTTGGGAGACAAAGTAAATGGAGAATAGAAAGGGCAAGGGGGTGGGGAGAAAGGTGTAGGAGGGAGAAAGGATGGAGATAGGATGGATGGAGACACGAAGGAGAGTCTGCCCAAAGTCCGGCTGGGTAGGTGACGGCCGAGGGGAAGTCCACAGCCCATCTCCTCTATAGCTATCAGGTAGCTCCACCGGGCATCAGTCAAGCGGCTAGGTCTCAATGAGAAAACAATTAGAGAGCAAAGAGGAGGGATAAATGGAGCGTAAAGGAGAGAGTGGGTGGAGTAAAGGGGTAGGAGGGAGAGTATGACGGAGAGACGAAATAGGGTCTTGTCCAGTGTCTGGCTGGGTAGGTGAGGGCTGAAGGGGTAGTCCGCAGCCCATCCGCAGGACTGGCCCTTTTACTTCGGTTGTTACACGGTACTTCGTCTTTAGTCTGTAAGCACTATTTTCTTTAAAGAGTTTCTCTTACTGAAGGAGGGCAGGAGGGTCTCTTGTGCGCAGTAATGACCACCGGCTTCTTTATTTAACTTGCAGCAAACGGAGAGCTCTTCAGGGGCTAAAGGATACAGAAGGGGGCAACTCAGCGATGCCTTCAAGCATTTGGAATGCAATAGGTCTTGCATTTGCGAGAGTTTAAGCTATTGGCATTGTAAATGACAATGCCTTTATTTATGTTTTAAAACCAAAACATAAATAAAAGGCATTGTCATTTACAATGCCAATAGCTCAAACTTCCGTAAATGCGAGACCTTTTGCATTGCAGATGCTTGTTCTCTTTATAGAGGAGTAAGGCAGGGCTGTCCACTCTCTCCCTTATTATTTGTCTTGGCACTTGAACCTTTTCTTTCCCGGATTCGTCTTCACCCATTGATCTCTGGTTTTATTAATGGTGACCATCACTTAAATTTTGCTGCTTATGCAGATGATATTCTTTTGTTTATTTTCTGTCCAAAACGGTCTTTGTCTTCTCTTTTGAAGGAGATTTATTTTTTTCTAAGGTATCTGTATATAAAGTGAATAAAGACAAAACGGAAATTCTTCCACTCAATAAATACATCTTCAGTCATCCTTACCACATAACTGGTTTTCAGTGGTCTGCTTCTGTCAAAATAAAATATTTAGGTATATGGGTCACAAACTCTCTTGATGATACTATAAGAATTAATTTTAAAGAGCTTAATACGAAGGTTGAAAATATTCTGTCTTCCTGGAATCCTTTATTTTTTATCATGGTGGGGACGTCTAGATGCAATTAAAATGATGATTTCCCCAATTTTTTTATATCTCCTTTGTATGTTACCAATTCATATACCAAAATCTTTAAAAAAAAAAAGTTTAACTCATTACTTCTTTCTTTTTATGGTATAAAAACAAATTGTGTGTAGCCCTCTCTACTTTGCAAAAATCTAAAATGGCTGGAGGAGTTAATTTTCCAGACTTTTATTATTATCATAGAGCCTTTACTCTGCGACAAGCTGCCCTTTGGACTTCATATGTAATTTCGCCTCTATCTCCTTTGTGGCTAGATTTTGAAAGAGCTTTCCTTAGGCCCTTCACTTTTAAGGAGGTTTTTGTTGTTTTCTTCTACTACCTCGCTCCTTTACTCTCCAGTCTTAAAGCAGTCTATTTCGTTGCTCAAGTCTACCTTTCTTCCAATTCACTTGACTCCTTCCGTATTTCTTGAAAGGCCGTTATGGTATAATTCTTTAAGTCAGGTTAATAATAGACCTCTTTTTTGGTGTATTTGGAAGGATAAGGGTCTTATGTGGGTTCATCAACTCTTTTCTAATAATGCTCCTATTTCTTTTCCCCAATTTTGTGATACTTATAACTGTGTGGTGAGCAAAAGAATGATGGATTTAACCCAGATCCTTGTGACTGGGGGTGAATGTTTGCATTGTCCAGCATTCCGTCCATCAATAGTTTATTTTGCATATGTCGCCCTAAGTGGGAAGGGTATGCCCAGACGTGGGTCCCTTGCTCACTACACCACTGGATTCAAGCTAGCCTGGCTGATGAAGGGTGATGCCCTGAAACCGGTCCCAGGATGCTTGTTTCCGGTCCAGGGAGGACCTGGCTTAGCAGTTCGGGCTGGACTGTTCCCACAAGGAACAGGGTCAAGACTGATTTGCATATGGCTGGGTCCAAACTGGGGTGGTGTGGTGAGCAAAAGAATGATGGATTTAACCCAGATCCTTGTGACTGGGGGTGAATGTCTGCAGTACCACATTGGGCCAACCACTGATACTGCAACACCATTCCATAGAAAATAATGCAGACAGGATATTAAAAAAAATAAAACTTTGAAAATAATGGTAAATTAAACAAAATTATTTTAAATAGTTTAAAATATTAATAAATACAGTTTATTATTTTATTATACATATTTTATAAAGCTTTTTAAATGTATATATTAAAGTGATATTAATTTTATTTAAACATAATCAAACTACTTTTAATTCTGTACATAGTTTTAATAATTATTAATGCAAAATAAAAATAATTCTCATACTCTATGTAGGAATTTATTTTTTAATTTCAACTTCAGAATTTTATTTTTTATTTAATGTAATATATTTAAATTAATTGAAGATTGAAGTCAAAATAACGCTAACAGGGTTGTACAATTTTTTGCTTTGTTCTTCATTTAAAATGAATATATAAAATTAATTTACAATAATAATAACATTAACATTTGTTTACGTTATTTTTTTCATTTTAAGTCCCTACATTATTATTTTCAATGGGAGGATCCTCAGTGCCAGTGGTTGGCCATGTGTGGCACGACAATTACTCCAGCTCTGAGTGGGAATAATTTGCTGCTGTTTTGGATCCCTTTTTGGCTGTAGTGACTTTGTTTGTGAATAGCAATGGGCTATCTGTTTTGTGGGTGGGAGCATGTCCTTTCCTAAACCCCTCCTTACTCCTCCCTAAACCCTTCCCATTCATTAGTAACTATTCCCCTTTTGCCAGCCACTACACCAGTCTCTCCCACCTTAACTGTTAAGTAGTAACCTTACATGTGTGAAGATCTCACAAAAGAAAAGAGTGGGGAGATGGAAGTGGAGTTTACTCTCGTAGGTTTATGAATAGCATTTTGTAGTTCTTCTGTAATGCTACTGTAGCACTACTAAACATGCTACAAAATGTTGTCTGTGAACAGACCCCTGAGTGTTCCACAGGAAACCTCTAGGGATAACCAGCTCTTGTACAGACTACTGACCTGAAAGGAATAGTTTAACATTGCATATACTAAATTCCAGAAGGGTGAAGTAACATTGTGGTGTGGTACATTCAAATGGAATTGCATGACGTTTATGACTATATTGTCACCCTTAGTTATTCCTCTTTAGGTTTGCAATGCCTATTGACTAAGTTAGATTACCACTGTGCAGGTGATTATTTAAGTGTTAATCATGTAAAATCAAATATAACAATGCTTTGGTAGACCGGAACCAGCCAAGTGGGACTGGCTTAGTGGGAAAGAAGCAAGTGAATTAAGTGGAGTGAGTTAAGTGAAAATAAGAGAAGCAAGTCAGTTTTGCTATGTGGGTTTTCCATTAGTTGACCATCTGTTTTGGAAATCTGTAATAGCTATTTAAAAATGTTCAGCTTATCCTACTCTGAGAGAGAGATTAATAGATTTAATCAGCAGTATAAGGGTTTGCAATTGATCCCTATAAACTATAACAGTTTAAACATGTTGCAAAATCCAACATCAACAAATTGTTGATTGATACTATAAATTCAAACAAAGGGTCCTTGTGCACATATCTAGAAATTTACCAACTAAGGGGCCGATTCCGATTCGGGCCGGAAATCTCTCCGACCGAGCCGGACCCGGAGAGATTTCCGACCGAATCGGACCCGTGCAGCCCGACCGAACGAGTACGATGCGTCCGTATGCTATCGGACTCGAGTCGGTCGGACTCCCATTGAAGTCAATGGGAGCCGGTCGTACAACGCGTACGCGGGCTCCCATTGCCTCAATGGGTGCGAGGCGAACAAGGGCGCCCCCTACAGCGTGTACGCGGGCGAAGCGACTCGCGCCATACATGCACAGGTAGGGGGGACCCATGGGTCCCCCCTGTGTGCGACTCGCACGGCTACGCATACAGGGGGGTCCGACACGGACCCCCGAGGTACGGCTCCAACTGCTCTTTCGAGCCGGGCGGCGCGTGTCGGTCGGACTGCTCGCGGCGCGCATCGTACTTACCCGGCCGGGGAACGTCTCCATTGCGCGGTGCGAGTCGTGGTCCGAGCGAGTCGGTCGGTGCGGTTCGACCCGGGAACGTGTCGGTCGGAGCGGTTGGGACGCCCGAACGAGTCGGTCGGCGATTTCGCATCGTACTCGCTCGTCCGGACGCGCGTACGAATCGGTCGGGAAATAGGGCTCCGAATCGGATCCGGTTATGCCGAATCCGATTCGGAGCCCTACCGGCCGAGATCGGAATCGGCCCCTAAGTATTCTGGAACCTGGCCCACTCGGGACACTGATAACTGAGCACCAAGTATTTTGCTTTAGAACTTGATTCTTTGTGAAGGGAGGAGAGAAGTCCAAGGCTTACTTAGGGAGGTGACGTGGAGTTAGATACTCAGAATTTAACATTCAACATAATATCACTTAATAAAGCAATGTTCAGTCACTGCTTTGATTCTATAAAAAAGGGAAAAAGAGAAAGGAAATTATTACACCAATTACTCAATAGAGAAAAAAAACGTGCACAGTCCACCTAAGGATCATCATGCAAGTTCACAGGAGCTCGTGGACTAAAAGTGGGTCCGAGGAGTCCGCACTCTGGGATTCCCAGTACACAATGAATTGGGGGTCAAATGTCACAGAATGCAAAGACCAGCTCCAGAACAGTCAGTTTGCAGTAGCAACCAGGGGTAGTGTTTTTTGTATCCTTTTGGTGCCACAAGAAATGTCTTGAGGGTTTTGAGGGATGCATATTGGTACAGCAGGTAGCTCACCACAACTCCAGGCAATCCGAGGTTGGCAATGTCTTAAGTGGGTTAGTCTGCTCTTCTGGGCAGCTTTGCTGTAAGGCAGCAACAGCTGGGCTTCTTCCTCTGGGCACACTCCTCTTGTAAAGACATCTCAAGCTCCGCTCTCACAGCGTGTTATCGAGACTCATTTACAAAGTCAGACCTACAACTTCTTCCAGTAAATAGTCACTTATGTCTTCAGGTGATATCTGTTAACCTCTGGGAAGCTGGCTGACATGGAGACCTGTCCTGCATCTCACGCATTGCTCCAACACTGTGCCTACCCCTGTCAGTGAGAGGCCGTGGAGCACTTACTGGCAGCTGCAGTGATACCTTTTTACTTTTTATTCAGACGTAATTTGTTTATTCAACATGTGCTGTTTTGGAACTGGTTCAAGGCTGTGCATTCACTTTACATACCCTATCCTCTTCCAGAGCAGACAGAATCTTTGCCTCCAGATGATGGTAGGGAACAGAAGGTGACTTTGATAGTCTCCAGTAGGATAAACCCAAAAGATGAGCACAAAGAGAGAAGCCTTCAGACCTGACGTCCATCGGAGCAGGGCTTTCGGGGAACATAAAGGCCAGTCCTGACAAAGGGTAGGCCTGCACTTCAGAGAAGACTGCTGTCTTCATATAACCCACACACTCAATATAATTAACCATGATCGCTCCAAGAAGGAATAAAAAGCAGGATACAACAGAAGGCACATGTAGGCTACCCTCAACCTCAGACTTATATAGCATGTGTACAGAGGCTTTACAAGGTAGATTCCTCTACCAGTCATGCAGTGTACACATTTGGCTGGACATACTACTATCTACCTATATCACATGCATGTGCTATCCTGGTACGTAGGATATAGCAAGGGAATTGGCCAAATATGATTTGAAGTTGCGACGCGCAAGACTGGTAAACCAGTGCAGAAATCAAAGGAAAGATCTGCTCTGCGTCCATGAACAAAAACATGCACTGCCACCACTGCCAAGCATATTTCAGCTGACAAGGGGGACCATAGTCCCACTTGATAATGATCGCATCCACGGTGCTCCACTCCAGACTACAGAATTCCACTCTGAATCTCATATACCATATATGCTAAGTAGTCCTCAACGTGCACATAGCATGGATATGTGTGCTGAGGACAAAAACATCACAAAACCCAGTACAGACTAGCATTAGGATACCCAAAGAACTGGATACACGCTCAAAAAAGCACACATGTTGTGTAAATTAATTTAAATCAGCTAAAAGATGCCATTGTGTTATGCCACTGAAACCGACTTGCACATTGGATCATAAAGAAACATGGATTGACCTTTTGGATCATGATCACATCTATATAATTTGTGGGCTAGGCCTGAAACATCAGCCTCCTTGCTGCTAAGTTGCAAGGGCGTAGTGAATCACCTTCTGTATCAACTCCAGGTATGGTGCTACTGAGGCAGATGATTTGTTTTTACTCTTAACTTTGATCTGCAACTCTAAGTTACGATACAGAAGATAAAAAAAATGCTAGTAGAATCAACATATCATGACATAGGTGTGGTGGGGGGCATGGGTTGTGAGAGGAGCCAGAAAAACAGAAATAACACAGAAAATAAGTGAGAGAGCCCAAAGAAGGAAGGAACGAGGAAGGCAACAGACAAATAGGTCAAAAGAGAAGATGGAAAGGAAGGATGTGGAAAGAAGGCATAAAAGAAACCCTAAATAAGAAAGACAAATAAAAAGAAGAAGGGGAAGGAAAAAGATAACAAGAAACAAAGAAAGAAAGAAAGAAGGGTTGAAAAAAGTTGGAAAAATGGTGTCAAGAAGAAAAGAAAGAAGGCGCAAAAAGTAAAAAACAAAAAGTGGAAGAATCGAAAGAAAGCCAGAAAATAGAATGAAATAATGGAAAGAAGTAAAGAAATATGGAACAAATGAGAGATTAAGGAAAGTAAAGCAAGAAGAATGGAAAAAATATATAAAAAGATGTAATTACGAATTGAAGGAAGGATGTAGGCAGAAAGGACGGAAGAAAAGGATGAATTGAAATAAGGGAGAAAAGACAGAAAGAGAGAAAGAAAATTAAATAGGATTATAAACAACAGAAAAAGAAGAGGGGTATTGAAAGAAGAATTGCCTGAAGGAAAGAACGAAGACAGAAGAAAAGGACAATTGAAAAAGGGATACTATAAAGTAGCAGAAATGGAGATGACAAGAAAGAAGGAAAAACGAATAATGGAGAGATGCAAATAGAGGCGAGGAAAATGAACAAACTATAAAAGGAAATGAAGACTACATAAAAAAGAAGGAAAGAATGAATGAAAAAATATGTTAACACCTCAAAAAATACAGATATCTGCCATATTTTGAAAACAACTGCTGTAAAAGGCATAATTTTGCACCTTTTTTGATTTTCCTCTGGCAACAATTCCCTTGGCACTTTATAAGAACAATCGGCTCCGCTCTCTTTACTAGCTCACTTAGTGCCAAATGGTTGAAAGTGGAGGCTATTATAGTTTTCTGGTTACCCCCTTGCTAATTTGAAATAAGGGAAAGCACTGGACAGATGCAGTCTGGTTCCCCCTAATTTAAGCTCAGTCCGATTACAAATAATTCAATACGCTGACGATATCGTGGTCATGGATCATACCAAGCCGGGTTTGAAAGGGCTTTAAATGCGTTGGATAGATTCAACAAGGCTAACCATCTATTGGTAAAGCAGTAAAAAACTAAGGTCCTGACTTTCGGGGGTTACCGAAGGAAGAAGCTGGCAACCTGGCAATTAGAAGGTAAGCTACTTTGTATATGAGTTGGACCTGCACTCCTTTTTGAATTAGTAAACAACTCAAATTAATGTTTTTAGATTAAATGACGTAAAATTTGTTTTTGCGTGCTGCTGCGTAAAGGGGTATAGCCCTAACCCCTGTGTAAAACTTGCAAACAAGAGGACCCGGAAAAATCCGAACCTGCGCAGTGCACAGCAACTGTCCCTAAGGTTTCAACAATTCAATCTTATTTCATGCAATTCTCATGGTTACAATCAAACTATTACTCCGACTCGTTTTAGAATAATGTATTTCTTATTCCATCATAAACTTCGTTGTTTTTATAGAAAACATCAAACATTAACAGTAGTAAACAATTAATGCGATAGCTTAATGCTCTGTTTTATGAACAACTTCAAATGTAAATTCCGCTAGTACAACGTTTTAAATATGACCCAATGCATTTCGGGCTTGTTAAACCCTTCTTCATATAATACAATAGCAACAGTATAGCGGTCCAATTAATGACTTGAAGCAACTTCCGTGTGGAACTACAAAAATGAAAATGAACAGCAGTGTCAGTTCTCAATCTGCCAAAAGGCAGGATACATTTTTTTTTTTTAAAATAGGATACATTTTTATAACAGAAAGGAAAAGGATTTGCACACTCCTTACTTAAACCCATCTGAAAACGTGCCCCTGTGCGGAAAAAGAAGGTACAGAAACCGAAAAGTGACAAAAGGGTGAGTATCAAAAAGGTCAGCCATGATTCAAACGTTGTGACGTGCCTCTAAGTGAATAACGCCAACAAAACACAGTGCCACACTTCATATGTGCACAAATAAATGCTAGCTAGAGAATATGATACTCAAACATAGTGGCGTTTTGCTTACCGCGTCTTCCAAGGAAGAACACGCTCTCCCCTCTGCACGAGAACAAACAGAAACTTGTGAAAACATGACTGCCTAAAGGCTATTATCAAACTAAAAGTGAAAGAACGCACCCCGTGCTCTTATGTTCTAAACTGTCTTACCGGAGTAGGAAAATGTAATCTCCGTATCGGAGTCTAAAACTGAAATCTTCGAATCTGAAACAAAGACCAAACATCAAGTCGATGTAAAACTAAGTGTTACAAAGATACCAAACGATACAATGAAAGTAACAAAACATTATGCCAAACTAACTAAGCGCTCACCTCTTGCTAACGTATAGCAATAGAAAGAACCCACGTATCCTCACGGCTGATCGTGAGCGTCCTAGCGGAATGACGTATACGGTTTTAAACGAACCACGTGATGAAAATAGTAACTTTATTGGTAACTTTTTGTTCATGTACGACTCTACATACAGCCTCTACCTACCACAATGAGGCGCTCTGCCTCAGTGTTAAAAACCTTATGAAAAAAGTATTCTAAAGAATTAAGAATCTTACAATGCACCAATCTCCGAGAGCTTATTCATAAACGAAGTAAACTATGAACAAAATAATAAAAATGAAAATAAAAAGTTGTGGTAAATGAAAATGCGGAACAACGCAGCCCGCGTTTAAACAATTACCGAAAAATGAGGAAACTAATGATCATGTTTGTGTGCAAATCCTGTACAATATTCATGGAAAATCAAGTGCACGGTTCATAAAAAATCTGCATCTGACAGAAGATATAAACCTTCATTGTGGTAATCTGATAACATGTTAACCAAACATATAACAATTCATGAAAATACATCAAGACATACAAAATGTAAAAGGCATGAATCTTCAGCATGATAATAGAGATATATATTTATAAGAAACATAACAATTCGTAATGATCATTAAGACGTCCTGCTATAATGGTACCTAGGTATTTAATCCAGAATGTTTCTCTGCGTGCCAGGGCCACATTGTAATCTATTCCTGAAACAGAATCAATCTTTTCTAATACTGTAAACCTGATCTGGGGGATAGTGTGTGGTGTGTTAACCCAATGTGCAGCTAAACATGGGTTACAATTTTTGTTGCGAATCATACTTTTGTGCTCTATGATGCGTGTTTTGATTTTGCGTGATGTTCTACCCACATAGGTCAGTCCACACGGACATTGGATTGCATAGATAATGCCCTCTGTGTTGCAATCTGATGTGTGTTTCAACTGGATTGTTTGCCCTGTATGAGGATGTGTAAAGGTATTTCCAGGAATTATGTTGCCACATTGGCCGCAGTTCCAACATTTGCATGAAATAAGATTGAATTGTTGAAACCTTAGGGACAGTTGCTGTGCACTGCGCAGGTTCGGATTTTTCCAGGTCCTCTTGTTTGCAATTAGAAGGTAAGACCATTTCTACAGCAAGGCATTATAAATATCTGGGCGTGTTTGGTTTAGTGAATCTGATTCGGCTGTTTCCCAAGTTTAAGATCTTAACAAGAAAGCGGCAGCTATTACTTATGGAATTGGCCAACTGAATCGCTTATTAAGTAGCGCTTCTGCTTCCCCTATTTTAAGAGAAATAAAGGCAACCTTAACCCCAGCTCTTCAGTATGGTCATTTAGCTCATCCTGGCTCACTGGATGATGCGTTGTAGCTATGTCACTATAGAGCATACAAAAATATTCCATCAACACGACACGTCCAACTATCCACATTAAGACTTGAGCTAGGTTTAGTAATCCAATCAATAGAGTGTAAGGCATCCATGTTAAAATATTTTATCAAGTGTAGGATGGCTCCCAAGAATTCGCTAAAAAATCTTTTGAAATCGATTTACGAAAGACCTGGTAACCCATGGTCTAGACAACTTAATGAGGCGATTTGGTTACTTAAGATTGAGGAGTCCACCTTGGAGGACGGTGATATCCCATATCGGGCATGGAAGACAGCTATTAACAAGCAAATCAAAGAGTCTTCCTTGGAACAAGACTTATGTACCGTATAATGCAGAGGACTGGCACAGCCCCCAATGAAGTCATATCATGTTGGGAAGCCACAAAAATATTTCTCGGATCTCATTAATGCAAATACTCGGGATCAAATCCTCTACATGAGAGTGCTTGCGCTACCAATTAGAGATTCTAACCCGCGTTGGGCTGGTTTAGGGGTGACATCAATTGTAGGCTATGCTACAATTATCGAGAATCATGGTTCCATTTGTTATGCTGTTGCCCTGCCCTAGATCATCAAAGGAGACTACTGTTAAAACCTGTCTTTTTAGCAGAGGGAGTTTGTTCTTGTGCACAGGCATCTTCCTTTTGCTTCAGCAGTAGATCAGATGGGGGGCTGGGGAGATGTGCTAAATTTGTGAATATTTTAAATCAATTATTGTCGAATGCCCGGGCTATAGACTTTCTACTGAAACAACGTCAGTTAACAATTACATCATTCACAATTAGTACTGGGCTATCTGCTCAACAGTTGGGGTGTAAGTAAGAGCGCATTTGGAGAAAAGTAGCCCCCTAGGATGGACGGTGCCCGTTAGCGAGGATTAAACCTTCTTAGAAGGAATATTTGGCATTTTAAGGCTCCTAAAAGAAGATTATGGTGGGCATCTTTGTGGGTACCCTTGTATTTTGGCATTCCCCTCCAGAGAGGGAGGCATCAGGAGGGTAGGTCAGAGGTAAGAAGAGGGACAAGTTCAGAAGGCATTAAGCTCAAGCAAGTATATTGGAGGATCTAAGTATGATAAGACTAGAGGGCAATAGTCATTCTTTCCTCCTAGATTGCACTGATCCATTGGTGCCCATGGAAAGGATTTAGACATTATTGTAAGCCTGCTCACCGTAATTATAAACCAGATCTGTGTACTTATTGCTGACTCTGTATTATGAATATTTTATATTGAATATGAATTTTAGTGGATATGAGATTATGTTTTACTTTTATGAAGGAAATTGCGCATTTAGATTGGGTTAGATCGAGGCACTTGGCACTTTAATAAGGTACATTGTGTTGATTACCTGAATAACGGAATATCGCTGATTTTAGTGTTAATTAAGTATTTGAAAGTTTCGACTATCGTTGATTGTTTAATTTATGCTTAATTGTTATGGTTTTAATCAACTATACAGTAAAATGCTACTACTAATAGTTGTTTTCCATATTTGTATTAACACATTATAATCAGAATGGAATAACACGAACTACATTAATGTGAGAAGACCTGCCCATCCATTGCTGGCTCCAAGTAGTTGCACACTGTAAGGAAACATATCTATCCAAGCCTTACCCCAGCCTTTTTCCTTTTGGATACTCTGGATTTTTGTAATCACTGCTACTGTCACAGGCCGGTATTCACAGAGCTTCCTTAACCCCCAGGTTATCACCTTCTAAAATGGGACTGTCCGCCCTCTGAGAGAGGTCACCAGGCTGACACTGGGAGGTCCCAAATATTAATAACCAGTTCACAGTACAAGGCTATCTTAGTCTGGCCATTTTTGTGTTTGCAATATGTTACTCCAGAATGTCCAATTAATTTTTATCTATAGCTGGAATGTTGATGTCTAATAATATGATTTTGGAATGAATGTTTGGGGTCAAGCCTGAAATCAGAGTTACAATCTCTCTAGCAGATGAAATGTTTTAAGAGGTATGTTGGTTTTAAAATTTCAGCCAGACATTGAACATTAAGGTATTGGTTATTTGGGTTGGAATGAAAAACTCATTACCAAATGCACATTAGTTCTTCTGAAAGAAACCTGCCTTCCTGAATTCAGAATTCCTACACTGCATGGGATTATTGGCTGGAGATACCGGGTCACTGCATGGAATCTGTAAAGTAAATATGTAACCAATATTTATACCTCTGCTTTTGTCATCTAGTGGGGAGCCAGCTGTTTACTGGCCCCACTACCCACATGATGCATACTTCAGGTTGTTCCTCTTGGTGGTGTGGAATACCCTTGAAAACCACAGGGAATGTTATGGAGGCCCACATTTGGTGTTTGCCGAATCTCCAGGGGGCATTCCCTCATTTGTAATCCTCAATGTGAGAATGCCTTTTCCTCTGAATGGTGCTACTGGTACGGGCACAGGGGCAAACAGGCCCTTGGAAGGTGCACTCATTGTGTATCACTGAAGTACTGGAGCACAGTCACTGCACCCCGAAGGGTGTCCTTTCGGTGAGGTCACAGGTGTCCCATATGCTCCCCTCACAGGAACACCCTGCATTCTCACACTAACACTGTTGGTGCAAAGATCCTACACCTTCTTTTCAATTAGAGGTCCAACATTCACAGATGGAGTGGTGGTTTAAAGCCATATTTAGGTCTTTCGCTGTTGCGTTGTCCCCAGCACAGACGTATTCGCACCAATTGTGTGTCACAATTGGTGCACTGTTCCAGTCTGTACAGGCAAGGACAGTGCCCCCAATGCAGAACAAGGCCACTGGTTATATGCCCGTGTGAAAAAATGTTAATATAAAGTGGAATGGAGGAAATTGTATTGGCTACATTCCAAATCGCACAAGATGGAAAACGTTGCACATGGGGTTACATCGTTTAAAAATATAATATTTGTAAAATGTATTTACAGGAGAATCCCACAGAAAAAAAAACATGACAGGGAATTCTCTCCTGCTAACCCTACTTTGAGTATGTTTTCCACCCACTTTTTGAAAAGTTCTTCAAGTTCAGGCATTTGGGCATTTAAATGTTTCTAGTTAATGGTTCCAATCTGTTCTTAAAATCATGATTTATATTATTCTCTCCAAGAAAATAAAACTTTTCCAAACATGCATCTTGCACAGTAAGGCATAGGCACATGGGTGCTGCTGCACCCGTAAAATAACAATGCTGGAGTTCAGAAGGTGAGTAATAAAGATACCTTTACATTTTGTGTTTATCATGTCACATTTTCTGTACTTGAAAGCCAGAAGTCAAATTTCAGGCTATATCTTCAGACAAATGCTTCTTATTATTCTCTTTTAGGTCGAGCCTGGTCTGCAACGTGCTGCTCTGTGAGGCATGCTGTATTCAGGTATGGACTTGAAGCTTGGCCCACTCTCAGCCCATATTTTTCATTGCCTTGTGTCATTGTCCTTTGGAAACTGTGGCTTTCTATTGGTCAATAGGCTTAGTAGTCCCTCCTTACTACCGCCTTGTCTCATTTTGTAACCTTCCATGAGGACACCCTCTGATACATCTGTTGTTACTCAGTAGGCTTTAATTACACCCTCCGAGCACTATTTGCTTCAATGGTTTTCTCCTGCCTGCTGTTACAGGCAGGACACACTCTCCTCCGCCGCTTGAATTTTTCTTTTCATAGCACGCCACGCACACACAGAGGCGGCCGTGCCTTTGGTTTAATTGCAGTGCCGAACGCGGCAGAATGTTTTTTTTTTTTTACTACTTCTTAACTTCTTTTTTAAAACTGCCCCATGCTGCGCTTTCACGTTAATGGAGGCTGCACCCCTTTTTTTTAGAAGAGCTGCGTCTAAAGAAAGGGGCGCGACCGCCATTAAAGTGAAACTGCGGTTTACAAAAAACGCATCTGTTTGTCAAGTTGACAAACAAATGCTTTTTGTAAAAGGGCCCTATACCATGCTTTTACTTTAATGGCAGCCGCGCCTTTCTTTAGACACGGCTCGTCTAAGGAAAGGGGAACGGCCGACATTAAAGTGAAAGCGCCGAATGGGCACTTATACAAACAAGCATTTTCGTAAATGCGAGACCTATTGCATTGCAAATGCTTGTTTACTTTTCTTTCTCTGACTCCAGAGTGAGAGGGTTTTGTAAATGAACTATGTGAAAACCTTTCTGGGGTACAGGTAGCATGAAAGGAATGGCTCATTTATTTCTAACGCACAACAACATTTGAATACAAGTAAATGAAGAATGCACAAATGCACATATTTCAGAATATTTTAGCAGTTAGGAAAGCACAAATGAGGCACATTTATTTTTGTAACTCTGAAGCGTGTCAGAAGCAAAGATTTTAATAGGACCAAAATAAATCAAGAAATTGTCCTTGGTGATGTATAAATTATACATATTCTCAGAAACTCGATTTCCACACATTATCATTTGTGCACTAGATAGTTTTATCAGTAAAACTGCATTCCTGTGTAAATTCAGTGCAATGTCAATGGGAAATGTGCTGTCTGTTAATGACAGTTTGCTACTTCACCATGATTTAGTAATATATTTGCAACAGTGTGCTCTAAAATGCACCTTCAGATACATACTACCCCCTTACCAGTCTCCTGCTGAATACACTTTCTACACTTGTTTTTTTGTGTGACACTTGGATTTTTCTCAATCCCTATGAATTCAGTGATGTAACATTGATGGCAGCACACCCATTTTGAAAGCTGTTCCAACACCACTACTGTAAGGAGTGCCAGGAATTTGTATTGCCATCGAAAAACAGATGTTCCCTTTATTCTCAGATAATCGCATACCTAAAGTTTGGTCTTAAGTTTAAAAACACAAACGTGTCAAAAAAATGTGGCAGAATGCATGACACGTCACTTTGAAGCTGATGTGCTTGCATTTCTATGCATTGCCCTCAGCTGTATAGATCACGCTCATTGTTCTAAAACAAAACTGGTGAACGAGGCCTGCGCTCATGTGCTGAGCCAGGGCTTTCGGTAGCTGCCTCTCTGCCTGGAGGCTATAAAAACCCAGCAAGGCAGGGCAGGGCACGGGGCACGTTCCATTCACGGGAGTTTAGGCTGGTCTTTCTCGAGGTAAGAGCGTACTTTTTTCTTGGGTAAAAAACATTCTTTTTAAAAGTTTTTAACTTTGTGTTAGTAACCTCATTTATCTTCAGAGAGCCTTAAAAACTGCATTTTAGTAAGAGATCCTGCAATATAATGTGGCATAATTTCATTTTATAAAGGTTTTTGAAAAAATAAGTAAAGAAAGAGAAGATCTGTGAATGTGGCTACTTGTGCCACAATAAAAGCAAAACGTAAACTGTCTTCACGGCCATTAGAATAGAAACAGAGAACCAAGGGTGCTCTACTGCTAAGTCAATTATTTGTGTAAATGGTGGCACTTAATCCCACCTTGACTACACATTGCTGAGAGGTGCACGCACTGTCCCTTGATGGACAAGGAAGTCCTGTCCCAGATCTTACATTGACCTCTCTGCCAGAGACCTTGCTTGTGCAGAGTTCAAGCAGGAAAGGATTGTACGCATTGGATTTGGGAGTGAAAAGATTCGTGAAAGATTCACGGAATAACTAATGTGTAATGTTCCAACCTGGAGAAATTCCACATACATTATTCTTGGAAAGCTGTCTTGAAAATCTAGGATAGACTGACTTCTCAAGGAGCAATAACGGACAGACCCCCAACATGTGAATGAAACGCATAGGGTCTTGGCTTGATTGTGTTGAATGGATCCATTTTGCATCCTTTGTATGGGCTCGCTTGGATCTTTATAGGACATAGACATATATATTATGGGGAAAATATCAACTTTTCTGTATGAAAATAAAGGGTGCCAATGAGCAAGCAACAAAAAAAAAAGTTCCGGCAAGGGTAAAAATCTAAAAATTTGAAAAAAAGGTTGAGAACTGCACGTGACTTTTTAAAGAAAAAAAAAAAGTTAATTTATTGTATTTCATCTGTGTGTGTGTGCGTATATATATATATATATATATATCAACACTCGTGTCCTTCACTATTAATAATAATAATAATAATTATTATTATTATAATATGTTTAGCAAGATTATTGAATTTAGGATACACAAAATACGTTGGAGTGAAGCACAGCAGAACAGACTGGGCACTCTCACCTGTGTTAAGAAGGTTTGTAACCTCTTTTGGCAAATAACTTAGGCAATTACAAAATAAAGATCTACTGTTACTATATACATATTGGGTAAAATAATAGAACTTGTTTATAGGCAGGTCTAAGACATTTCTTTTAGTAAAAGAGCTGTGGTGAGAAACCCTTGCACATCCTGTGCCCGATTCACTAAAGGATAAAACATCCACCCCTGTAAAAGTACTCCTGTGCATGGTGCAGATTTACAATTCTTCTCTAGTCACATAACTCAGCAGTAGGACATCTATGGAAAGTTGTGCCAGTCGCAGAATTTCAGACATACTAGTCATGTGTTTTTTATTTTAAACTTTGCTCTTTTCCTAAGGCAGAATTTAACACAGGGTTCAATTACGCATTGGGGAGGGTGAGCCCCACTTTATTTTCTTCAAAGGCAAAAGAGTTTTCCCTATGGAGAAATCCCTTCTTCTATCACCCCACAATGTGTGGGCAAGTTCTATTTATTCATGTTAGGTATCCTTTTGTGACTATCTGACAAGTTTATAAGGGTCCGTTTATAGTTTTAAATGTAGGTTCACATCTAAAAATGGCGTTAAGAATGTGCCACCTTGAATATATGAATCTGGAATCAATATTTACAGCGGTAAATTTCACTTTTTTGTGGAATTTATGGACTGAAAAGGTTTTTTGATCCAAAGTGAACCTACCATCGAATATCTATTTATTTCAATTCTGGTTGTATCTGTTCCTATAGTTTAATATTTACATTCTGGTTAAGTACTCTTTAAGACTAGTGTGCTCTATTTTTGTTGATTCTAACATAATGTCTAATAAATACACGCAGATGTGCAGCTATTATTAAAGTGTCCAAGTTTGCCTGATTCATTTGATGTTGTGACAATGCCGGTTTCAGGCATATGTCTGCTTGGCTTGTTCATGATACTGCGCTCTGCAATGTGTAAATTATCATTTGAAGTATATGCAATGTAGAAGTGGCACATCGTTACATACTGCACAGAAAGCAGATTGCTGCTCTTTCATTAGATACATTTGGCAAAAGAGGCAGATCTGTATTATACTGAAACAAGGATAAAAACGCTCAAGTCTTATTCATGGCACCAATTTTCTCTAATGTAATCAGAAAGATTGTAAGTTTTGTACCTGCAATCGCTACGGCATTCATTTATACTTTAACCCTCCACATTGTTTTGCCACCTAAACATGGTGGACATATGTTTGCAATAATGAATAAAACTAAACACAGCAGAGAGTAGCCATCTTGCAATGGTGGTTCACACAGTGAATCATTGTTTTAAAGCTTCAACACAGCTACCACATGTAAAACCAATGTGTTGGCCATCTTGGAATGGTAAAACAAAGACACATTGTGGTCAATGCCATTCCATAATGGTTGCCTAGTTTAGTGGCAGTGGCCATGCAGTATGTGAAGTACTGCAGACAAAATGAGCGACAAGCAAGTGACTCAGCACTGTCTGGAAGCTGCAATATGCTCTATAAAATGAAAATACAAAGGAAAGGAGGAAAGAATTGAAAGGGGACCATTAAAGGGAGAAACGGGAAAACTAAAGGACTGTCCGACCAGACGTGGCACTGAGGAATGGAGGCAGAAATGTACATGTGATAAGACAAATCCCATCACTCACAGTGCAAGAGAGCTAATGGCTAAAATGGGCTGACCCATTGGCTAATTATGAATGCTGTCCATGGATGGAAGCAGAGTGTAAATGATACTCATACAGACCAATGGTAGAAGAGAGCTGAATCACAAAGATTTTTTAAAGGACATAAGCAATACCAAAGTCTTTGCCTACAAAAGTAATCTGTGAGATTTCATGTAACAAAATAAGTCTGCAAGTTTTAACAAGGTAAAAACAAATCCAACCTTAAAGGTCTATTGGTGTTAACTATGTGTTACGTAATAAATAAATTAGGCCTAATGTCTTCGTCATCATAAATAGATCAGACCCATGGCATTTGAAATAACTTTTCCTTATGAACCAAACATTCTTATAGCCTTTATCATTGGGGTCTCACTATAATCAACTCACATCTATTGTATTGAGCATAAGCTTTACCACCAGGCCACCATCAGGAATCATGTAATAGAATTACAAATATGTACAAAATTACAGTTGTCAAAGCAATATAAAATCCCTTGTAAAAGGTGCTAATCAAGATTATCATAGAACAAATCTTCTATCTACACAGTTTGTTAGAGTGAGTCATCAACACCAAAACCATTGCCTACTACAGTAATTTGTAGATCCATGTAACAGAATACCTGCCTATGGGCTTCAGTGCAGTGTAATAAAATACATCCTTAAAAGCTTGCAGTCCATAACACATGCTTTTCACAATAAGTAAGCTAGGACTACTGCCTTTGTCATACCTTTTCAAAATAAACAGATCAAACCAATGGAATCTAACATAACTTTTCCCGAAGGACCAATCAAGCCTGTTGCCTTCATTGTGGCTACGCCCAATAACCACATTACGCCTACTGTATAAAGCAGAAGCTCTCCCTCAAAGGAACCATAACGCCTACAGTCATAAAATTACAAATGTATACAAAATTGCATGTGGCTAAGAAAATACAATTGCCTCTGAGTGGGTCTAACAGGGATTATAACTGTGCAAATCTTCAATTCCTGTGATTGTCAGAGGGGGTAACCAACCAGAAAACCCATGCTGTAGTAATCTATGAGATTCCATGTAACTAAATAGCTCTATGCAGGCTTTAATACAGAGTAATAACAATCCTCCCTTAAATCCCCATTAACATTTATATATGCTTTTTTCAATAAACATGGCAGACCTTCTGCCTTTATCATAACTTTTCATAATAAACAGATCAGGCCTATAGCCTTGATCGTTGCCATGCTAGCATATAAAACCCCAAACCTGCTGCATTGAGCATAAACTTTCCCACAAGGCAAAAAATACAATGCAAGCACTCTTTTCCAGTGACAGCACACAACCTCTGCCCTATGAAATTCAATAATCAAGGAAACCATTAAGTGGGTGAAACCTAAACCCATCTCTTAGTAGTACTTTAGAATGCACTTTTTCCATTGATCACAGAAGGTCTGGTGACAACTACACTGTCATGCCAGACATGAAATCAAAACCATACAAATTAACATTATGGGAACAGACTGCATAAACTGCACTGAGTCGGGCAAAATGTATATCTCAGCGGTATAATGCTGGGGGGATGCCTCACCCTGTTTTTGCCACATACTATATGTGATGCATAAATAGTCAGGATATAATTTGCAATGGTACAGTTTGAGTGATCATACTTCTGAGATGCCACTTAACTTCGACTTTGTAGGCATTTAGGGCCCGATTTAGAGTTTGGCAGACTGGTTACGCCATCACCAACATGACGGATATCCGGTCAGCCATATTAGAGGAGCCATTGGATATAATGCATTTGTAATATGGCGGAAGGGATATCTGTAATGTTTGTGACAGAGGAACCTATCCGCCAAACTCTAAATCAGGCCCAAAGTTTGGTACAGAGTCAAAAGTTCGGTTTTCAATTCAATATTCTTAAAAATGTTATTGAGAATGGCGACTCCTTATTTGAAATGAACACCTAAAATGTCAAAGGTTGGCATACAGAACTGCACTTCAAAGGTACGAGCTGTTAAACTTTGCAAATCACCACTAACAGATCAGGCACCATAAATAATATGGTGCAGAAATGGGTCAAAGCACCGCCCCAACACAAAAAAGACCGAACAAAAGACTGATGGAGTATGTCAAAACGTATGTAACCCCACCTGCATCTTTCTGTATCAATAGTAACACCTATTAAAATTTAAATATTGGAATACTGATAAAATGTATATGGTTATACAGGGTGGGTTATTATTCATCAATGTAAACAGTGCAATGATGTTTTAATATATTTTGATGTATCTCTGTTTCAGTGAAGAGCCAACATGACGCAACATTGTACCAAGTTTGCTGGCCACTGGAAGGTAAGACATTAAGTATTTGAAATCACCTCATTATTACCAGAAAGTGCATATTGTCAATCACAAATATGAGGTTTATTTAAAGATGAATCTCTTGGATAGTATTAACGCAACTGAGTCCTTGAGTCACATTGCACTGATATCGCTATTGCAATTTATGCACTGCCCTTTCCAAATTAAAATGGATTGCACTGGTCCCTATGCAATTTTGTACCAACATTTGCTCAACGTAACAAGGTCAAAAACAACATTTACACGTACTGACCAGTACATAAAGAACATTTTGCCACAGTTGGTCGGTCCAAATATTGGTGCAAACGTTGAAGCAAAATTGTATCAACATTAGTGCAATTTATGTTAGTCAAGAACATTGGCATAAAATCGAGGTGACACCATTGCACTCTGAGTAATCCACATTTGTTTTTCCATACTTATAAAATGTATTCCAATTTGGCAAGAGATTCTGAAAGAGTTGTTTACAGAGCATTCCTAATGCAATTTACACACAATGTTAAGGTTTTTAACAGGAGTTCCAGATATGATTAATACCGAGTTCAAGTTCCTGTGGAAGCAAATATTGATCCGGATAAATATAACAATTCCTTCTGGATCCATCCTAGGATGAGATCAACTCTTACCAGACATTTTTCAACTGTATTGTTATCTCTCCTTATATATAGTTTGTTGACATGATAAATGTCCCAATACAGCCATTATTATCTCCAAGCCAAACATACTGATCTGCTCGAGTACAGCCCAAACAAATGGCAATTGTACATGATTAGAATAATTAGACATCGAAGTATCGAAATGCTGTATCAAATTGTAATGCCTCAGAATCGATTGCAGATTCTACGTGCAATTGTGCCCCAGAATTCTTTCTCGTGGAAGAGGACAGGGCTAGGATGGAAAATGTACTGTATTTTCAATCGTGAAGAAAAGATCCACATGGAATCTCTTTTCCGAAATCATCCTGGGTATACAATAAATATAATATTGTCAGGTGCCATAACTGTTTACTTACACATTATAGTCAAACCACTTAGAAAATATGGTGTTGAAAGGCATATCTTAAAATGTCCTACACTAAACCCGACATTGCATTTCAAAGTCATTCAAATCTGAACCTTTTCTATTGTACCTCCATAATAGTAGCTAATTTTCCTTATCTGCAACCAAATATGAAATATTCTCAACTCCATAATTTTCCCACTACCCATTGCTAGCATCCATAGCATGGCAAAACCAAGATTAGTTCCGTACCTGGTTTAAATTCACATATGGGATGAAGGACACTATATTATGGTCTGGTGGCTTAGTGAACTAATGCGTTCACCGTAGGTGCCTGTGTTGGACCTCCTGGCCACAGGTTCAAATCCCAGTGGGTCCACATCGCCTTTCATCCTTCTGAGGTCCATAAAATGAGTACTATTGAGTTTCTGTAACGATAAACATCTGTTATTTAGCATTAAGATACCTTTGGGTGAACGTGCGCTTTACAAATACACGTTATTTTATTATTTTAAATGAATAAAAATATTCCAGTTACAGTTCCAAATGGAAAGCATTATAGGAAATAGAAATACTCATTGATGTGGAACAAAACAAAAACTTTTTTGAGATTCATACTGAAATATACAGGCATTCAACTGTCGGCTAATTATCTCCAATTTAGGTTATTTAGCTAAACTCTTATGTTACTTTGTTGCTGCAATTACTCCATTCAGAAATAAATCTGGCCATCTTCTCAGCTTGGCTGATGTGTGAAACAAAGATGTAAATGACGGACTTTGGTTTTCATTCTTGCTTAGTGTACTCTTTTAGATGTCTTAAGTGAAGAACAAAAACATTAGACACCCCTGCAAACCTAGGGCCTGGTTCACAAAGCGATTTGCATGTGTATTTTGACTAAGAAATGGCAAGGGCATTTTACTAGTGTAAAGCCACTTTTCTGAGTCAAAAAACGTGGCTTTCTGCTCAGAAAAAAAAGGTTATCTACACGTTGAGTTTTGTGAGATTACTGTGTGAGTAAATCCTTTCCAGGGGCAGGAAGTGGGCGATCTAGGGAAGAAGGATGCCCTGGAAAGTTAATGCGCACCTGAAAATGTGTGAGTTTATGACTTTTCACAAATGTTGTTGCCTATTCCTTTCCTGGAAGCAGCAGACTTGCCAACTCACAAGGTCCCACTGTGTGTCACCCAATATCGGCTCCCTTCACACTGTCACCTGGTGGGGCGCCGATATCACAAGGTGGGAGACAAAGGGGCCGATTCCGATTTCGGCCGGAAGGGCATCGAACGATGGTCGGAGCCCTTCCGACCGAATCGGAACGTGCCGGCCGGATTCCTTTCCGACCGAGCCATTCCGATGGGCTCGGTCGGAAAGGAATCCGACTGGGATTTCCGGATGGCTTACGATGGGCTCAGAGAGCCCGTCCGCCGTCCGGAAATCCTTCAGTACTCCCCCGGCCGCCTCTTCACGACCGAGGGAGTACGATGGCAGTTTCTCACTGCCTTTTCGTGCCGGTCTTTCCGGCACGAAAAGGCAGTCGGTAACTGTCTTTGGGGGCCCCCAGTAGGGCCCCCATGGGTGCGAGGTTGCCGAATGGCGGCCTGGGGGCACCTATGGTGCTCCTCTGTTGATCCCTGCACCCGGTGGCAGGCACCTTGGGGTGCCGGCCACAGGGTGCAGGGATGAACTGCACCCCTGCTTTTCACAATGCAAGCATGCATTCCGCTCGGAATGCATGCTCCCATTGTGTAGTATACGAGTGCGACCGAACAGGGTTCGGTCGCATCGTACTTGCAGGGCCGTAACCGACGACAGCAGGTCGGTCGGTTACGGCTCCTGGACGATGTCGGACGGACCTGAGTCCGTCCGACATCGGAATCGGCCCCAAAGTGTGGTGGAATCTCATATTGAAACTGGGGTTCGAGCTTGCAAAAGGAAACTTCTCTCAGCTGATTTCCATTAAGGGCTTTTGCAACCTCCCTAGGACATTGATGGCAGCCTCCGAAAAAGTATTTTCTTTTATGTTCAAGGGGCTGGGGAGCTAGGTGTGACTTTTGAACCATGCTGGCACAGATCCCTGCCCACTCTCCATGGGCCCTCCATAAGTGGGGGCCCTCCACAATACGTCATACAGTAAGTCTGAGGCCCGGGTCCCTCACCAGACCCCAGCCCCTCCTCTAACACTATGAAAAAGTTTTTCAAGTTGACAAGTCTGAAGCAGCATGAGATTACTCCTGCCAAGAGCAAGAGTAAAGAGCAAGAGTAATTCTGTTTACAGAATGGAAATGTGAATGGGAATGTCCACAAAAGTGCCTGGGGTGTTAGGGAAGTAATTTCTCTCCGGGGAAAATATTCTACACACACAGAGAGAAAAGTTAGCAATGCTGAAATGGAACTCGCAAAAGGATGTTCATGAGTACTCCTGAGAAAACTTCAACAAATTGAACTTTTTACAAGAACTCCTGAAAACCACTGTGAATTCCAAACAAAGTAAATCTACTCCAGGCATAGAAGGAAATTTACAACAGTAGATTTATAATAGTTTTGTGAATCTGGCCCCTAGTGCTCAGATTTTTAGAACATCAAACCCACAAGTACATCAAGTTTTAATATGTGGATTGAGAAGCTTGGAAATAAAGGAAATTCATCATCATCAACAAACTTTATTCGGCTTTAAAAATAAAACCATAAAAGTCAAATATCCTACAATATACCATCATACAGATTACAGGTAAACAAATACAATAAAATCCGGGTAATCAAGACACAAGATAAAAGTACATGATTTATAATACAGGTGTTAATTACAGTTTGTCCTAAGTCTGATAGCGACCCGTAAAAAACTAAGGGGCCTATTAGAATGGCGGGCAGATTGCCACCGCCGGCCCGGCGGGGGCGATCCGCCCGCCATCAATGCCTCAGTGACCCCCGCCATATTAGAATGGCTGGGGGGTCCGCGGCGGACGGGAAGACCGTCCGCCGCTTTTCCGCCGGTCGACTTGTCGACCGGGCGGAAAACGTGCACAATATGGTGGCGGTGTCTGCAAAACACCGCCATCCATATTGTGATGCAGGCGGAGATGTGCCTTTCCATGGGGGCATTGCTGCCATGGAAAGGCATACGGTCTTTGGTAATGGGGGCCCGCAACGGGCCCCCGGGAGGGTGGGGGGTGCACTTGGGGGGTACCTATGGTACCCCCTACATTGGCATGCACAGGGTGGCAGGCACCACGCGGTGCCTGTCACGTTGTGCATGCCAATGCGCAACATGCTTTTTTTACATTGCGGCGGGTGCTGCTCACAGCACCGCCTGCCACAATGTAAATGATGCGGGATGCCACTGCCACCGTGGCGGTGGCATCCTAATTGACATGGCGGACCGGCGCACCTCTTGCGGGCGGTCCTGTTTGCCGTTGCGGTGGCGGGCGGACTTCGTCCGCCCGCCATCGTAATGATGCCCCTAGAGTGTACAAGACGGTATCACTAGAGAGAAGTTGTAAAAAGATAAGAGCTGGTCTCACCCTCCTAAAACCCATTTTTTTAAAAAAATGGGAATAATAAATAACTTTCTGGGTACAACATAAAAAGAACAAAACATTAAAAAGTGCTTCATGTCCTGAGGAGACTCTCCGTCGCAGCCACAGGGCATGAGGCACTGACCTTTATGAGAGCCTTGGGGCTGTGCCAATAAAAAGTGAAAGAGGTCAAGCCGGAACCTCGTCAATAAAAAGCGGTCGTAAATGCTTTTGAGCCCTAGAAGGTAAGGCTCAATGGTGGGCACAGTTTTCAATACGACGTACTTTCGCACGCTAGGTTTACACAGCTCTTTATCCTCTCTATCACGATAACATATTCTTAGAAAACCCTCCTTGGCCCAAACGAGGTCCCTTTTACGAATGCCCTCAGGGTTCATGAAAAGATCTGCTCTTCCTAGCCTGGCAAAGCCAACTCTTATGTACTGGAGCCAGCGGATACGCGAGGCATGATCAAGAGAGAGACAATCCTGTATGACATCTTTGCTAAGTGTATTCTCCTGCTTTGACCAAATATTGAGCGGAAAGGAAATTCAATTAAATAGTAGCCTTGCCTGAAACAGTTTAAACTCATTACCAGCAGTTTATTTAAAATACTTTTAATGAACAAGACATTTGTATTGCAATGGCTTCTACCTACATTTGTGCATCAATGACCACATTACCCAACGCAATATTTCTTCTAGATCGTTGTTTGGGACGAAGAATGCTTCCAGGGCCGCAGGCACGAGTTCACTGCTGAATGCTCCAATATTATGGACTCTGGATTTGAAACCGTCCGCTCGTTCAAGATTGAGAGTGGCGCGTGAGTACTGCCTGAGTCATTTTTTTGAGTGAAATTGTCATCTTTGCAGAGTGTGAATTCATACACAAACGTTTATGTCATTATTTATTTTCAATAAGAAACTTAGCATAAAATGACGTAATGCTGAAATAATCTATAACTCTCCTTTTCACTGGTTCTACCTTCCTCTCGTCCACCCAGCTCTTACAGAACACATTCATGCCAATACATTATATATATATGTCACCTTGTAAGTACCTCTTCTTCCAATGTTTTTGTTCTTCCACCTCGTAGAAGCATTTCTTTAGTGCATCTTTGACTCTGGAGTCCTTCCAAACACTCTTTTCACTACGTTTTGTTAAATGCCAAATCGCTGTCAGGTTGTAGCATTGCACGGGGTAGGTAGACCGACTATCACAATACCAGGTATTTGCCCTCTGATTATTTTAATATTGTCTACTGTTTCTTGGCAATCTCTGCACCTCACTCCACATACGACTCCATTTAATTTTTACCAAAAGAAAGACCTTTGTGACCCCTCACAATTCTGTTGTAAGATAGATGCTTCAATTGCGTTGGCCCAATGAAATATACCATCAGCTCCAAAGAACATTATTATCCTCATACTATTTGGTATTAAAGGATGCTGGTACAAAGATTTAAAAAAATTATCACATAGTACTATATTGTCGAAGGTTAGAGATGGTGCTGATACGCAAACTAATAAATAAATCTACATTTTGGAGAGGTGAACACTTCCACAGACTTAATGTTATTGGAAATGTGCATTTGCACATATTCCTCATTTTTTTACGAAGAAGTTTTTTTTTTTTAGTGGCGATATCAGTTTTTTTACCCCAAGTAAACTGCTGTTTTACTACGGTTTTTAGGATGACCCCCCACCACCATCATTCGAGTACACCTTATCTAACTTTTTCGGAAAAGTTGAATTTATGCATATAGGATAGAAAAAATAACATTGAAGATGTTTGGAAGTGCAGACAACCTTCTGGCTATGTGGGTATTCCCAACATTCCCAAAAGCCATTCATCAGCCCCTCATCTGGGTGTCTAAATTGAGCAGTCCAGTGCCAAACTTAAAACTATGGAATACCCAGCCACCTGTAGTTCCAGCTCCAAATATAATTCTGCCACCTTGTTTGAATATGTGAACCAGGATCGTGTGGTCAAAAAATTCTGTCTACAAAGCACGAAATTAACTAAATATTGCTGAAAAAGCCACTATACCAATAATTTTCTGCCCATCCCTTCCGCATCCTCTCTCATCTTCATTTACTTAATTCTTTTTGGAGTACGATTATCAAGGACAACTTTTTGTGAGTTAACTTTGTACTGAGACTAAATGGTACATCCACTTATCAGTACTAAACAGTTCATACTCGCTCCCTTTGGAGATGGCAGATAAGGTAATACTTGGTGCTGGCTCACACTACACCATTCTCTTTGTCACTGGCACTCAATTTTAGGTAAACTTTTCACTACAAGCTAAACAAACAAAATGATAAATGCTCAAGGCGTTGATAAATAGCTCTCTTGTTATAGAATCCGTATCTCGAAAGTAATACAACAAACGGGGGTGCGCAGCTCAAGCAGTCCAAATAGACCAGTGTGGGTAAAGAAATAAGTGGCATATTAACAAGGGCTGGCGATAACATTATCGCCGCTTTAGTGTCCGTTTTCGGGCGAAAAGCGGCGATAATGTTATTGCATTATCATCAAGGACACGCTAGCGCGTGTATCCTTGACTTAGCGCCCGTTTCCAGCATGCCTAACTTCGCATCTCTAATGAGATGCAAAGTGGGCGTCACCGGGCGTCCCCCTGAAGGACTACCTTGTAAAATATCGCGAAATGTACATCCCGATATTTACAAGGAGGCCCACGCATTTTTGCAGACGTTAGTTTTTGGCAAAAACCACGGTTTTCGCCAAAAACTAACGTCTGCAAAAATGCAATCTTAACTATACCTGACAATGGGGGTGGATTATGCTGATACGACCACAGGGTCGTATCAGCAAGGTTATCGCCGTGATCGATGTTCCATGGAAAACACCTCTATCGCTGGATAATTGCCAGCGATAGACGGCGATAAAAAAGTTCTCGCTAAGAGCGGCCTGCGATAATTATCGCTGCCGCTTGCTGATATGCCCCTCACTTCTTTATTCAAAAACTTCTTTTAAAATTCATTGAGTTTAGACATTCCAGCCAACGCGTTTCATTCCCATATAGGGAACTTCCTCAGGGCAGACAATATGTCACGTGTAAAAGTACACTTCGAAATGGATGTCAGAAAATAGTTGTCAGAAATAGTTGTTATAAAGTTGATGGCTTTTCACAAAGAGCAATATACTCCTGTGTACTCCTGTGTACTCACGATCCCACGGGAAGAAGTCAACGACCAGGTATTATCTCTATAGTTTCCTCGTATCACCAAGAAATGTTCAAAAAGCTGTCTTCATAAGGTAAGGTATATTGCACCGTGACCCATATGTGAAATAACTAAAAAAGAGAGATTCCTCCACGTCTTAAACAGATCTGTCCTTCTTCCTCGTATTCAGCCTGAACATTTCTTGGTGATACGAGGAAACTATAGAGATAATACCCGGTCGTTGACTTCTTCCCGTGGGATCGCCCTATCACGGTTGGATCCCCCTTTTCTTAAGATATTGATTGGAAGTTCTTTCTGTCACATACAGCCATTACTCGGTCGTTGATCTTGTTCTACGGGGCCGTTTCACTATATTTGGATCCCCTCTTCCCAGATTTCCAGCGAAAGGTTTTCCTGTCATACACAGGAGTACACAGGAGTATATTGCTCTTTGTGAAAAGCCATCAACTTTATAATAACTATTTCTGACAACTATTTTCTGACATCCATTTCGAAGTGTACTTTTACATGTGACATATTGTCTGCCCTGAGGAAATTCCCTATATGGGAATGAAACACGTTGGCTGGAATGTCTAAACTCAATGAATTTTAAAAGAAGTTTTTGAATAAAGAAGTTATTTTTTACCTACACTGGTCTATTTGGACTGCTTGAGCTGCGCACCCCCGTTTGTTGTATTACTTTCTGATCTGGAACACAGTGACGTCACTCAACGGCTGACGTAGGGGTAGTCTGCACAGCGACCATACATATAGGAACTGGCACGAGGTGCGGCATAGGAAGTCCGCCATTGTTGCTTTGGGATTGTTGTCCGTATCTCGAAAGTGTCTGTGTAAACTGACACGAAGTAATAACGCACTTGTAAATATAAGCATTTTATTGGCATGCACCTCCAGCCAGTACAAAAACAGCTTAATGGTCCCATATCTGAACTTAAGTGTCACCAGATGGAATCACCGGCACCCGGATTCCACCTGATGACCAGGCTTACCTAAAGGAAACCTGGCATAACAGTTATAGGCCACAACACAAACCTGTCGCACAATCGAGCATTATTAAAGCTGTCATCTATCAGTACCAGGAGAGACACTTCCTGTCCATGAGTGTCCTTGTAATCTCTGGTAATCTTAGTGAACAATCAGTGGCGGCCGACACAGATAAAAACCGGCGATGCGGATGCAGGGGTGGCTTGGGGGAGAGGGTGCTGGTGAGTGCGCTACTGGGGGTTTAATAAAACATTTTTTAAAAACACTTACCTGGTGCTGCCTGCTGCCTCGTGCTCCTCTGCTGCCCTGGGACAGCATCACGACTCCCCATCCAATCGCCGCGCTGCTCTCAAACATGAGAGCAGCATGGGGATTGGCATGGGGATTGGCCTGAGCGGGCTGGATTAATGCTCACTCAGGCACAGGGAGTCTGTGCTGTTTCTCCAACCCGGCTGTGCAATACAGCTGGGTTGGAGAAACCTATGTGCGCATGTCAGTTTGATCAGCCTAAGACAGCCAGCCAAACTGACATGCACACCTACCACTCCTCCTCCCCCCTCCCATGGCCCGACCCCGCCCTTCCCTGCACACGCTGGCTGAGCCAGCAGCTGAAAAATAAAACAATAGTAAAATATAATTTAATTTTTCAGCTGCTGGCTCTGAGCCAGTGGGTTGACACTCCTCTGCCATTGCAAAGGAGCCGCAGCTGCGAACAATGCCATCATTTGAGGTATGGATCACCTAATTGTTATTAATGTCGCTGTCCAAAGCCGATTTAAGGAGCTGGCACACTTCCACCCTGTATTATTGCAGTTTGTTCTCCTTAGATCTGACACAATGACATCTTAATATGTGTGCGCTTTTGTGAAGAGCTTGACATCACTGGGGTTTATATTTGACCTCTTTGCTTGTCTTTTGAATCTTTGTGCAGGTGGGTTGGCTACGAGCACGCTGGCTTCCAGGGGCAGCAGTTCATTCTGGAGAGAGGCGAATACCCGCGCTGGGAGGCCTGGAGCGGCAGCAATGCCTACCATGTTGAGAGGATGACCTCTTTCCGACCAATCGCCTGCGCTGTAAGTAATGCTCCAATGAGCAGCTTTGCTGAAGAGTGAAATCATCAATTGATGTCAAATAAGACAAGAAGCTGCTGTTGAGACAACCAATGGCTGTGGACCTCACTATGGGTCATTTTGTAAAATGGAGTGGTAATGTCGGGTCAGGAATTACCATGAATGGTTGGCATTACCATCTCATTTACTTTGCCATTGCAAGTATGAGGATTGAATGGGGAATAACATGTGGACCTGAAATTACTGGGCCATATACCCCATACAGAACTCTGAGCCCTCTTTCCCTCTCATAAATTCCATATGCTCTGAGCAGGTGGGAAATGTGAGTGGAAAAGCAGGTGCTAATTGCAAGTGTGGAAATAACACTGGCAATTCCATACCTGGAAAGACTTGTAATCATGAAGGGTGGTATGAATACATCTTTAAGATTAAGGTGTAATGAGCTACCAGTTTTAAGCCCATTTGGCTTTCTGATATTGCCGACTTCCCTAAAGCTCAAATGCCTAGTTTGCTACTAAGTTGCTTCCTTGGTGGCAGGCTTAGCAAGGAATGAAAGCACCAAATTTGCTGACGAGTACGAAAGACTGTATCAGAGAGTGTGGCAGATAATAACTGCGACACACCATGCACGCTCAGTCTGGTTGAGCGGTGCTGTAGTCAGAAATACAATCACCTTGTATATTTTTTTTAATTAATGTTTATTTTGATAAAATTCTAGGAACAATGCATGTTACAGTAAATCACTCAGTGCTTATGTTGTGCAGGTGGCAGGCAACCTGCACTAATTTTGTGGACTGAGACCTATTTATCATCATCAGACTTTGACCCAAAGCTAGAGAGGGAAGGCCGACATGGGAGGGAGGAGGATGAAAAGAAAGGTGGAAGAACTGAGAAAGCATGGATGAAAATGAACCTTCAAGGGTGAGACAAAGTGACAGAAAGTGTAGAGTGATGGAAGAAAGAGGCGTGAGGGGGAATCAAGACTGGACAACTTTGATATCTGGCAACCTCAGCAGACGATAGCACCATTCGCAGTTTCCTAAGGAAGACTTTGGGGCATATCTACAAGGGCTTTATCTCCGCTTTTTTGGCTTTTTAAGCCAAAAAAGCGGAGATAAAACTATTGCCCTATTTACAAGAGGGTGCAAACATGCATAATCGCATGTTAGCACCCTTTTTCCCAATGCCTCCCTTTGCATCTCTAATGAAATGCAAAGTGGGCGTCACTAGGCGTACCCCGGATGGACTACCTTGCAAATATCGCTGATGTTCACATCGCGATATTTACAAGGCAGCCCACAGGATTTTAGCATACGTTAGATTTTTGGCGAAACGTCCGTTTTTGCCAAAATCTAACGTCTGCTAAAATCCTGACTTACCTACGTTTGACATAGGGGGTGGATTATGCTGATAGGACCACAGGGTCGTATCAGCAAGGTTATCACCGTTTTGCAGGGAACATCGCTGGAAAACCAGCGATGTTCCCTGCAAAACGGCTATAACCTCGCTATCTCTGGATTTTTATCGCCCTGGAGAAACGCGTTGTTAATAACGCGCTACCAGGGCGATAAATTCCAGAGATAGCCTGCGATAGGAAATTTGTCGCTAAGCACGGCCAGCGATAATTATCGCTGGCCGTTGATAATATGCCCCTTTGGACCTCTCCGCTTCTTTTTTTTATTTATTTTTACCAAATTAAGCACTGAATTTTATTTTAACGTTTTGTGTTTTCTATCAATACTCAAGAACGTGCATGAGGATTTGAAAAAGGGAGCTCAAATAGGCATTTTTCATATGTCACGTGCTTCTGTTTTCACGCAGAACCACCGCGACTGTAAGATGAGCATCTATGAGCGCGAGAACTTCTTGGGAAGGAAGGGAGAGCTGAGTGATGACTACCCGTCTCTTCAGGCCATGGGTTGGTGCAACAATGAGGTCGGCTCCTTCCGGGTTCATTCTGGAGCGTGAGTATATGATGCAGTGATGCAGTATTTTTTATACCAGTCCATCATCATTCTGAAAAAAGGAGCGTCACTCAATCAAGGCAATAAAGCCTCTGGAAGTAACTATAGTGTGTTCTCTAGACTAAAACAAATCCGGAGAACCCAAAATGAAGCAGAGAAAATTCGGTGAAAATCCGAATCCTTAAAAAATGGATGCAGAAGTCAGGCTGAAACTGGGGTTCAGTTTTTGGGGGAAAACTGACTAAACGTCTTACTTTTCCGAAAAAATATTCTAGGTAGAATGAGAAAAAAACCATTTACGTAAAAAAAAAAAATTCTAAACTTGGTATTGCCAAAAATGCATTATGGTAGTCTGTTTTATATGTAACTATCTAATGCTCCCCATGTAGGTTGTATATTTATCTCATATGGATATCTACACCTCATGTGCTAAGATTAAATCTATCTAATCTAACCTTCTTTTCACGTGAGAATAGGCTGAGCAGCACATGGTATGCAACGTACAACAAGCTGATGGAAAGAATGCTTGATTTAGTCTCAGCCTCTGACGTCAGTCAGGGTAGAATTGCACTCTATGCCACTCAAGACATAGACCTGCTATTGGAGCGGACAGGAATAGATTTGCATGTGGCAGTTTTCTGTGCCATAGTGTGTGAAAAATGATGGACTGGAATGAGGCCCGAAGAGATCAATACTGGCTGGATTAATTCCATTTCCTCCATCACCTTATTGTTTGTTAGAGTAGCAGGTGATAATCATACCTATGGGGTTGGATAGTAGGCAGAGATTACACAGAAACCCTGGCATGATCCGGTCTTCCTGGACCAATGTTGGACACCCATGGACTAAAAGAAGTAACATCTGCGTTTTGAAAAACTAGCAACATAACTTATGTAGCAAATTAAGGACATTATTTGTAGGTTTTGAACAGGTATCCGTTTATTAATCGCACAGAAGGTTTTTTATAACAGTAACATGAGCATGCATGTACTGCAGCTACAGAAATGAAGACAATATCAGGCTGCTGCAGGGGGAAGGGATTCAGAAGGGATCTAACGTGATGTCATGGGCGGAGGGCGTAAAATGTACGTGATGTCACTTTCAATGCTTTGGCATTGTTGTGCATTAAAGTTCATTGCTAAAGACCTCTATAAATATTGACAGCAGAGACAGATTCCACACAGTTCTCAGGATCAAGCCCAGAACTCACTGGGCTATGTTACAAGGCACTATACGCATAGCAGGCAAGTTTCACAGGTCCACGCGTGATGTACTACTCAAATACAGCTTTTTTTCTTTGAATTCTGGAACTTGTAGCCCTGTTTTATAAAGGAATAAACAAGACGACAAATCCCATAATTCAGAGAAAAAACCTGGACTGGAGCAGCACATCACGCATGGACCTGGGAAACTTGGCAGGGATGAAGGTGGTTTATTTACAGAAGAGCCCTTTGTTTAATTTACCATAGTCTTCATCTGTGTGTTTTCGGCGCCTGTTTGTTGTGCGTATAAACGACTCCACCGGCTATGATGCATCAACTGGGCCCTGTGGCTGCACCGCAGCTCAGATCCTTGGCCAGGAGCTAACCTTGTCTGATGCTTTCCCAGTTCTGTGTATTTTGGACTGAGCCGTGGGTTTGCTTTCCTTCCTGCAGCTGGGTGTGCTACCAGTATCCCGGCTATCGTGGCTTCCAGTACATCCTGGAATGTGACCGTCACTCGGGAGAGTACAAACACTGGAGAGAGTGGGGCTCCCATGCACAGACCTTCCAAGTGCAGTCCATCCGCAGGATCCAGCAGTAACGGCGGCTCCCGGGCCTTTTAACCTCATGCAAACACCGACGAGCAGCACAATAAAGATGATGTCTTTCCTTTTTCATCCAATATGGTGTGTGTGCACGGTTTATTATGTTTTACATACTCGTTATTGTTTGCAGAAGTATGCTGTGGGCTGTCGGTTGTGCAATCTGGGACGACTATAAATTCGCCAGTAGACACGGTGCTTGTAGCTGGAGGGTTAAAGTCGAGCAAACACTGAGCCTGATTCACAGAGGTAAACTTACACTTTTGTGTAAGTTTACTATTTTTTGTATTCGCAAACTACAAGTTTATTTTAAGTCCGCAGTCGGGGCGGAGAACTCCGCATAAATAGAGAGGAAAGATCTATCTTTTTATGTGTGGAGTTCTCCGCCCTAACTCCTAAACTCACTTTTAACTTGTAGTTTGTGTACAACAAAAAAATAGTAAACTTACATAAAAGTGTAAGTTTCCCTTTGTGTTATCCCAATAAGCAGGCCTTTCATTCACTCAGCTGTATTACAGGCTAGTATCGCACGACAAAATGTCAGAACTGTCCAATTATTTTGAGGCCTTTTCATAAAAGCCTTTAAGAGTATGGGCAGTAGTACTACAGGAGTACGCTTTCTACATACTTTACATCACCGCTCAAATTAATTTCATATCTCCCTATACTAATTCACCACTAATCCTTTTTGGGTTCGGGAGTAGTGCGCTACTTGCCAAAAAGGCGCTTTGACGCCTCGTCTTGGGTAGTAAGCACTATATAAATGCAATTACAATTACCTTTGAAATTGGGCCCCAAAACTTCCAACCCCTTATTTTATATGAATATTCTCTCAGTTTTCTCATTTTATTCTCATGTTAACTAATTTGTGGCCAATTCGCAAAAACATGCTGAGTATGCAAAAGAGTAATACCTTAGAAGTAATTTACGTGCTTCAAAATCCCTTTGTATTTTCAAATGTGACTTCTGTGTTTTCAAGCCTAATGGCTGATGGCTCAGGCTTGGCAACCACAATCTATCTCCCAGCTTCTTACTGTGACTATTACAAGGAACTCAGAACCTTTTGGAAATTGTTGTCTTTAGTCTTCGATTCTCTCACAGGTGCAATGTCAATGCCTTGTTAGGTGATGGTGGGTTTGTTGGATGAATGGCGCAATAAACTCTGTAGTGGAGATATTCTATGCCTGAGAAGCTCTTGTTTCATGCGACCGCCTTCGTTCACAAAGTTGCGCTTCTACCACTCCCTGACTTCCACCAGCCTGCGCTATCCTTCCCAAGCACTGGGTAAGCACCCAGGTAAGGCAGAAGATAGGCACTTCACTTGCTATTCTTTGAGACACTTCAAGTTGAAAAGAGACACATGATACTTTGTGACTCTAGGTGGATGTATACTCCTGAGAAATACAGACATAGCTCAATAGGAGGCGCCATGCTAAAAAGTGTTTTTGCTCCCCTAACACGCAGGTTTGTCTAAAACACCTCGGGGCATATTTAAGTTCCCTGGCGCATCCCTGCATATCAGCAGGGATGCGCCAGGGAAAATGCGTCACGCAAGTTTACCCTTGCGCCACGTCCGATGCGCCGCATTTACAATGCAGCACATCGTGGCGCAAGGATAAGCAGATGCGTGACGCATCTGCCGGCGGATGGTTGGCGCAGTGCTGAAGTTGTGTCGCAAGCGCGACGCAACTCCAGCACTGTTCCAACCTTCCCTATCCCTAACATGGTGCGTCAATCCTTACGCCTGCTTGAAGCAGGCGTAAGGATTTGACGCACCAGCGTCGGAAAAGTGACTGCGTGAAATCTTGTAGATTTCACTACGTCACTTTTCCGAGGCGTTTCTGCGCCGGAACGCCCCCCCCTGCACCGGTACGCCCACATGAAACCTGACGCAGGTTTCATGTGGCGCAGGGGTTTACTACGTGACGCATCTCCCTAGATGCATCACGTTGTAAATATAGCGCAACGCGGCGCATGGTTTGTGTCGCCGCTGCGTCACATGCGTGACGCAACGGCGGCGCAAAAGTGGCGCAAGGGGCTTGTAAATATGCCCCCTCCTATGTACCGCAGAAACATTTCCTAAAGTGCTTGGTGGCCCAGTACCCTAAGTGAATCTAAACATTTTCAAGGTTACTAGCGCTTTTTTGACTGTAGTGAAGGTATGGTAGAAATATAATTTCCTAAGAATGTTCACAAATTATCATGTGTGTTCTGTGGAAACTTACCTAAAACATCCTTGCCATAAGAAATATTTTAGTCTGGCAGCTACTACTAGTGTAAATATAGCAATAAAGTTATTCTTTAACTTGCTGGGGCAACAGGATGCGAAAAGGTTTAGATCCCAAGATATTTTCTGAAGCATTGTAGAATGGAGTATGGAAAGGTGTGCCAGGGTGTACATTGGATCAAAACCTTCTTCAACAAAGGCTACTTTTTTTTGTATTCGCAAAGTGGAGACTCAGACTAAAATTTCAGAACCATAGATAAATTCATGGCACTGTGACATCTACCAGGGTAAATGTATGACAGCAATATCAAGTCCTTTTAGCAGGCTAAGATGTATTTCTCTAGAAAGGGACTCCATGTACAAAGAGGTTCTTGTTATTCCCATTTGATAGGTGTGATGAACAGAGCATAGAGAGGCGGCCATGCCTCTTTTCTTTCTCAGTCATGGATAATAGCATGTGTTGGAGCAGTTCATAGGAGACTTAATCAATTGTAATCATAAAATAGAAAACAACTTACACATAATATCTTAGCAAATGACTACAGAGTGAAACCATGTTGTCTTTGCTACCAGGTATGTTAGGTCCATGGCTGACACCAAAAAGAAATCCTATGTAGCTGGAAAGTGAAATGAACTCCAATTTTCATTTTTTTGTTCCAGCAATCTTTTAGAATTTTGGAGGATGTTGCAGAGTAAGATAAAACAAAATAAAGCACCAGATACCAAAGACTGTCTCGTGGCGCTTGTTTTAATTTGCTTTCTCTATCGAGAAGGGAAGTATATGAGATGCAGGAACATGTTTAAGTGTCTGCCAACCACTAGGCAGGAGTCTTCTATAATTGGAAACTGGGAATTTGAGGAAAGTGGACTGCTAAGCTCTGTGGGGGAGAGGATAGTCGTGATGTAGCTGTGGCTGAACTCCAATGATGCCAAAGGAGTCTGAGTCCTAGGACATGAACTGGTCTCTGTGAGGAATATCTGGGTCACTGTTGGTAGTTTGGCTTCCAATAGAGAAGAATGCATATGTTCCATCAACAGCAACACAAGAACAACATTACCGTTTGAAGTGCATTATGTAAGTTAGCAATAGAGAGTAAAACATGAGTACAATGAGTACAATGGTACAAACAAACAAAGAAAATTCGATGTGCCAACAATTGCAAAACAATTCGGAAACAATGCGACATAAAAAATAATAGTTTATGGGGTGCGGTAGACTGGGATCTTGGCACCCAATACATTAGAACCAGGATGGAGAGAGACTGGGTTGTAGGTGGTGGTTTTTCCTTGGCAAAATATTATCTTCGGACTTCGAATATTTTAGGATGCGAAAAATATTCACTGGGGCAAGCAAGAGTGGAAGCTGTGTGCAGAAAGAATCCCAGGAAGCCAGAAATCAGTTTTTTTAATACCTACAGTAGCCTGGAACTTCAGGGGCAAAAGCATCAAGCAGCACAAAGTGCTAAAGTGTAGCAAGGAGGGGTTCTAATTTTTCAAAGGTTTGCACCCTGTCCCAAAGATCAAAAAAGTCCTGTTAGAAATTGGGATTCTGGTTGGCAGAGGTATGCACCCTGTCCAAGCAGGAACCACAATCCTAGTCAGGGTAAGTCACAACACATTCTAAATTATCCTGTCCTCAGCCTGTGGTAGCTTGGCACAGAGCAGTCAGGCTCAACTTAAGAGGTAATGTGCAAAGATTGTGTGCAACACTTCAAACAATAACACAGTGAACACACCACAAAATGACTCCACACCAGGTTAGAAAAATAGAGCTTAACTGTATAAATAAAACAAGACCAAAATGACAAAAATCAAACGAGTAGAAGTCAAGATATGAATTTTTAAAGAATACATATAAAAAGCGCTAGAAGCAGTAAGTGCTTAAATGGTTTATCTGGTGGCACTGGAACGGGGCAAAGTCAAAAGTTCAGGCCGACCGCAATGGAGCGCGGGCCAGATAAAAGGACCCACTTGGTTCCGCTGCACCAAAGTACCTTGATTCAGGTTTGTGTTGATGTAGAAGATGTGAGGTGCATCCGAAGCGATGCAACGGTGTCGAGCCACGCATTGGGCAATATGTGTCGAGATTCTCCACGCAATGGTGGCAATGCATCGGTTCCGAGTGCAAGGCGCCGGTTCTGAAGGCAAATGGTTGGCTGCTGCTGTCATGTGTCCCAGTTAGGCCCAGTGGGAAATACTGCCATTTTACATGCACATGTTTTCCCCAAGTTGCCTTCTCTTTCATACAATGACTTTTGAAACACATTTGCAAGAATACTACCATGACACCTTGAACATCCCGTACAAGGTCTGAACATACATTGTGCAAATGTGGTTGTTTTTTGTTCTTCCATGCGGCGACGCAGCTATATATAGAACATAAACAACGGCGACCTGACTAAAGGTCTTGGCTCGGAGCAAGGATGCTTTTTGTTATAAATAAACAAGCATTTCTGGGTTTTAGGCAAAGTAGCACTTGCTGTCATTGCAAGGTCACTACATGCTGAAATCTGAGCCCAGCTGCTTGCTGATCCCTCTGGAAGGAAGGATGTCCAACTTGTTGCCAAGATGGGGACCTACATACTTTCCCTTCAGGTAACAGAGATTGGATCATCTGATAGGGCATTCTTGACAGAACAGACACACACCCTAGACACTTAGGTTAGGGAATGCATAGCAGGGGTACGCTATCTAGAGATTGTTTTATATGCATGCATCTATACATTGATTAGCAAGATGGTGGAACTGTTCCTTCTGTTCACTGTCCTTATACTGCTAATTACTCTTATCTGCTTCTGTATAATGATCATTGCAGCGCATATATTTTATACAAGAATCACAATGGTTCAATAAATAGTGAAAATGTCCCTCTGTGTATTCTTTGTATATTTCTCAGAGAAAGAGCACGAATGACTAAACGAAAGATCTGTTACCACAATTCCTGGAGGAGTCAGGGTTGTCATGTTCCGTGGTTGCCCAAGACATTTGCTATCTGTCTAGGTTTAGGGGTGCTTATGGTGGCACTGTGAGCTAGCTAGTCTATAGGACAGCATATCCTGCGGCGGTGCACATAATCAGTCTGGCACCATCCCAAAGTGTATGTTGCCCAAGAAATGCACAGTTCCTACTGAAAAGTGGAAACTACACGACACTGCTCCCTCAGCAGGTGATGCATTGATTCTGAAGGCGATGTGCTGGTTCTGAGAGCGATGTGCCAGCTCTGTTCCATGCTTTGACAAGGATAAGCCAGTTCTGATCCATGCAAAGGTGAAGATGCACCGGTTCCGACCCACGCAAAGGAAAAGATGCGCCGGTTCCGAAAAGGATGAATTAGGTTCTGGTTGTAGAAGCACCTTAGGCCTTACTTTCAAGGGTCTAGGACTGGGGTGGCACCACTTGCTAGGGCAGACTTACAGCTTGTAGAGTCCAGATGCAGGTGGTTGAAGTTTTTGATATCTCTAAGACTTAGAACAGGAGGCAACCCAGCAGGCCCTTGGAGTCACCCTGGGTTCAAGTGATGCAGGTCAAGTCTTTCTCACCCAGGCAGGAGAACAGCAAGCAGCAGGGCAGCTCAGTAAGGCAAGAGCACAGCAAGGCAGAAGTCCAATAAAGCAGCAGTCAAGCAGAGTGGCAGTCCTTTCAGCAGCACAGCTGCACTTCTTCCTGGCAGAGTACTCACAGGTCCAGAAGTGTACTGTAGTTATGGTGTCAGAGGTCCAGTACTTATAGCTAGTTGTGTCTTTGAAGTGGGGGAGATTTGAAAGAAAGCTTTGAAGTTCACAGAGGTCCTTCCTTCCTGCCCTGGCTCCAGATCACTACAGGGGGTATGGAGGCCTTTGTGTGTGGAAAGGGCCAAGCCTATTCAGATGTAAATATGAGGCTGTGCCCAGCTCCTCCATCCCATCTCCCAGGAAGTCCCATCAAGACACACCTCAGCTCCCTTTGTGTGTGGCTGTCTAGAGGGAATAAACAGAGCCCAGCTGTCACTCAACCCAGACTGATCAGAGATAGGCAGTGTAGGAAGGTGGAATCTGACTATATGGTTGCCCCCACTTTTTTTATGGTGTTTTGCTGGTTTATGACTTAGTTGGACTGGGATCCTGCTATTCAGGGCCCCAGTCTATCTGCTTTCTCTGTAAAATGGTTTCCATGTGCCTTAGGCACATCTCTGATTGGAATCTGGAGTGCCCTTATAAGTCCCTAGTATATGGTATACTATGTACCAAGGGCATAGGTACCTCAGAGGCCTACCAGGGGCTGCAGCATGTATTGTGCCACCCCTGGAAGGCCATCCAAACTGACACCACAGGTCTGCTACTGCAGCCTGGGTAAGGTGGTGCATGCACCCCTTACTGTGATGTAGGTTACCTATATCACGAAATACATACACACATAGAAACCTATAAGTCACTCCTAAGGCAGGCCTTATCAATCCTAAAGGCAGAGTGCATGGTTCCTATGTGAGAGGGTGCCCCTGCATGAGCAGGGCCCCTCTGCAGCGTTCGGAGACCATCTCTGATGCTGTTTGTAGTGCAGCCTGACCATATACTCTTAAGCGCATTATATCCTCGCGGTAAAATGCTAACTTTGGAATGGCTGCACCTAAACATGTCGTGTTTGGTGTCAAACATCTTGGAATACTACCCCCCGCCAATCCTGGTGGCGGGGGTAGCATTCCACCCTTCTAGAGGGAAAGACATGTTAACTCTGACTAGTCCGGTAACTTTTTTCCAGAGCCCTGGCATCACAAAATGGATGCTGCTGCCACAGACACAAGTCTGGCCTCCTGCTGCTGGACGAAACTCCGGCAGGGGAGGCCTGGACAATAGGTTTCCTGTCCCAGGGAGGTGTGACCACCTCCCCAGACAGGATAATGTGTATTGGGGCTGGGCGGGAGCACTTTCGGGTGCTTTGAAGTCCTGCACTGGGGGCACATTTGGTGTCCCTGTGCATACCCCAGTTCAAACTGGATCAGGGGCTTGCAGCCCCTGCTTTGGCGTGAACTGGACAAAGGGAAATGGGTGTAGCCACCCCTCTGCCCTGACCCACCCCTAGGTGGGGCCACAGAGTAGTCCAACCTCTATTTTTAGAATAAAGGTAGGAACCCAGTCCTTAGGACTTTAGATTATACCTGGACGAAACTCTGAAACTGAATCCTGGACCTTCGACGCTCTACGACAAGATTAGAGGACTGAAGAATCTCCCTTGGGGTCAAGGAGTGACTCCCCTGCTTGGCAGGCACCAAAGAAGCATCTGTCCGGTTCGCATTTCTGAAGCTCCCGTCGGACGCCGAAGTCATCGCATCACCAGAGGTGGATTCTCAGACTTCCCCGAGGCTACCCTGAGTCCCCAGCAAAGCTGAGGCCCGTGGCTATCGTGGGTGACTTGAGACCGTGACCCCTGGACACCGAGCACATTTGCAAGTGCATCATCTTCTGGGTCACCCAAGAAGTCGTGCTTTGGGCTTCGAGTAGCCCTAGCCTCCAGCACCACCTGCATCGAAGATCACTGGCCCCCACTCCACGAGTGTCCTGCAAGCCAGCTCCACGTGCGGCGCCACGAGGCTCCTTCGCGGTCGCTAGCCCGTTGGCTAGTAGCCCTTAACGAAGGCCAATCCTTTTCTTACTTGGCATTCTGGTTGCTCCAGGCCTGCCCTCACTTACCCTCGCTGGGTGAGTTCCACAGACCTTGCTGGTCTGCACCATCGACGATCTACATCTTACTTGAGACTTGCCGTTGCCAAGGCTTGTTGGGTCCAATCCGGTCGCCGACACCTCAGCACTCGACAGACATCGAGTACCAGCCCGAATCCTGCTTCTGGTCGCCGACAACGCCTCCCGGACCTCGTGGCTGAAGAGTCAAGACAACTGTCAACGCACCTGAAGCACTCGACATCGGTGGGCATCTGTCCATCGCCTTCCTGGTCACTGGCTAGTGACCCAGACTCTGTCCCCTCTGCTTTCAGGTTCACCAGAACTCCGATCCACTCTTGGATCCACCCGGACACTTTTCTCTTGGCCGCCAGCAGCACTTTGCAGCAGATCGCCATTCGAATCGACGACGAAACCCGACCCCGAAAGGCACCTATGCACCCGGCTTCCCTGGGTGAGGTAACACGAGTACTCCGGTGCTCCCATGGGTAGAGACTCTTCAAAGTCCTAGATCTCAAAGGGTTTTGTCCTAGTCCTCTTTTAAGTGTCCCTTTCCTCTATTTTCCCGATCCCGACTTTCTCCATAGAAGTTAACGGCGTATCGCGGTTGTGTATTTACACTGCACGCGTCTCCCGTGGGTCCCCTGTGTCACTACCTTGGGTGGTTCCTTGTGGTCCAAGCACTTCTAGAGGCTCTAGGCCTAGTGTCTAGTTCAGTCGTGGTTCGCATACCACTTTATTGGTATATGGTTTGAGTACGCCCCTAGGGCCCAAACGTGTATTTGTGCTATTACTGTGATTAAATATCTTATAACTTATGTACTTCGAACTCTAGCCTCATAAAGAGACTAGAGGGTGTGTTTAGTAATAAATACATATATTTTGAATATATACCTGGTGTGGTGCTCTTTCATTTGATCACTCAAGAGATTATAGACTGGTAAAACAAGCAGCTTTACATTCCTTCAAGACTTAGCCTGAAGGCTGCTCTCCATAGCTACCACTAGGATAGCTTTCAATAAGGTTGTCTTTAACCTATCTCCAATAAGGGGTTGTTTGGACTGGTGCAAGGTGCCCACTATAATTAGTGGACAGCATATGCCAGGCCAACTTCTCACATTGGTGTGCAGCGTGTGGGATTCCAGCTTGCTATTGTTTTACCAGATAATCTCAATTGAATTGATCAACTGAAAACCACTAAAGGTACCTAAGGTACATATAATTTAAGCTTAGAATAACAGTAAGTTCTACTGAACTTAGAGTTGTGTGTTAAGGGATAGCACAACCCTTTCTACAACTCAAGAGAGTTTAGTAGGCCACACTAGAGTAGGTAGTGCATACACCACACCACACTAGTAATGTCTTTAAGGGCAGGATCCAAAGAATTCTTGCAGGAAGCCATTGAGCTTCCACCCTCCAAGTATGATACACTCCCATTCTTGGAATTGAGAGCTTTATGTAACTTGAGAAAAATAAGGACAGGCCAAAGCCCCACCACCCAACACCTCAAGGAGTTGTTGGTGGCTTATGACCTTAGTAAGCCTGTAGGGACTGAAGGGGTAGGAGCTGAGGGTGGGGCAGGAGAAGAGGAGGACGCTAGGGGTACCAATACCCCCAGCCCCCTCTGAAACTGGCCAGGAGGGTGACAATGACCCTGACCTGGAAAACCAAATCCCTCCTGTGGATGATGATGAGGATGATCAAGATGATGCCCTCTTTGTCCCCCCAGGAAGGATTAAGAGTGTGCCCAGGAAGTCTAGATCTCCTTCTCAGGAGTCTAACCACTCTGGCACCTCTATAGGGAGCTCTGTCTCATCTCACAGGAGGGAATCCTCTCATGAGAGGAGAACCAGACTGGTACAGTATGAGGAAACTCAGCTGGAGATCAGAAAAAAGCAATTGGCTTTAGATAGGGAATCCCTAGATCTCCTTAGAGAGACAAGAAAGTTGGGACTAGGAGTCCCATGGTGGCAACAATATCCCTAGAGATAGGGAAAGGTCTTATGACCATAGAAACCTAAACAAGATTGTCCCTCCCTACCAGAGTGGGGATGACATCCACAAATGGATAACTGCACTGGAGAGGGCCTGTAAAGTTCAGAAGGTCCCCCAGAGGCAGTGGGCAGCAATCTTGTGGCTCTCCTTTGCAGACAAAGGTAGAGACAAGTTCCTCACTGTAAGAGAAGAGGATGCTGACAATTACACAGTCTTGAAGAGTGCTCTGATAGATGGGTTTGGCCTAACCACTGAACAGTATAGGTTGAAGTTCAGAGACACCCAAAAAGCTCAGACTCAGGACTGGGTTGATTTTGTAGATTGTGCTACAAAGGCTCTGGAAGGTTGGATACATGGCAACAAAGTGCATGACTTTTTAGGATTGTACAATTTGATTATGAGGGAGCAGATCCTTAATAATTGTCAAAACCAGCTTTTGCACCAGTATCTGGTGGACTCTGATCTGACCTCTCCCCAAGAATTGGGAAAGAAGGCAGACAAATGGGTCAGAACCAGAGTAAAAACTAGAAATCAGGGTGGTGACCAGAAGAAAGATTCTACTAAGTCCCAAGAGAAAGGTGGGGATAAATCTAAGGATAAGTCCCCTACAGGGCCCCAAAATTCCTCTTCTGGGGGTGGGTCCCAAACTCCTTCCTCTCCTGAAAAGAAACCCTATTGCCATGTCTGTAAAAAGCCTGGGCACTGGAAAACTGATCCCAGTTGCCCCAGGATTGGCAATAAAGAAAATGTTCCTCCCACAACTACTACCACCCCTCCTGGTACTACCAGTAGTAATCCTCCAGTTGGGAGTAGTGCACCCAAAACGTTAGGTGCTTTTGCAAGAGGAACAGAGGTGGGCCCTAGTTTAGACAGGGACCCCTCAACAGACTCCTCTGACTCTGATGGTGGTATAGGATTTGCCACCTTTACCATGGGTCCCATAGCATTGGGCAGGTACAGATTGGAGCCAATAATTAATGGTCAGAAAGCTGTGGCATTTAGGGACACAGGGGCTAGTGTCACCATGGTGGCAGGGAAACTAGTCCCCCTCACCAGCTTTTACCTGAGTTTAAATACCAGGTGACCAACATTGATGGTGTCAGAACAGATCACCCCATGGCCATAGTCAATCTCAGCTGGGAGGGGGTCACAGGCCCAAAGAGAGTGGCAGTGTCCCCAACCCTACCTGTAGATTGCCTGATGGGCAATGATCTGGAAATTTCAGCCTGGGCTGAAGTTGAACACCAAACCCATCTTAGGCTGCTGGGCGTCCCTGTAAAGGTTAGTGGGGCTGTAATGGCCACAGCCCCAGCCCAAGAATTTGGAGAGATGGAGCCTGAAAGAATGGCCCACTCTCCCCAAAAGAGAGCACAAGGGTTGAAGAAAAGTCTTCTTCCCTCCAGACAGTAGGTAAGGGTCAGCCTCCTCAGGGAACTGACCCTACCCCTAGTGAAGGAACTGCCCCAGAGGTAGTCAGGCCTGGCCTTGCCACACCCCTGATGGCAGAGGACCCTTCCAAGGTGGTACCCAGTCTGGAGCAGGTAACCTGCCCCTCTCTACCCTGCCTCAGTCAGCCCAGGGCTGCAGAGGTCAGGGAGGTCGGTGGACCCCCAGGGCCCCCTGTCCAGAGGAAGCCCCCATCAGCAGATTAGGGGCACCCAGTCTAGTAGCCCTAGCCAGGTGAAAATTCCTCTACACACTGAGGGATCCCCCATACCTTTATGTAGGGACCTCCCCCAGAAGGACTCTGGTAGGCAAGGGCAAACCTGGGACCACAAGGTTCCAAACCTGCCATGTCCCTCCAGTAGTCCATCCAAAGGGACCCAACCCCCAGCTGTAGGCAGCCAAAGGTTGACCCTTAGAGCAAAGTGCAACTCAGTCATGGAAAGACAGGCATACATGGTGACCAGTGATCTGAGGAAGCTGAGGCCAACATTCCTAGGGCCTCACTTCTCTACTCAGACACCTCATCAGCCTTGTACTTTACCTAAGCACACCACAGGTAGTGATTCCCCATGGTGGAGACCCTCTCATACCCTTAGGGTGAGGGATTGCTTAGTGGACCATAAGACAGGGGGCAACCATGCTAGTGCAGGTGCTTCCTTATATGACCACTTAGTCAATGAAGGCTCAACTGGCCAAGGTTAGCCTTATCTCCTTTCGTTTGGGGGGTTATGTAGGAAGGTGGAATCTGACTATATGGTTGCCCCCACTTTTTTTATGGTGTTTTGCTGGTTTATGACTTATTTGGACTGGGATCCTGCTATTCAGGGCCCCAGTCTATCTGATTTCTCTGTAAAATGGTTTCCATGTGCCTTAGGCACATCTCTGATTGGAATCTGGAGTGCCCTTATAAGTCCCTAGTATATGGTATACTATGTACCAAGGGCATAGGTACCTCAGAGGCCTACCAGGGGCTGCAGCATGTATTGTGCCACCCCTGGAAGGCCATCCAAACTGACACCACAGGTCTGCTACTGCAGCCTGGGTAAGGTGGTGCATGCACCCCTTACTGTGATGTAGGTTACCTATATCAGAAAATACATACACACATAGAAACCTATAAGTCACTCCTAAGGCAGGCCTTATCAATCCTAAAGGCAGAGTGCATGGTTCCTATGTGAGAGGGTGCCCCTGCATGAGCAGGGCCCCTCTGCAGCGTTCGGAGACCATCTCTGATGCTGTTTGTAGTGCAGCCTGACCATATACTCTTAAGCGCATTATATCCTCGCGGTAAAATGCTAACTTTGGAATGGCTGCACCTAAACATGTCGTGTTTGGTGTCAAACATCTTGGAATACTACCCCCCGCCAATCCTGGCGGCGGGGGTAGCATTCCACCCTTCTAGAGGGAAAGACATGTTAACTCTGACTAGTCGGGTAACTTCTTTCCAGAGCCCTGGCATCACAAAATGGATGCTGCTGCCACAGACACGAGTCTGGCCTCCTGCTGCTGGACGAAACTCCGGCAGGGGAGGCCTGGACAATAGGTTTCCTGTCCCAGGGAGGTGTGACCACCTCCCCAGACAGGATAATGTGTATTGGGGCTGGGCGGGAGCACTTTCGGGTGCTTTGAAGTCCTGCACTGGGGGCACATTTGGTGTCCCTGTGCATACCCCAGTTCAAACCGGATCAGGGGCTTGCAGCCCCTGCTTTGGCGCGAACTGGACAAAGGGAAAGGGGTGTAGCCACCCCTCTGCCCTGACCCACCCCTAGGTGGGGCCACAGAGTAGTCCAACCCCTATTTTTAGAATAAAGGTAGGAACCCAGTCCTTAGGACTTTAGATTATACCTGGACGAAACTCTGAAACTGAATCCTGGACCTTCGACGCTCTACGACAAGATTAGAGGACTGGAAGAATCTCCCTTGGGGTCAAGGAGTGACTCCCCTGCTTGGCAGGCACCAAAGAAGCATCTGTCCGGTTCGCATTTCTGAAGCTCCCGTCGGACGCCGAAGTCATCGCATCACCAGAGGTGGATTCTCAGACTTCCCGAGGCTACCCTGAGTCTCCAGCAAAGCTGAGGCCCGTGGCTATCGTGGGTGACTTGAGACCGTGACCCCTGGACACCGAGCACATTTGCAAGTGCATCATCTTCTGGGTCTTCCAAGAAGTCGTGCTTTGGGCTCCAAGTAGCCCTAGCCTCCAGCACCACCTGCACCGAAGATCACTGGCCCCCACTCCACGAGTGTCCTGCAAGCCAGCTCCACGTGCGGCGTCACGAGGCTCCTTTGCGGTCGCTAGCCCGTTGGCTAGTAGCCCTTAACGAAGGCCAATCCTTTTCTTACTTGGCATCCTGGTTGCTCCAGGCCTGCCCTCACTTACCCTTGCTGGGTGAGTTCCACAGACCTTGCTGGTCTGCACCATCGACGATCTACATCTTACTCGAGACTTGCCGTTGCCAAGGCTTTTTGGGTCCAATCCAGTCGCCGACACCTCAGCACTCGACAGACATCGAGTACCAGCCAGAATCCTGCTCCTGGTCGCTGACAACGCCTCCCGGATCTCGTGGCTGAAGAGTCAAGATGACTGCCAACGCACCTGAAGCACTCGACATCGGTGGGCATCTGTCCATCGCCTTCCTGGTCACTGGCTAGTGACCCAGACTCTGTCCCCTCTGCTTTCAGGTTCACCAGAACTCCGATCCACTCTTGGATCCACCCGGACACTTTTCTCTTTGCCGCCAGCAGCACTTTGCAGCAGATCGCCATTCGAATCGACGACGAAACCCGACCCCGAAAGGCACCTATGCACCCGGCTTCCCTGGGTGAGGTAACACGAGTACTCCGGTGCTCCCGTGGGTAGAGACTCTTCAAAGTCCTAGATCTCAAAGGGTTTAGTCCTATTCCTCTTTTAAGTGTCCCTTTCCTCTATTTTCCCGATCCCGACTTTCTCCATAGAAGTTAACGGCGTATCGCGGTTGTGTATTTACACTGCACGCGTCTCCCGTGGGTCCCCTGTGTCACTACCTTGGGTGGTTCCTTGTGGTCCAAGCACTTCTAGAGGCTCTAGGCCTAGTGTCTAGTTCAGTCGTGGTTCGCATACCACTTTATTGGTATATGGTTTGGTACGCCCCTAGGGCCCAAACGTGTATTTGTGCTATTACTGTGATTTAATATCTTATAACTTATGTACTTCGAACTCTAGCCTCATAAAGAGACTAGAGGGGTGTGTTTAGTAATAAATACATATATTTTGAATATATACCTGGTGTGGTGCTCTTTCATTTGATCACTCAAGAGATTATAGACTGGTAAAACAAGCTGCTTTACATTCCTTCAAGACTTAGCCTGAAGGCTGCTCTCCATAGCTACCACTAGGATAGCTTTCAATAAGGTTGTCTTTAACCTATCTCCAATAAGGGGTTGTTTGGACTGGTGCAAGGTGCCCACTATAATTAGTGGACAGCATATGCCAGGCCAACTTCTCACAGGCAGCAGGCACCAAATGGCTAAAGTAAGTAAATGGAAACTTTCTAAAAGTGGCATTTGCTAAACTGCAAATTAAAATCCAACTTCACCATAAGTTGTGATTTTAAATTGTGAGTCCAGTAATATCAAACACGAAACTTTTCAACATTGGGAATTACACTTAAAATATGTAGTAAGGTAATCCCAATGTTATTCTATGGGAGGGATAGGCTGTTGGTTAGGGATAGGCTGTGGGTTAGACAGGGCCTAGCTTAGGGGAGTCTTATATGTATAAAAAGGGAAGGGTTAGGCCTGACAAGAGGGTTATCATGTCTGGTGGTCGAAGTGACCGTGTAAACTGTACATACAGGCTCTGCAGTGACAGGCCTGCTCCATGGCTAGGTGGGTGGCATAATGAGTGCTGCAGGCCCATTAGTAGCATTTAATTTACAGGCCCTGGCACATGTATTGCACTTTATTAGGGACTTATAAGTAAATTATATACACCAATTGGAGTTAAGCCAATGTTACCATGTTTAGGGGAGAGAGCAAAAGCACTGTAGCACTGGTTAGCAGTGGTAAAGTGCACAGAATCCTAAAACCAGCAAAAACGAGGGCAGAAAAATGGAGGGAGGCAGGCAAAAAGTTGCGGGAAGACCACCCTAAGGCTGTCAGGTCTAACAAGTTCCAAAAAGTGCAATAAAATTCTAACTTCTCAACTAGTGCACCAAAACTATACAAACATTCAGAAAAGGAATATTGGGCTCCAGGCTACAAATACATGTTACAGAACAGGCTCCCCAGAATTCAAGTTCAGAGCAGCAGCAAAATATCCACTTGAAACTGGCTGTTTAGAGACCTCAGCAACATCTCAAACTCCTAATGTCCACAGCGCCTTCTTCACTCAGCAGGCACAAGGACAAGGTTTTGCATATTCAAGATGAAGAAATGTTGGTTACCACTGGTGTACTATTTTTTTCTCCCAGGCAAAGAAAGCTCTTCTGTGTCCAAGAGGCTGCTGTATGCGCTACTTCTGCACCCTGCAGCTTCATGAGAGAAATCCACAAGTCAACAGGCCTTCTGACAGGATCTGGCATTCTAGTTGATGGGGGTCATTAAATAATGTAACACTCTGGACATGGTGAAACCGTCTGTATCCAAACAACCCATTCAAATGCTGCTTACTATCTCACCAATATTAAGAGAGGCATGCGTCAATACTTCAGAACAACAAAGCTTATCTTAATCTGTTTAAAGCAGTTCTTTTTAAAAAAATTATTTTTATTGATAACAATATTAATCTAATACGACAGAGTTATACAACATTATACAGAGCATGACAATCTTAGCAGTGCAATCTTGATTCCCATCCCATTCTATCTTATCCCTTATAGCTAATGGTTCTGTGATATCCCACTTATTCTGCTACTGGAGTCTGTTGGAGGGCCGCCTGTCGAGGTTCACAGACATTCCCCCGGTACTCATTCCATCTGCCCCATATTTGCGACCATTTCTTTGGGCACCCCCTTGATGCATACACTGTTTGCTCCATCAACATACACCAGTCCAGGTCTTTCTTCCATGCTGTAATCGTTGATGCCTCCCGCACTCCCCATAACCTTGTGATGTTACGTTTAGCTACTAACATCCCCAGCGCCACCTAGGTCCTTTCTTTGCTACCGAAGTTCGTGGGTTCCCAAATATTTAAGAGGCATAGTCTTATCATGTGTTTTACTTGGGTTCCCAGGACCTCTCCCATACATCGGGCCACTGCGGACCAGTAGCGCTGTATATGCACACATTCCCATATAATATGTATAAATGTGCCCTCTCCTCCGCATTCTCTGTTACAGTTAGAATCTCATATATATCCCATTTTTACGAGAGTTGGGCCTGCTAAATATACCCTATGCAGAACTTTGAGCTGCACAAGTTTTAGTCTAGAAGAGATCGCCGCCTCCCGGGGGGAAGCTAAGGCTTCCTGCCAGTCCTCGTCTTCCATATCTCCCACATCAGTTACCCCGTGTTCTCGTAGCCATAGGTGGGGATCGGTCATGTTGTTAATTAACTTCTCATGTCAGTGATATGGCTTTTTGGGGCATGTGACCGTCTAGGATTATATCTTCCAGCGGGGTGGATTCTACAAGGGATTCCCCTTTTGGAATAACTGATCTTAGGGCATGTCTTATTTGTAAGTATCTAAAGTATTCATTGTCCGCCAGTTCGAATTCCGTCTGCAGCTGCTCAAAGGGGACCACATCTCCCTTTTTCCATAGGTCTCCCACCCTTGATATCCCAATCATGTCCCATTTATCAAAGCCCCTGGTATTTCTCAGCATGCCGAATCTGTTGGAGTCCCACAATAGGGTCATCGGTGTGGTCTCCCCTGTTCCCCCCAGGCTTTTATTTGCGGTATGGCAATATATGGACTACATGAGCAGTGGGGCCCGTCAACCGCAATTTTTCTGGGTTTAAATATAGCACTTTAATATAGTCACCACTTGGGAGGAGCCAATGATCCATATTGTATCCAGGGTCGTCACGGGGTCGATACATGCCTTGGTTTATGGCTGCTAGGTGTGCCACCCAATATTATACAAAAGGGGATGATGGACGGAACGTTTGAGCCAATCAAACACTCACCCCCAGTCAACTGATCTGGGTTTAATCCATCATCATTCTTTAGCTCACTCCACCACCCCAGTTCAGACATGGCCATATGCAAATCAGTCTGACCCTGTGCCTCATGGGAACAGTCCAGCCCGAACTGCCAAGCCATGTCTTCCCTGGACCGGAAACAAGCATCCTAGGACCGGTTTCTGGCATTTCAGCCGTCATCAGCCAGGCTTGCTTGAATCCAGTGGCAAAGTGAGCAAGGGACCCACGTCTGGGCATACCCCCGCCAACTTAGGGCGACCAAAGCGATACAAAAGGGGATGATGGACGGAACGTTTGAGCCAATCAAACACTCACCCCCAGTCAACTGATCTGGGTTTAATCCATCATCATTCTTTAGCTCACTCCACCACCCCAGTTCAGACATGGCCATATGCAAATCAGTCTGACCCTGTGCCTCATGGGAACAGTCCAGCCCGAACTGCCAAGCCATGTCTTCCCTGGACCGGAAACAAGCATCCTAGGACCGGTTTCTGGCATTTCAGCCGTCATCAGCCAGGCTTGCTTGAATCCAGTGGCAAAGTGAGCAAGGGACCCACGTCTGGGCATACCCCGCCAACTTAGGGCGACCAAAGCGATACAAAAGGGGATGATGGACGGAACGTTTGAGCCAATCAAACACTCACCCCCAGTCAACTGATCTGGGTTTAATCCATCATCATTCTTTAGCTCACTCCACCACCCCAGTTCAGACATGGCCATATGCAAATCAGTCTGACCCTGTGCCTCATGGGAACAGTCCAGCCCGAACTGCCAAGCCATGTCTTCCCTGGACCGGAAACAAGCATCCTAGGACCGGTTTCTGGCATTTCAGCCGTCATCAGCCAGGCTTGCTTGAATCCAGTGGCAAAGTGAGCAAGGGACCCACGTCTGGGCATACCCCCGCCAACTTAGGGCGACCAAAGCGATGCAAAAGGGGATGATGGACGGAGCGTTTGAGCCAATCAAACACTCACCCCCAGTCAACTGATTTGGGTTTAATCCATCATCATTCTTTAGCTCACTCCACCACCCCAGTTCAGACATGGCCATATGCAAATCAGTCTGACCCTGTGCCTCATGGGAACAGTCCAGCCCGAACTGCCAAGCCATGTCTTCCCTGGACCGGAAACAAGCATCCTAGGACCGGTTTCTGGCATTTCAGCCATCATCAGCCAGGCTTGCTTGAATCCAGTGGCAAAGTGAGCAAGGGACCCACGTCTGGGCATACCCCGCCAACTTAGGGCGACCAAGCGATACAAAAGGGGATGATGGACGGAACGTTTGAGCCAATCAAACACTCACCCCCAGTCAACTGATCTGGGTTTAATCCATCATCATTCTTTAGCTCACTCCACCACCCCAGTTCAGACATGGCCATATGCAAATCAGTCTGACCCTGTGCCTCATGGGAACAGTCCAGCCCGAACTGCCAAGCCATGTCTTCCCTGGACCGGAAACAAGCATCCTAGGACCGGTTTCTGGCATTTCAGCCGTCATCAGCCAGGCTTGCTTGAATCCAGTGGCAAAGTGAGCAAGGGACCCACGTCTGGGCATACCCCGCCAACTTAGGGCGACCAAGCGATGCAAAGGGGATGATGGACGGAACGTTTGAGCCAATCAAACACTCACTCCCAGTCAACTGATCTGGGTTTAATCCATCATCATTCTTTAGCTCACTCCACCACCCCAGTTCAGACATGGCCATATGCAAATCAGTCTGACCCTGTGCCTCATGGGAACAGTCCAGCCCGAACTGCCAAGCCATGTCTTCCCTGGACCGGAAACAAGCATCCTAGGACCGGTTTCTGGCATTTCAGCCGTCATCAGCCAGGCTTGCTTGAATCCAGTGGCAAAGTGAGCAAGGGACCCACGTCTGGGCATACCCCGCCAACTTAGGGCGACCAAGCGATACAAAGGGGATGATGGACGGAACGTTTGAGCCAATCAAACACTCACCCCCAGTCAACTGATCTGGGTTTAATCCATCATCATTCTTTAGCTCACTCCACCACCCCAGTTCAGACATGGCCATATGCAAATCAGTCTGACCCTGTGCCTCATGGGAACAGTCCAGCCCGAACTGCCAAGCCATGTCTTCCCTGGACCGGAAACAAGCATCCTAGGACCGGTTTCTGGCATTTCAGCCGTCATCAGCCAGGCTTGCTTGAATCCAGTGGCAAAGTGAGCAAGGGACCCACGTCTGGGCATACCCCCGCCAACTTAGGGCGACCAAAGCGATACAAAGGGGATGATGGACGGAACGTTTGAGCCAATCAAACACTCACTCCCAGTCAACTGATCTGGGTTTAATCCATCATCATTCTTTAGCTCACTCCACCACCCCAGTTCAGACATGGCCATATGCAAATCAGTCTGACCCTGTGCCTCATGGGAACAGTCCAGCCCGAACTGCCAAGCCATGTCTTCCCTGGACCGGAAACAAGCATCCTAGGACCGGTTTCTGGCATTTCAGCCGTCATCAGCCAGGGAAGACATGGCTTGGCAGTTCGGCTGGACTGTTCCCATGAGGCACAGGGTCAGACTGATTTGCATATGGCCATGTCTGAACTGGGGTGGTGAGTGAGCTAAAGAATGATGATGGATTAAACCCAGATCAGTTGACTGGGAGTGAGTGTTTGATTGGCTCAAGCGTTCCGTCCATCATCCCCTTTGTATCGCTTTGTTCGCCCTGGGTTGGCGGTATGCCCAGACGTGGGTCCCTTGCTCACTTTGCCACTGGATTCAAGCAAGCCTGGCTGATGACGGCTGGAATGCCAGAAACTGGTCCTAGGATGCTTGTTTCCGGTCCAGGGAAGACATGGCTTGGCAGTTCGGCTGGACTGTTCCCATGAGGCACAGGGTCAGACTGATTTGCATATGGCCATGTCTGAACTGGGGTGGTGGAGTGAGCTAAAGAATGATGATGGATTAAACCCAGATCAGTTGACTGGGGTGAGTGCTTGATTGGCTCAAGCGTTCCGTCCATCATCCCCTTTGTATCGCTTTGTTCGCCCTAAGTTGGCGGGGGCATGCCCAGACGTGGGTCCCTTGCTCACTTTGCCACTGGATTCAAGCAAGCCTGGCTGATGACGGCTGGAATGCCAGAAACCGGTCCTAGGATGCTTGTTTCCGGTCCAGGGAAGACATGGCTTGGCAGTTCGGGCTGGACTGTTCCCATGAGGCACAGGGTCAGACTGATTTGCATATGGCCATGTCTGAACTGGGGTGGTGGAGTGAGCTAAAGAATGATGATGGATTAAACCCAGATCAGTTGACTGGGGGTGAGTGTTTGATTGGCTCAAGCGTTCCGTCCATCATCCCCTTTGTATCGCTTTGTTCGCCTCTAAGTTGGCGGGGTATGCCCAGACGTGGGTCCCTTGCTCACTTTGCCACTGGATTCAAGCAAGCCTGGCTGATGACGGCTGGAATGCCAGAAACCGGTCCTAGGATGCTTGTTTCGGTCCAGGAAGACATGGCTTGGCAGTTCGGGCTGGACTGTTCCCATGAGGCACAGGGTCAGACTGATTTGCATATGGCCATGTCTGAACTGGGGTGTGAGTGAGCTAAAGAATGATGATGGATTAAACCCAGATCAGTTGACTGGGGTGAGTGTTTGATTGGCTCAAGCGTTCCGTCCATCATCCCCTTTTGTATCGCAATATTACCTGCACACGTCTGGTAGTCCTATACCACCGTCGTACCAGCCTCTTATCAACTTCTGTGCCGCAATGCGGGGCGGTTTCCCATCCCATAGAAGTTCTCTCTGCTCTTCTTCAATGGCCCTGAAATAGTCAGTTCTAATCGGGAGTGGTGAATTTTGCAAAATATATAAAAAGCGAGGCAGAGACATCATTTTAAATAAAGTGGCTCAACCTAGCAGGGACAGTGGAAGAGTTTTCCAATGCCTGACATCGCTTTTAAGTTGCTGCAGAGAGGGACGGAGGTTGCGTTCTTAGTATAATGCTGGATCTTTGGTGACATACACCCCCAGGTACTAGAATCCCTCCCGCTCCACCCCTATCTGATAGTTTTGGGGCAGGGAGGGGCGTTCCCCTCTCAGCACATAGAGGACAGATTTCCCCCACTTTAAGGTGTATCCAGAATATTTACCAAAATTAGTGAAAATATGGAGTGCTCTATTTAAAGAGGCCTTCGGTGTGGCCAAGTACAGAAGTATGTCATCAGCATACAACGAGATGCATTCTTCCCAGCCCTCGACCATCTTAGGCCCCTTATAATAGGATCTTTCTGTATCCACCATGCCAGCGGCCCAAGCAGCAGAGCGAAGAGCAGCGGGGACAGGGGGCAGCCCTGCCTAGTTCCCCTTTCAAAAGTGAATGTTGATGAATTTCAATTATTTACTACCACTTGCACATGTGGTTCGGTGTACAGAAGTTGGATCCAGCTTAGAAATTGGGCACCAAATCCCATTTTTTGGAGTACAGCATACATATATGGCCACTCTATGGTGTTGAATGCCATGGTGGCGTCTTTCCTAAAAAGGCTTGGAACAAGATGCAGCAGCATGAACAACAGAAGCCTGGTTCATGTGCAGGTTCGCCTCCACCTGACTCTTCTGAGCGTAGATACGATTTGCGTGACCGCTCTAAAATTAAGACACCTGAGAGGTTTCAGGTTCCTAATCCTCATTCTCCTCGTTCCGAATCGTCGGATCAACAGTTCAGCGGGGAGGACGTCAGGATCGCAGACAAGGTGAATCTGCGCAAGCTAGACGTGACCCGCAGTGCCAGTTTGATCTAAAAGTCAAGCAGGAGGAACCACCTCAATATCGACCCCAGTTTCAGAAGAAAAAAGTTGCTGCTTTGACTGTAAAGTATGCCTCAGACGGTGAGAACCCTGCTCCTCGACAGGAGTTGGGTGGTAACCCTCCTTGACAGCGCAGCAGAGGTTACCATAGTGTGGCAGACACTCCACCAGCGCCTGGAGGCGAAAGCAACTGACACTTTTATTACAGTAGAGGCAGCTGATACTCGAGTTGCCCCTGCTGATAGGCTTAATGAAGTAATCCTCCAAATTGAGAGTGATATTACAGGCCCGATTAAAGCAGTCTTTTGGGAAAATCTAACTTCTTCCTATGATATTTTATTGGCAGAGGTTGATTGGCCTCCCCCTTTTGTCCGAGCTTCCTCAAGAGGGGAAGATGGTATTCTACAGAGTTTTTCACAATACGTACCTGATGACGATAAAATGGCTTATGCCTCAAAATGGGCTTTATCCTTGGCCCCGGCTTTATACCGCAATCAGGCAGGTTGGGACACGGGTTCCCCGATTCATGTGATTCCTTTGCGTTCTACATCTCAACCCCAACCGCAGTATCCAATCAACTAAAGCGTCCGTAAGTGACATTTTGACCCAATTGGAATATCAGGGTGTGATTGAACCCTGTGTTTCATCGATGAATAATCCTCTTTTTCCGATATTGAAACCGGACAGTTCATATTGTATAGTTTTAGATTACAGACATTTGAACAGTCATGTTCGTACCTTTGCAGTTCAGAACACACATAGCTCTGGGTTAGTGAACAACATTGTTTGAAAAAAGTACAAAACCACTTTGGATATTTCCAACGGCTTCTACAGCCCCTCTTTGGCTCCTGAGAGCTGTAATTTGACTGTATTCAGTGCGTTGGGCAATTAGCCCTATATGCGAGATTGCTTATGGGTTATAAGAATAGCCCTGGTGTGTTTGCGGCACGCATAGTGTCCCTTTTGCATGAGATAGACCCCGATGATATATACTTGACGGATGATGAACTACAGCCGCATCTCTTGCATGTGGACAGCATTATCACACATTTTGCGAACTTTGCTTACAAATTCAATTTTTCTAAATCTGACATCGCCTTCTTGGTGGTCCTTTTTCTTGGTTACGAACTCAATAATGAAGGTAGGGGGTTGGCCCCCCACTTTCTGGAGAAATGTGCACAGTTGCAACCTCCATCTACACTTAAAAAATTGCAATCTTTGCTGGGTTTTTTTAATTTTGGGAGGACATACATTCCTGATTATGCCCAGCGTATCAAACCTCTTTACTCATTGATACAACCTTCTTTTTCGTCTTCCAGTTAGCTTCCGGAACATACTGCAATCCTTCGGTCTCTGCAGTCTGACCTGCTTGCGACCAATTTCTTGTTAACACGAGACAATTCTACAAATTTGGTCATAAGGATTGTACCAGGATCGTTGGGTTTTACTTACTTGACGTTCAATGAAGGGGACACGGTTCCCATTGCATACAAATCACATCTGTATATTTCAGCTGAGTTGCGTTTCTCTTCCACAGAAAAGATTTTGACAGCTGTCCAGATGGCGATTCTGAAGGAACGCTCTCTGGCTCAGGGAAAACACATTTTCATGGTTTCACCGGTACCTGCTTTAGAAGCAGTGACAAAGGCTAGTGTCCCGAATTCCAAAGCCTTGCATCCACGTTGGATACAATGGGCTAGTTTTTTGACGTCGGTTGATGTCAATTTCATCTTTGACCATTCTTTGCAAACACAGGAGTTTTTCACAATATGAACATGTTCATCCTCCTCCTTTATCATTACTCCCTCTTGATCAGTACAAATGCATAATTCACAATGATGGGTCTGCGTAGCCAGGCATTGGTTCTAAACATGCTTATTATGCAGCCTGCGCGATTGTGGCAGGAAAGATTGTTGATGGGGATTTTAAATCCACCTTGGTGCACACACAGTCGCTAGGAGAATGCATGGCTCAATTGGCGAAGCTACGTGCTTTGGTTTTGGCTCCTGAATTTGCTGATCCAGATGTTCCTACACTTGTAGTGTGCGATTTGTTTTACTGTGTATAATCCTTCAATGACAATTTGTTCTTCAGGACACAAAAAGATTTTTGTGATTCTAAGGATAGCGCAATTAAGCATAAAACGCATTGGGTCCGAGTGGCCGCTCTTAAGGAACGGTTGCCACTCGCACGTGTTCTTCATAATTTGGGCCATCAACGTGTGGGTGCACACGTTGTTGGTAATTCACTGGCTGATGAGGCAGCCAAATCTGCAGTAGCCACTTGTTCTTTAGCAGCAGTCACTAGGTCTATGACTAAAATTGATGATGATGATATTTTAGCAGCTATTGCTGCGACGAAGAAGGGAGCAGAGTTTCCCCAAGGTTTCCCTTCACATTACGCATACCACTTGTCGTCTGATCAGAGTCCATCTGTGACTATTCCTTCCGTTGGGGATCAGCTGATTCCCAACGAGGACCACAGACTTTCTTTGATCATTGCCGCTCATGAAGGCGTGGCTTCTGCCCATGCCGGAGTAACTGCGAGAATTTCAGTTTTGCAGCAATGTTTCTGGTGGCGTGGTTTATATCAACAGGCACGTAAATATGTTCTTTCCTGTGACATTTGTCAACAGATTAAGCCTCCAACAGTTTTACTTCCACCCCACACTCAACTGTACATTTCAAATCAACCATTTGGTTGTATTTATCTTTTTTTTAAAATAAAATCTTTTTATTCAAAGATAAAATCTAAAACAAACAACAAAACCAAAAAACAATACTTTACATTAATCTTGACTTCAAAAAAAGCACATTACACAATACAATTACATATATAGGCGTTAGGCAGTGTTACAAAAGAGACTCATCCTCGATCCATATTTAAAGCAGTTAAATATCTTCGTCGTCCACCACTAGGGAGGGAGGGAGGAGAACAGGAGTGCATAACAGACCTCTACTTTCATTCCAAGGGCCCCATATTTTGGTCCATTTTTGTGGGCAACCTCTACTTTCATAAACCACTCTCTCGGCTTGCATGCACCAGTCCATGTCTGACTCCCAATCCTTATAGGTCAACTGTACATCACCCCTCCATGTTCTAGCTATATTGCGTTTCGCCACCATACAGCCCAGGGTAACCCAGATCTTCTTGGTCCGTGACAAGTCAGTGGCATCCCAGATATTAAGGAGACACAGCCGGGGGCAGTCGGCTACAGTGGAAGTACAGACACGAGATATACCAGCGACAACTTTTTCCCAATACCTCCGAAGGACAGGGCAGTGCCACCATTGATGTATATAGGTACCATCCTGGCCACATCCACGGGGGCAGGCAGGAGAACCCTTCACACCCATCTTGACCAGTACAGAGCTGGTATAATACGTCCGGTGCAGCAATTTGAGCTGTATGAGTCTGAATCGTGATCAGATCGCTACTTCGCGTGGGAATGCTAATGCCTCTCTCCAATCATCATCGTCAAGATCTCCCACATCGTCAGCCCACATAACATGCAATTTCTCCTGGGCGTCTGGAGTATGATGGAGGATTTTCCGGTAAGTCAATGAGATGGCTTTATCCGGGAGATAATCATCCAACAATCTATCCTCCAGAGGCGAGGAGACCGGCACCTCCGAGTCCTTGGGGATGACTTTATACAAAGCGTTCCGGGCCTGGAGGTAGCGGAAGGTTTCTCGTTCATGCAATTGGTAGTCCCTTTGTAGATCAGAAAAAGGAACCACCCTTCCCCTCTCCCACATATCCCCGACTGTCAAGAGACCGATCAAGTCCCATTTATCAAATCCTGGCTGCGTGGAAAGCAGACCCAGGCGGCCTGTTTCCAGTAGAGGAGTGACTTGTGTTATTTTATCTTTCCACCCCAGAGCCCGCATTGCTTTGTGCCATAAATCTACCGTGGATGACGTAGGAGTGAACCTAGGCGCGTATCGTGAACCTCCGTAGAGTGCCCTGAGATAAGTGCCAGGGAGCATATTGTGTCGGTCTATTCTGTAAGCGGGGTCTGAAATGGGTCGATGGACCCATCGGTTCAAAACAACTATCTGTGAGGCCCAATAGTAAGACCTGATGTCGGGTAAGGCAATACCACCATCGTACCAGCTCTTCGTCAATTTTGTGCAGGCAATACGGGGGGCAGTGCCCTGACTTCTGAGTCAATTAATTGGAAATATCGCAGCGGAACTGGATATGGCGCATTCTGTAGGGCATACAAAAAACGCGGGAGGGCCATCATTTTGTAGAGGGCCGCTCTACCTAACAATGTAAGGGGTAGTGTTTTCCAATGACGTATGTCCGCCCTGAGGCGAAGCAGGGGGGGCAGCAAGTTACGCTCATAAAAGACAGAGGAATCCGGTGTAATATACATTCCTAAATATTGAAAGCCGTCGGTTACTATGCGGACCTCACAATCCGTCAGTAGAGCCGGAAGTACACCACTCAACACGTATATCAAGGATTTGTCCCAGTTAATGGTGTATCTGGAATATTTTTTGAATAATGCAAAGATATGAAGGACATGCCAAAGTGAAAAGGGGGGTCTGGCCAGGTACAGCAGAATATCGTCGGCGTAAAGAGAGATCTTGTCAGACCACTCAGGTGACCAATTAAGGCCCCTAATAAGCGGGTACCCCCTTATCAAAATCGCTAGGGGTTCCAGGGCTAGGGCAAAAAGCAGAGGCGAGAGCGGGCAACCCTGCCTCGTACCCCTCCCCAAAGCAAAGGACGCAGAACGCGCTCCATTTACCGAAATCCTAGCCAGGGGGTCAGAGTAAAGCAGACGCACCCAAGACAAGAATCGGTTTCCGAATCCATATCGCTCAAGTGCAGCGAAAAGAAAGGACCACTCAATCATGTCGAAGGCCATTTTAGCATCTAGGGACATTATGATGGCATCTTCTTGGATAGTGGTGGCTCTACCCAATACCCCATATAACTGTCAGAGATTTAATGCTGTATTCCTAGTGGGCATGAAGCCAGATTGATCGGGCTGGATTAATTTGAGGAGGCATGGGGAGAGACGTTGTGCAAGTAGTTTGGCCAGGATTTTCACTTCCGGGTCCAATAAAGAAATAGGACGATAGGAACCACATTCCTCAGGGGGTTTCCCCTTTTTGTGGATTACTACAATATTGGCCAGCCTTTGCGTTTCAGGCAAGGTACCTTGGATCCGACTCTCCTCATACATTCTTACTAAGTATGGGGTTATAGTTTTGGCGTTAGATTTATATAATTCAATTGGAAGACCACTTGGGCCCATAGCCTTACCAGATTGCAGAGAACCAATAGCCTTTGTGACCTCTTCGGCTGTGAACTCTGCATCAAGGCCTTCAACGTCCTGGGCATCTAAAATCGGTAGCGACAAGGTAGCCAACAGCTCGGCTGATTCGGTCTGAGTAGTCGTTTGGCTAGATGTGTATACTTGTTTAAAATATCTGGAGAAGGCACCCGCAATCTCGACTCTGTCCCGTTTTACTTCTCCCCCCCTGCCCCACGATCTGGGCCACCCACGTACTAGCCAACTCTCTTTTATCCAACCACGCCAGCAACTTACTGGCCTTATCCCCTATGTCGTAAATACGGTGCTGGGTTGCTTGATACTGAGTCCTAGCGGCCTCTGTGGCAACATCCCTATATTCTTTTTGCTTTATGGATAATTTATGTGCAGTAGCAGAAGCATGGGAGGTTACCAATTCGGCCTCTAACGCAGTTACCTCTGTTTCTAAATCCTCCAGTTGTTTACGCTTCTCTTTCTTATGACCTGCGACCGCTGCCACTCCACTACCCCGGATCACCACCTTATATGCCTCCCAGAGCGTGACTTCCGATGTCACCGACCCATCATTTTCTGCGAAATAATTTTGGGTGGCTTTCACCAATTGCTCTCTAATCGTCGGTATCTTGAGATACCAAGGATTGAGCACCATTTTGTGCCTGGAAGGGGGGGAAACACCTCCATAGTACGTCACAATCGGGGAATGGTCAGAAATGCCTCTGGGAAGGAAGGATATCTCGTCAAACATGGGAAGCTGGGGGGCTTTACAGAAAATATAGTCCATACGGGATAGACTGCCATGTGCCCCTGAACGAAAGGTGTATTGTAAGGAGGAGGGATTACAGGACCTCCATACATCGATAAAGCCGAACGCCTCTAAAAATTCCCCCAATAATGTCCCGGCAGGCTCCCTACCTCTGGATGGCAGTCGGTCTAGTTCCCCACAAAGTGCAGCATTACAATCACCCCCCACCAGTAAGTCACCGTCCGGTAAGTCTAACAGGTGGGGTCCCAGGTCAGCGAGTGTGGTGGAGTGCAGCCTGGGCGGCACATAGAGAGAAGTTACATTAAGGGGCCTCCCCTCCCATCACCCCGAAACCGTGACAAACCTTGCCAATGGATCACAGGTAACTGATTGTATTTGAAACGGGAGGAACTTTCGTACCAGAATACCCACTCCTCTGGACCCCCTAGCTAAACCAGCATGCACCACCAATTTATATCCCCATCTGTTAAGGGCACAGTAGGAGGTACCCTGGATATGAGTTTCCTGTAGCAAAACCAGATCTGGAGCCTGTCGTTTCAGATATTGCAACACAATTCCCCTCTTGATTCAGTCCCCCAGCCCATTCACATTCCAGGAGAGCAGTTTAAGGCGCCCCAAATGCGGGTTTGTGCTTTGAGCAATACTCATTTAACCTAGAATAACGGACATTATAGAAGAAGGATCAGTGAGAGGCAATACAGACAAATCTCCCCCCCAACGAGGCAGCGCATAGTATTGTCTACACAAGCTATGCAACATGGAATCGACATTAGGAATGCCCCTGTATGCCATGAAGGAAGTCTCATCTGCAAAGTTATACTGAACACACACATACAAATTGCAAAAACACCCCTGAACAAACCCTGGATCCCCCCCACCCTGCCTCCCTGCAACGTGGACTACAAACTGCCCACCCCCCAATTTTGCAGAGCGCCTGTAAACCCCTATGAACTATTCTATGGGGGGAATGTCACACAGCCAAACAACCCAAATAGGTATTCCGCTAATCCCCCAAAAAGACAATGAAAAAGCCCTTGAGAGCAATGTGGTCCGGGCCTGGGGTCCAGTCAAACAGGACCGATCTATATCTTCCAACCCCCGCCCTATCGCAGATCCACAGGACTATATAGTGTGCTGAAGATCAGCACCAACTGGTTTCGAGTCCGTTAAACATTCAAATCAGAGGGAATTAACCCTTAGCATTCCCCCCTCCAACCCACTTTATTGAATGCACCCCCTCATCCGGAGTGCTGAGCAATACTCATCGTAACTGGAAAATGGCATGGGTCCTACATCGGTCCGTCGGGCAAACAAGGTCTCCACTGCAGGAGAGCGAAGTCTAGTATCACTCACTCCCATTTCGGTCAGTTCGCTCTTGCTGCCAGTCTCCGGCCTTGAATCGGAGAAGATCGCTGACTAGCAGTGGAGGAGCGCCATCTCTCAAGCCAGTCCCAGGTCTCGTCAGGGGTCTGAAAAAACAATGATTTACCATCTGCAAGGACCCTCAACTTTGCCCTGAAAAAGCATAGGATACTTTAGGTCATGATCACGGAGGGCACGTTTGACCTCCAGGAAAGATCTCCGTCTCTGCTGCACCTTGTAGGTAAAGTCTGGAAAAAAGGTGATAGTGGTATTTTCAAATTGAAGTGGCGGAGCTGTCCTAGCCGTTTGGAGGATTATATCCTTATCTCAATAATTAAAGATCCTCGCCAACAAGGGTCGTGGAGGGGCACCAGGCTTTGGGGGGCCCACAGGTACTCAGTGCGCCAGTTCCACCGAAAAATACTTTGAGAGGGACCGGGGTTGTGGGTTTCAGTATCAAGTCCTCAACAAACAAATCCGCTGCCTGCCCCTCCGATTTTTCTGGGACCCCCAAAATACGTATGTTGTTTCTCCGTGCGCGCCCCTCATTGTCCTCTAACTTTGCCTCAAAGTCCGATGCTTGGGCCTGCAGACGCTTGACCATTACTTCGAGAGATTTTGAGGAAGTCTGGAGAGCTTTCACTGACTCTTTGGTTTCTTTGACCTTATCCCCCATTTTCCGATGGTCTGCACGGATGAGGGTAATCTCCATCGTAACGGTGTCGATCTTTTGCTCCAACGCAGTTCGAACTCCTTGGATGGCCTCCATCATGTCGACAAGGGAGGGGCCCTCGGTGGCTGCCGGTTGTTTCACTTTGTTCTCGGCTTGTTTATCCTCCGCCGCGTCAGCTTTGGTGTGGGCAAACTGAGACAGCTTTATCACACTAGACTGTCTGGGTCCCTTGTTGGCGGCCATGATGCCTAAGTCACAGTTGATTATGATTGCCAGGAGCAGGGGCTGATGTCCATAGAAACTGGGGGGGTGGGCGCCGACCCCAAAACCAGATCCAAAATTCATCCCCACCACGTCGGGCCCCCACGAGCCCAGCTGTACAATGTGCGGTGGGGAGTCTGAATCCACTCCTCAAACAACTCTGCCCAATGCAGTCGTGTCGTGGGCACCTCAGAAAATCAACAAAAAGGGATCAGGCCGATCTCACCCTCAAGAAGCGAGGCTGCGCAGCCGGTAAGTGAATCCATACAACACACCGCTCTCCCACTCGTGAAATCCCTCGTAGTCCGCTCCAACGTCCCAACAAAAAATGCCGGTGAGCTGAGTAATGCCAGTGGGGGAGGGGCACCTCACCGCGCCTCAATGGCAGCTCCAGGCGATTAAACCGCTCCCAATTATAATGACGCAGTGTTGGTGTTCACGTCAGGGGGGGAATTGCCTACTGTGTCAATTCCGGCCCCCGAGGATGCAAACAGGACTGTGCAGTGGCGTCTACAAACAGGCCTGTCTTCTTGCGCATACTGGAGCCCACCGGGCACAGCGCCACGCCCCACAACCAGCGCTGCCGCCAAGCAGCACTGGGGACACCGCCAGCACCACAGTAGACCCCCGCCGCCAAGAGACAGCTGCGCCGAAGGCCGGGCACCGCCCTGCACCCACAGGCCCGGCCGCGGCAGCAGTCCTTGCGTAGATCAGCTCCGGGCCACTTTCCAGCCAGCACGCCCTCGCTGCCTCGGTGCAGAGCCGCAGCAGGAGAACTCCGGGCAGGATGGTTGGATCTCCGTAGGCGGTGGACCGGGTGATGCCGTGAGTCAGCGGCCACCCAGGCCGAGCATTTGGTCGGGCTAATCGGATAATTTAACGGAGTTTCGGGGGTAAATTATGTGATGGGGGCTCGGAGCTTCACTCCATCACGGCCATATTGGGTGCTGGCAGACCACGCCCCCCGGTTGTATTTATCTTGATCACTGCAATCCTTTAACATCTGATAATGCTTTTAAGTATATCTTGGTTGCAGTGGATTTGTGCACTAGATTTCTTTGGGTTTGGCCTCAACGTAGTGCTGACGCTCGAACTGTTATAAAAAATGTGCGTGTCTTTGTAGGGACATTTGCCTCTGGCACCTTCCATTCTGACCAAGGTCCTGCCTTTGCCTCTAAGGCTTACCGGGATGTGATGAAGTCTTTGGGGTCTCCATATCGGCCTAAGGGCAATTCAGTTGTGGAGCGGATGAACCGTGACTTAAAGCAATCTTTAACAGCAAGGGTATTAGGTACCGGCAGCGGCGGGCTGACTCATCTTTATGGAGTTCAATGTGCACTAAATAATCTCCCTAGGAGATCTCTGGGTGGGCGGACCCCATACGAAATGCTCTTTGGCATTAAAATGTTTGTGCCAGACCTTGATGGTCTAGACGTTGTGGCGGCTGCGGGCAACCTTTGACGTAGATAACCATTATGCTTTGTTACAGGCTCTACAAAAAGATCGTGATTCTCAAGCGACAGCCCATTTGCCCTGTTCCACGGATGCTGCTGTGCTGATTCTGTTTTCTGGCTGGCTTCCTAAAGCTGGAGATCTGGTCCGAGAAAAGGTGGAGAACAAAAAAGAATTTGGTCCATCCTACCGTGCACCGGTCAGAGTCCTGGGCTTAAAATGCACCTGTACTATGATTCTGCCTCCACTGCCTGGTCGCAAGGAGAATCATTACATTTCAAACGAGTATGTCAAGCTACACCATATGGCCGATACTGAATAGCATTCCTCCAAGCATTCCACGGTGGGATCTCTCACTGAATCCGATGGTTTCTGTTTCTTCAAATAATCCCCAACAAATGGAAGGGCAGATGGAATCTTCCATTGATTTCTTGCCTGTTTTACCTTCAACATCCAAGACTGTGGATACGGAGTATGCTTCTCCTCCAGCTGAGGTTACAATTGACATTCCTGAAAGTATAATACATTCACCTTCCAATGAAGAGCAACCTCTGTTGTTTCAGCTGGGGTCCAGTGGTTACTATATGGACCATAATAGCTTTTCTTATGATACCTCATTGTTGTCCTGATCTGTGGCAGAGCCCCCTACACGCAGCAGTCTTTTCCTCTCCTGGTTCAAGAAGACTTATCTAGTCCCGCCATGGACATACATATGGCTGGTGCTGATGATGATTTTCCTCTTCATGTGGTTTAGGGTCGTGACTGTGTTTTTCCTGTTGATTAATGACCATTACCTACCTGAACGCTCTGCTGTGAACTTGGTTGACAGAGTTCTAGCCCCTCACACTTCATCACATATAATGAAACGAGATCAAGCCCTAGTTAATATTTTGGCATTCCCAGTTGTTGATGGCATTGTTTGGGATAAAGTAGCATTGGACATCCATGGCCCGACCGAAACTTTGAACATTCCATACGTATTTCGCTTTCATTTAGGAGTTGTGGTTTTGCCTACTATACACTCTGATGACTGGGATATTCATGCTGTTCATTCATTGTTCTCTGATGTGAAATATTATACTGCTTTAGACACTGAAGATTTGTATTTAAATTCTGCAAACTACGTGGATTTGTTCTGTTATCAACACTATGGCCATCATTTTTTGCACTAGACCAATACTCAGAGACCATTTTTTAATTATACCCAGTGGGAACATTGCCCTACACCCTTAAAGGGAAGCTCCAAGACCCAACTTAGTAAATTTATGTATTTTACTGGTTACAATCTTTCTGACCCTCAGTCCTATTTTTTAAAATTAAAGATGCCCAACCGAACCAAATTTATGCTGACCACACTAAATTAGTTTACTCGTTGCCCTTCATAAATGATTTAGCGGTAAAACGTTATGAGTACTGGAAGGACACGGTTGATTTAAAGTCTATTTGGGGTACTAAAGTATGGCAAGTGCAGGGCACTGAGTCATTGCATCACGCATGTCTGATACCGTCTCAGCTCATATTTTTAAATGAGGCGGTAAAACAGACTACTTGTTTTGGTTTAGCCACGGCCAAAAATCTAAATACACCCTCCATTCCATCATTGGCTCCTTATGAAACATGGCAAACAAGTACCAACTATACAATTGCAGACTTGGCTGTCAGGTTTGACAATGGCACACTTAACTCTTCCACTATTGACCCTTTGGGAAGGTTACTTTGGGCAACAAGCTCTAATGCATGCCAATTGCGTTTTTTGAATACTACAAAGGGTTTACACAAAGCAGACCTGACCCTCGTTTCCCACATTCCCATACAGTACCACATATTCTGTGGGCAAGTTGTGTCAGCAATGGTTGGAGCATTCCACACTGTCATCGGTAAAACACCATCTTACTCTTTTGTCTAGTGACATAGATCTTGCTGATTTTCTTTTAGGTTCATAGTCCCCTAGAGCAAAACGTTTTGTTTTTGCAGCATACAATGAATTTTGGAAACTGTTGCAGATGGAAGCTGCAGTGCGCCTGCGCCAAATTGACCAAGCTGATTTGATAAAAAATCTTGCAGTTGTCGATAACAGCATTAATACACTGTCTTCCCGTATATATACTTTAGATAATATTGTATCATCAGTCATTGACATTGTTCAAAATTAAGTGTCTGTTTTGTACCATGGTCAAAATCAGTTATGTTCTGTAATGCAATTTGCTTGGACCTTACAAACGCTCAAAAGTGGAAAAGTCCCATGGGATTATCTGAATTCTTCAGCGCTATTTTTGCCATTTAATTTAACTGATAAACAGAAATTAATGTCCATGAAAGATGCAACACATACATTGTTACATATTGAACAATTAGAACAGTTACCATTTTCTGTGGCAGAGACTGATTCAGCTGTATGGTTGATACATGGGGTTATTTCACTACCTATCTCAATCTTTCTGGTTACGGCCTGCATGAAACACTATCCTGTGGGTAGATATGAGCCCCTGGGCAGTAGATATATTAATAAATTATGGTCGTTGCCTTTCACTTTTAGATGTCAACGTGCAGATAAGGAAGTTTTCCTTACAGGGGAGGGTTGCGATTCCACTGTGGGACATTCACTGGCCTGTAAACAAGTTAAACTTCACGGTGCCTTTAACGTTTCGGCCCCTAATCTGGCTTGTTTCTTAAACGGTACTCCTGCCCCAGCTATTATTCCCGCATTAACGTTGCTTTCTAATGGCAGTTATCTTATTTTGAACAACCACGACTGCTGTGGCTTGCACACAGGCATCCCCTATATAGTAACAGTTTCCCAATGTGTTGCATGTTGCAGCAATGTCCTGTTTCCACCCCCGCATGGGATTGTAGATAGTTCGCTTTGGCCTTCCACTCCAACTTTGAAAACAGATTTCAATAAGCTAAACAGACTCAAAGCGCTATTGTTTCAATAAGAAGTGGCTCTCACATCAGCTCGAAAGACCTTCGAATTGCAGGTGGCGAGAACCGCAAGTGAGATTCACTCACTGCTAAACACGAATTTCCCACTCCATTTTGGAGAATTAATACACCAAATATTTAATGCGTCTGATACAGAGGGCCTTGCCCACATTTTTAAACTTGTGGGATCCAACCTCGTCACCTCCTTTCAGACTATTTTTGGAGTAATACCAGCTTTTATCCATTTTATTTTTTCCAGCGCCTTCGGAGGGTTTCCTCTGGTGCTCCTGCTAATTTGCAGTGTGCTTGTACTTCTATTGTTGCTCCGCAGTGGCTGCTCGATTTGTGGAGCTGCTAAACCCGGTCCAGTTGCAACTGTATTGTGACCGGATGCGCCAGCTTTTTGCTCCAATGCCATTACAAGCTCTTGACTACTGGCTCACCTTCCGGTATGCCTACTTCACCATTGTGCAACCTGTGTTCCACTGCCTCCGGTGCCATTTTCAATGGCCCCTGGATGTCTGCCTCTCCAATACAACCCACGCTGCCCCGGATTACGAACTGGTAATGGGTCCATTAAAGGCCCATGACCAGGAATGTTCCATGGGTAGGCGCCTGGTGTGCGATCCTCTACTTGGACCAACGGCAGACTTGAGTACCTGTGCTCTTGCGAAGCTCCTCTTGGATCGAAGTTTCATCGAAGTTAACGCAGGTTGCCCTGATATGCTCCTAACGGCCTCTGGATATGAGGAGAATGTTTGCTTGTTCGACTTACTCAATTGGATGGCATACCTTTTTATTATGGAAGGCTCAGACAACTAACTGGAGTTTATGGCATTCCGCTTTTACCACGACATTTCTCAATCTGAAGATTAGCTATGAATGGATATGTTTTTGGAAACCCTATTGTCTGTTTTTTAAATTTTGCGACAAAATAGTTATATATTTTTTTGTGCACACAAATTTTCTAATTGGAATGAAACTGGAACGCTTTGCCTCTGCTTACCTCTGATTTTTGTTTTGGCATAGTGCTACCGACCTGGCCAAGGGGAGGGCGTCACGTGGCCCTTAGGGACATTGTCATTTTCAGTAAGTTAGCATGAGCACGTTGCAGCTTGCATGCTTCTTTGCGCACGTTACTACACATCTTTATTTTTTTGTAATACTTTCTTTGGCTGTTTTCACATGAGAACTCATCGCTGTGTTCACTCTCTGCATGTTCCTGGGATTTTAACTGAACATTATGTGCAAGGTCGAACAACAATGCCCCTTCTTATTTTGTTCTGGCCAGGCCTTAGCCCTTAGCCAAATCAAACCGATGCAGCTGTTGTTTGGACAAACGCACTTTGATCTTATTAGAATACACAAATAGGTAGCCCACACTTGGAGAGGGATCTTTACAGGGAGACCAGCAAGACAGCACCTATGATGTAGATCTACCATCTATAGGCTAAGGTGTTATATTATGTTATTGAGAATTTGTAGAGCGCACGTTCACCAACAGGTCTTTTGGCGCTGGGTAGTTTTTATTCTTTCTTTGGAGGCACCGTTTGGGATAAGTCCATAACTAGCTGTAGGCTTGGGTAAACAACCAGGTTTTCAGTTTTTTCCTGAAACGCGGAAGGTCTGTTTCTAGTCTCAACGGAGAGGGCAGAGCTTTCCAAAATTGGGGGACCTGTGTTAAGGTGTCTGCTGACAAAGCCCAGAGATCTTCTAATATATAATAATACTGCTTCTTAGCAAGGGGAGGGAGGTTAGGCTCTGTTGTCTTTTCATTATGACATCCCCTTTCATGAAATATGGACTAGCTGCTATGCTGACTGTATTTGTACTATGCATTTTCCTGCTTGTTGTGGCACGTATACTGCATGTTAAGGCATGTTAGTTAAAATAAATATTTTAAACTATTCTGTGTCTCTGTCAGATCTTATTGTGGACAAGTACAAGAGTGAGAGCGAAAGTGAAAGGATGTGTCTTGTTATTATGATTCCTGAGAAATCTGGGAGTTTTGTGTTCTGGGGTGTCTAATCATTTGTTTCTCTGTGAGGGAGTAGGAGAGTGAGACACTATAGCTAGTCGGTCCTGGGCTTATGGGTACTAAGGTGGTAGGATGGCTCAGTCCCTATACACCAAGGTCCTATAATCCTGCGCATAGTTCTGTGTTTGTGCAGAATCCCTGCAACAACTCGCTCAGGAAGTCTGATGAAGCATTACTCCTGAGCATGTGTGAGGCGTACATTCAGTGCCAACTATTGTTCTCAGCCCCAACTTTCCTTTCACTGTCATGTAGTTTTTTTGATTGAGTGCATACTTTTAACTGACCTAAAGGGCTTACTCTGTAGTCAAATCACAGAATTTGCTTTACTCATACCATTGCTTTTTGTTAAAGCTATGCTACTCTGAGACTTAGATCATATAGGCTGATGCTTATAATGTTTTGAGTTGCTTGAAAACCCCCGGTCAGTCACTGTTGACAAGTGGCATGCCACATTGGCTTGGCCATGTCATTGACTTAATATTTGCAGATCCTAAGTATGCATAGGATCAACCAATGTTTCTTGTTTAACCTCTCTATTAGAATAATTTCAGTCTTTTTATAATTAATTTTAATGCACTTTGCACAATCAGAACAAACGTAGTACAACGTGTGGTGTCAGCCGTATACCACCCGACAAATTGTTCAATCCTGTCATTAGATAAATACCACAGCCTCAATCGTTCACTATTGTAAGCCCTAGCTCCTAATTTTCCCACCATTTGACCCCTATTATAGAATGTTTTTGTGGGCATCCGTGGCAACATAGATTGGCTCTTCCAGTTGTGTACACCAATCTACACCCCTTTTCTGCCAGGGTAGGTAGTTGTCGGTTATTCCATCCGCATGCTATGTCTTTCTTGGCCACCAAGTTAGCCATCCCCACCAGTCTCCTCTCCTCACAAATGTTTCCCAGGTCCACCCGAATTGCTAGTATATTGATTTTAGGCGTTAGGGTGATGGTGCTCCTCAGGACTTGAGAGAGGGTACCCCCAATTTGCTTCCAGAAGTTTGCAATCACAGGACATTGCTAAATCCCATTAAAGAAATCAGCGTCTGACCAGTCACACTGCATGCAAGTCAGGCTTAGGACGTGGCCAGCATGACATAGGTGGCAAGGCATGAGGTATGGAGGTAATGAAGTTGGATCAACTGGAGGCGGGAGGACATAGCCAGCTCCCAGGTTGCCATACAGGCCTCTCATCAGTCGGCGTCATCAAGGGGGTGGTCCACCCAGCCCTCCCTTTCTGTCTAAGGTGTCCCAGTGGCTTGGGTGCATTAATTACTAGTTTATGATAAATTTGAGATATTCCACCCCTGGAGGTGTTTCCCATGAGGAGTTTGGCTTCAAGAGGCTTATGTTTGGGAAGGTCCACCAGTTCTGTTTTATATTCAGCCAGTGCGTGTCGGAGGTAAAAAAATGTTAAAAAAGTAAGTCCGTTTTTATATAGCGCAGCTACTCACCCTTACGGGTCTCAAGGCGCTGGGGGCCGTCGTGGAAATTAAGTGAGCTATTGCCCAGAGTCACATGGTGCTGAGCTGAGCTGCCGCCGGAGCCGGGGATCAAACCGTGAACCCTGTGCTCCGAAGTCAGCTGCCCTGGCCGCTGCACCACACCTCTCCACTGGTACTGGCAGAACTGGATCTTAGAAAGCCTGAAGTGAGTCTGCATTTCATGGAAGGAGTGCATTTGGCTTCCCTGCGAGACGTCCTCTAGAGTAGAGATCCCAATCCTGCTCCTTTTGTTAAACCCTTCTAAGTGTGCTGTGTGATGAGATAATGGCCTTGCCAAAGGGGAGTCTGGTGGGTCAGCCTGCCTTCCCACAGCACGGCATGCAGTGTCACCCTCCAGGTCAAGATCACCATTTTAGTTACTTCGGGGAGGTTCAGTGAGATCGAGTCACTGTATAAGAGACCCATCAGCTTGTACAACCCTAGGAGGAAGCGTTCACCTCGTAGGCTGGGTCGTACCACCCTCTGCAAAGCCACTCATTTACGACCAGCAGTTGGACGACACAGAAGTATGATTGTATGTCTGCCATTACCATCCTTCTGTCGTATGTCAAAAGATGGCATTTGGTCATGGCAATCTGGGGGGCTTGTTAAACCAAAGAAAGGAATGGACCTCAGAAGCTATGCTCGTGAACTAGGAGTTCGGGATAAGCAGCAGAATTTTGCAAGGCACATAGAAAACGGGGACGGACCATCATTTTAAAAAGGGAAACCCATCCAAGGACATTAAGCAGTAGGGCATTCCACTGTGAAAGGCCTTTTTTCATTTTGGTAAGTGAGATAGGTGCCTTGTGAGTTCAGGCTCCAGAGCTATGGTGATTCCTAAGTATTTACAACTCAGGCAATGGATCAGTATTGTGCTGCACGAGGAGATTAATTCAGAGTTGGCTTGGACAGGCATTAGGATGAAATATTTTGGTTCAGTTGGAGGCCTGAGGCCTCTTCATAGAGGCCTTAACAACCTTAGACATCTGGGTCCAGACAGGTGGGAATTTGTGAGGAATAGTAGATTGCCATGTGCATAGAGAGCAATATTATCTTATATGTTGTCACCCCAGTCCCAGCTGGATACCTGAGCATTGCAGCGCACCAGCTGTGCAAGTGGTTTGATGGCTAGGGTGAAGAGGAGTTGAGAAAGGAGGCATCCCTGGGAGGTCCTCCTCTGAATAGGAAAGGGCTCTGAAAGAACACTGTTCACTTGGGCTTGGGCTATCGGGTGCGCATACGGAAGCCATATGTGGGAATGGAACTTCGGACCAAACCCCATGTGTTCAAGCACCCCATCTAGGAAGGTCTAGTCAATCAAGTCGAATGCTTTGTCAAAGACGAGGAGTTGCAGAGCGCAGGGGTCTCAGAGTTTTTGGGCTCAGGCTAGTGCTATGTGTGCCTGCCTGATACAGTTGCAGGTGCTGCGGCCTGACATAAAGCCGCATTGGTCCGGGTGAGCTCGGGCATTGATAATCTGAGTAAGGCAGAGGACAAGGAGATTTGTGAGGATTGTGAGCTCCATTTTATCAGGGATATGGGATGGAAGTCCTCGCATTGAGGTTCTGGGCTACTCTACTTGGGAATGACCTCTATGGTTGCAGAATCCCGTTCTGGGGAAAAGACCCCACATCATAGTCCTCCTTAAACAGGGCTAGCAGATGTGAAGTAAGGATGCAGGGAATTTGCAATAATATTCAGGGGGAAAGTAGGCCTTAATCTCAGTGTCTAGAAAATCATCACATTGGGGTTCCATAAGGTGCCAAGTATGAATAATTTCAGCCTATCAGACTTTATTCAAACAGCAAATTCATTAACATCATGACTCAGGACTGGGCTAAGTGTAAGCTAAATCATAGAAATGTCCATTCAGATGCCCTGCACTACCATGCTGTGACCAATCCTAACATGATCTATGATGCTATTATGGCCAGGCTTAATGAGACAGCTAACACAGCTTCTCCTGAAATTTAAATTGATTATACACAAACCTATTCTGCAGTTTAACTCAAAGAAAGCCTTTTCCAAATCAGAGAAGCTGGAGTGCAAATGGAGAGTCGCTTACAGAGAGGACCGCTGCGAGATGTTTTATGCATTTTGTTTTAGCGTTTTTATAGGGCATCTAATATTCATCTGGCGTCTGAACGTTTTACAGAGTGAACTCTGAAAAATGTTGATACATTCACATTGCATATTGGTGCTTTATCTATCGAGGGTAATAGGCCTAGCCATAAAAGTGGGATACCCTTTTATTGGAAGAAGTGTGGGAATACAGAATAGTAGAACATTCTTTCTTATCAATTGAATTTCTCTTGCTTTTTGGCTTCTTAATGTAAGTCAGTGCACAAAAGAGCACATTTTGCCAAATGTTCTCTGAATCATGAAAGGATGGGTAACCCCAAATTCAGAATTGTACAAATAACCATGATTCCTAACCTCAGAATCTTGGGCACATAAAAAAAAAACCCATAGGTTTTTTTCATACCCATTTTTCTTTCATTAGATTTTACTATATGAATTTCTGCATGGTCGGTACACAATGAAAAATCATATAAGCAGAAGGGTATCACATGCTGCTTTTGGAGAGCCAACAAACATTCTATATTTCTGCAACCAGAAGGGTCTACCGAAGGTCGCAGTATACTAATTTTGTTAATAAGCCAACTGGGCAAACATTTTTAATGATTAGTTTATTTGGGAAAACCATGAGCAACCTACACAAATTACCTCTTGCTGAATTTCAAATTGTGTCTACTTTTCAGAAATGTATAGCTATTTGGGCTCACCCATAGGTTTGACACCTGTTTCATAAGCTAGGTAGAAAACCTAAAAAACAGAGGCCCTCATTTATGGGATTTTGGCATAAGGCAGCGCAGCAGAGCACCTTGCTGTGCTGCCCTATGCCAAAGTGAAAGGGTAGGAATGCACCGTATTTGCGCAATATGGTGCATTCCTGTCCTTTCTCCCTGTGCTGGCACTGTTTTGGCAGCCTAGCGCCAACATAGACACCCTTGCATCATGGTGCAATGTTGCCTCCATTGGATGCAGGATTTTGTTTGTGCAGGAAAGGACACCTTCCTGCACAAAAACGATCCTAAGAGGTGGTTTCCTCTTTCTGTGTGTGCTGCAAAATGCAGCACACACAGAAAAAGGAAAAACGAGGAGAAACAGAGATATTTGTCTTTGTTACTCCTCACCTCGGAAGGCGTAAGGATTTGGCACTTCTCCAGGTTTACATGATTTTATAAATCTGGGGCAGCGTCAAAATCCATTGGTGTTGCGTGGAAAAACCCACTGCGACTTCCATGGACTGTCTCCCTACTGCAGAGTAAGGCGACGCAACGATTTGTGCTGCGTTGCCTTACTCAAGATTTATGAGGCCACTCAAAGCCATGAAGGGTGCCTTTGTGTGGCTTCATAAATCGGATTGAGAGCCCTGCATCACGCATGTACCACTTTATGTGGTGAAAAAGTGACTCAGGGCTCTCATAAATAAGCCCTGGATTTCATAAATAAAGGTGAGGACTTAAATACAAATATTAATAAATAGTTGTGAGGTAGGTAGAACAACCGATGAGCGAGGAGGAAAAAACAGGTGTACATGTAGAGAAGTTGCTAAGTCCTGGGCAAGAAGAGCTAGACCGTGCTTAATTTAAGCCAGTGGGAGACACAGGAACTCATTTTTGGGGACCGTCACTTATTTTTCCCTACCAGACATTTCCAGAGAGCAAAAGAGGGAGAAACACAGAAACAGGAAAGAAGAAAGACTGAAAAAAAGTCACTAAGAAAGAAAGCTGGAACATGCAAGTGTGTGATAAAGGGGCAGGGAGTGTCTGTTAGTGGATTAAAGAGAGCTGAGGTTGTTTCAGGTCTACGCAGCCTTGGTAATTTGCACAATGACATTTAATAGTGCCAGCTGCAGGTGTCTGAGCAGCACTTTGTGCACCAACACTCTCTATTTTACAAATCAAGTACTGGGGCTAGTACAAGGCTAGGCAGTATTAGGAAGGAAGAATCAAGAAGAGATATAAGATAGGTTAAGAGAAGCAACAATGTTGCAATAAAGGAAAAAACGGGGAGTTACTGAGATAAGAAAAAGGCACTAATCAATTTTTATTACACGACTAGTGAATAATAAACTATTATTAATTATTAGATTCATGAAAAATGGGCAGCAAATATGGAGTATGGAGCCTAGAAACCTATAATGGTCAGCCACTTCTGTATTGTTGGTACTGATTCTGCCACCTCTGAGGCCAGGGGTCACAAAAGTAGTACCAGGGGTAACAAGCGGCAAGCCGGGGTAAGAGGGGACTCATCTTGATCTCCTGGTTACCCTTAAATGATGTCCATGTGTCCCTTCTCCTACCTCTCAGCTGTTTCTTTCTATCCTGCTTGTCTCTTTATTGCCCTACTCTCTTACCTGTATATTCCTCTCTCTTTGTCTCTCTAAACTGTCACAATATCCTCTCTTTATTACTTCTCTTGCACCTGTCTCCTACTTTCCACTTCTGTTTGAACAGTCTCTTTCTTTGTGTCTATCATCTACTTCCTCCTTCTCTCAGATGTCTGTTTTTCATGTGTCCCCCTTCTCTGCTGTCTTTTTGTAGGCTGCGTTTTATAACCTCTTTCTTACACCCGCCGCCCTCTATTTCTATCTTTCGTAGCTGCCTTTCTCAGCTGTCTTTTTGTCACATCTCTTAACTTATCTTCCCGCGCCGTCTCTCTGCAGTCTCTTTTTTGCTTGACTGTCTTCATCAACTCCTTCATCTCCCTCGTTCTCTCACTTGTATCTCTTTCACTCCATCTTTCTTCTCTCTCTCTCTCATACACACCCACACACCCACGCGCACACACACACACACACACACACACACACTCTCTCTGTATTCAGTCAAAATATCGAGTTGGAAATGTCGACTTACACTAATATTGAGTTTAAATATCGTGACACAGAAATATCGACAGCAAGAATATTGTGGTCAAGAATATCGACTTAAAAAATATAGAAGTCATTAATATCGTTTTCAAAAATATAGTTGTTTAAAATATCGATTTTTTAATTAGTGTTATGTATTTATTTAATTAATTTATTTATTTATTTATGAAGTGCAACATTCATCCGAAGGATATCACAGCGCTAAAGGAGCAGGATCACATGGTAGGGGGGGATGTAGGGTGCTGCCAGTGTCTCCAGCATTAGGTCTTTGGGAACAGGTGGGTTTTCAGTTTCCTTCTGAATGCCATGTAGTCCTCAGTAAGACGTAGATCTAGTGGTAATTCGTTCCAATGGGTGGCAGCCAGGTGGGAAAAGGTGCGGCCTCCTGCCCTTGCTTTCTTTATCCGTTTTGTTTTAGCTTTCGCCTGCGAGCATGACCTTAGGCATCTGGTCGGGGCACAGAATTGGATTTTGTTCTGAAGAATTCTGGGACCGCGTTGGTGTAGGGCCTTGTGTGCATGGCTCAGGAGTTTGAATCTAGCTCTTTGATGTACGGGCAGCCAGTGGAGCTGTCTCATACATTCTGACGCTGAACTATATCTACCTTTATTGTACACCAATTTGGTAGCTGCGTTTTGTATCACCTACAGGCGTGAGAAGAGGTAGTCTGCCATGCCGACGAACAGGGCGTTCCCATAGTCTAGCTTACTAATGAGTAGGGCCTGTGTGATTGTTCTCCTGCATTCCAATGGAATCCAGGGAAAGAGCCTTGTTAGGAGTTTTAGGGTGGCGAAGCTTCTTCCGCACAGGGCTCGCACATGGTCCTGCATGGTTAAAGTATTGTCAATGAGGATGCCTAAATTTTTTGCGGTCTGTTTGGGTGCTGGGGTGTCTCCCAGTGATTGGGGCCACCATGATGCATTCCAGATTAGGTTGGCTCCTCCAAAGAGCAGGATTTCTGATTTTTCGGCATTCAGTGTTCAGACATCCAGGTCGCCATCTCAGAGAGGCAGTAGTTCAGTTTAGTCCTGATGTCCTCATGCCTTTCTTCGAGGGCTATCATCAGTTGTGTGTCATCTGCATAGGAGCAAATGTTGAAACCCCATTTCGTACTAATTTTTGCCAAAGATGACACATATGCATTAAATAGCGTGGGGCTCAGCGAGGCTCCCTGTGGGACACCATAGCTGAGAGTTTTTGGGCTTGAGGAGAATGCGCCCATTTGTACAGTTTGTGTTCTATTGCTCAAGAAGGAGCTGAGCCACTGAAGGGCTTTAGCGTGTACCTTTTTCGTGAAGGGTTTTCAGCAGCAATTCATGTGAGACCGTGTCGAACGTCGCCAATAGTTCCAACAGGATCAGGGCTGCGGCCTTCCCCTAATCGATTAAAGATCTTATGTTATCTAGGACCGCCAGGAGAGTTGCCTCTGTGCTATTAGTGGCTCTAAAGCCGGTTTGAGAAGGGTCTTGGAGTTCATTCTCTTCAAGATAGTTGGATAGTTGTCGATTAACTAACTTCTCCATAACTTTAGATAGATAAGGCAGTTGGGAGATTGGCCGGTAGTTGGCAGGGTTGTGAACATCGTGCCTGCCTTTTTCAGCAGAGGGGTCATGACAGCCTGCTTCCAAGTTTCTGGGAAAACTGCAGTGTCTAGCGATTTGTTAAATAGTTGAGTGACATATGGGCACAGTGTCGTTATAATCTGGGCGTAAATAAAGTGTGGGCATGGATCAAAGGGGGACCCTGATTTAACTTCCCCTATTGCCTTTGCAACCTCCTCCTCAGTGAAAGGGGAAACATTTCCCAGACGTGCTAGAGCGTTGGGGTACGGGTCCGGATGTTTCCAATTAAAGGTATCTAATGCGGGATTGGTACTAAATGATGAATATATTTTGCTGATTTTGTCAGAGAAGAATTTGCTAATCTTCTCACAGCTTTCTTCCGAGGTAGCTAGGGTTTGGGACATATTGGCTGGTTTGCAGGGTTCTTTTTACTATTCTATACATCTCTTTTGGCGAGTTGCTGTTCTCATTTATTCCTTTGGCGAAGTAGGTTTTCTTGGCCTTCTTAATTGCATTGTTGTAGTTTCTCAACTCTGCTTTATATGCCAGATAGTCCGTGTCTTGTTTGGACAGTCTCCATTTGTGTTCCCTTGTTTTGCACTTTCTTTTCAGTGCCCTCAGTACAGGCGAATACCACTTTTCAGATGGTGTTCTCTTTTTAGGGTTGAGTATTAATTTGGGTGCACACTGATCCATGTGTTTATGATCTCGGTTTCAAGGCTTGGTACTCCCGTATTGACAGGGAGGGCCCCTAGAGCCTCAGGATCATGGAGGGAGGAGTGAAGTTGGAATGAGTCAGGAGTAACTAGTCTCCAGGCTCTGTCTGCCACTGATTGGCACCTAGGAGAGTTTGTTGGAATAGCCGGTAGTCTGAACGAGAAGGAGATTAGTGAGTGGTCTGTCCAGGGGAGAGTTATGATCTCTTGGACCTGGGTGGATTCTATGTTGGAGAAAAGTAAGTCAAGTGTGTGGCCTGCAATATGTGTGGGCCCCTTGATCCATTGTTTTAACAGAAGAATCTGCATGTCATTTTCCAAGTGGGTTGCCACGGGGTTGTTAGTTTTTTCAAAATGAACATTAAAGTCTCCTATTACTAAATAGTTTTTATGATTTAGACATGCGGGGAATAATTGGGTGAGTACTTTAGCACTAAGCTCTGGTTGGTATCTGGGTGGGTTATAGATCACTGCCAGCCTCCAAGTATTGTGTGGCCCCTTCTGGACACCTGAAATGGTAGTATTTCATGTTCTCCCAGTTGTTCCACTGTGACACGAAGACAGGTGAAGCAGTCCTTGAACAGGATGGCAAGACCCCCTCCCTTCCGTCCCTGCCTGTCTTGTTTCAGTATTTTATATTCAGAAGGTAGGGCGTTGGCTATATCAGGGGAATTGTTATCGTCCAGCCAAGTTTCCGTGATAAAGACTAAGGGGTCGATTCTGATCTCGGCCGGAAGCGCACCTAACAGTATTCGTCCGGAAAAAATACAAGCCGAACGCGTGTTTCCCGACCGATTCGAACACTCATCCGAATGAACAAGTACGATGCGCATAACAGCCCAGATTCCGAGCGAGCCGTACTTACCCATTTCAGCTCCTGTCCCCACCCGAGCCGGATCCGTAAACGCTGATTTGAGTCGCACGGAAGCAAATACACAGCACCTTCCGGCCGGACTAGTACAATGCGCCTTCCGTACGCGCCGAACCCGTCGCTACGTCCGGCACGTTTGAGCATCCGGGAGAGCCGTACATAAGCTCCGATTCGCGCAACAAGACGATCCACGGCTACGAGACGAACAAGCCAGCGACGAGTACGAGTCGAAGACACGAGAAACCCGAACGAGACGACCCAAGCATGAATCCCATCGCGCAGGTCCTACCAATACTCTACATCTATTACCGGGACCGGCACGGACGCGTACGGCGCAGACGGTAAGTCAAACACCAACAACACAAACAAACGACACGTACCCGAAATATGTCACACACACATAGGGATGCAGAAATGACGTACACTAGCAACAGCAGAACCATAGGGGCGGGATGGCCATCACCAATGCCATACACACCTATAGGGGGATGGATGCCTACCACTACCACCACCCCTACTCAGGGGCGCCTGGATGCCTGTCACTACTACCATCCCCACTCATAGGGGGATGGATGCCTACCACTACCACCACCCCTACTCATGGGGGGCTGGATGCCTGCCACTACCACCACCCCTACTCAGGGGGGCCTGGATGCCTGTCACTACTACCATCCCCACTCATAGGGAATGGATGCCTACCACTACCACCACCCCTACTCATGGGGGGCTGGATGCCTGCCACTACCACCACCCCTACTCAGGGGGGCCTGGATGCCTGTCACTACTACCATCCCCACTCATAGGGGGATGGATGCCTACCACTAACACCACCCCTACTCATGGGGGCTGGATGCCTGCCACTACCACCACCCCTACTCAGGGGGCATGGATGCCTGTCACTACTACCATCCCCACTCATAGGGGGATGGATGCCTACCACTAACACCACCCCCACTCATAGGGGGATGGATGCCTACCACTAACACCACCCCTACTCATGGGGGCTGGATGCCTGCCACTACCACCACCCCTACTCAGGGGGCCAGGATGCCTGTCACTACTACCATCCCCACTCATAGGGGATGGATGCCTACCACTAACACCACCCCCACTCATAGGGGGATGGATGCCTACCACTACCACCACCCCTACTCATGGGGGCTGGATGCCTGCCACTACCACCACCCCTACTCAGGGGGCTGGATGCCTGTCACTACTACCATCCCCAAACATAGAGGGATGGATGCCTACCACTAACACCACCCCCACTCATAGGGGGATGGATGCCTACCACTACCACCACCCCTACTCATGGGGGGCTGGATGCCTGCCACTACCACCACCCCTACTCAGGGGGGGCTGGATGCCTGTCACTACTACCACCCCCACTCATAGGGGGATAGATGCCTACCACTAACACCACCCCCACTCATAGGGGGATGGATGCCTACCACTAACACCACCCCCACTCTTAGGGGGATGGATGCCTACCACTAACACCACCCCCACTCATAGGGGGATGGATACCTACCACTAACACCACCCCCACTCATAGGGGGATGGATGCCTACCACTAACACCACCCCTACTCATGGGGGCTGGATGCCTGCCACTACCACCACCCCTACTCAGGGGGGCCTGGATGCCTGTCACTACTACCATCCCCACTCATAGGGGGATGGATGCCTACCACTACCACCACCCCTACTCAGGGGGGGCTGGATGCCTGCCACTACCACCACCCCTACTCAGGGGGGCTGGATGCCTGTCACTACTACCATCCCCACACATAGGGGGATGGATGCCTACCACTAACACCACCCCCACTCATAGGGGGATGGATGCCTATGATGGAGCAGAGAAAATAAAATTTTTTAACCCCTAACAAATTTTATAAATAATTAATAAAATGTTCGTGTAAATGTATTAATCAACACTGTATGTGTGGGAAGGGTAATATGCAAGTGTATGTGCTGAATAATCTATTAATGGATGTCCGTGTGTCTAATTATAACATAAAAATAAATGCGTACTAATTTAAAATAAATGCATGATTTTGTGCTTCATAGAATATAAACATGTCGTTGCAAAAACAATAGTGATGGTAAGTAAGGAACAGCTTAAATGTTGCTTTCTGCTAGGTAATAACTAATTGGGGTACGTAGATGACGGGAGGGAAACGAAAAGGCTATTTTTCTCTATTTTAATTATTTTTGTTTATTTCAAAATAGTGCTTCTAAAGTATAACCGAGTGGCGATATAAAATGGCTGCCAGTTAATGATGTGCGCAAGTGCGGGAAACACGTGACAAGGAGAGAAGTCGGAGAAAAGCTAACCTCGTGATGTTGCTGAGAGGCTAGGATGCGAGAAATGGTCAAGGCTGATCTGACCTAATTGAACTGATAGTGTGCCATGGTGATCAGCAAAGACCCGTGGGAAACCAGTTTAAGAGAAAGGACAATGCCTGCAGAGTTCTCGAATGTATCGAAAGAAGTTACAAATGTACTGATCGAAGCGGATGGAAACATGTCTTGAACTGTGAGAAAGGAAATGATCCAAGGACCATTGGATCCAAGAGAACTTGATTAAAAGAATGAATAAGATGACATGCATGGACCAATGAAAGAAAAGCGAGTTATTAATGTTGCAACAATTAGTTAGCAAAGTTAGAATTAGGGTATAAGAGGGCCTACTCTTAGTGGGAGGGGGTCACAGTCACAGTCAGGAGCGGAGTTGGAGAGTCGTGTTGGTGTTGGTGGCTTCCAGTGCTGGGTGGTCCTGATCGATCCATTACTGAGTGGGAGATGCTGAGAGACTGTTAGATGAGACGGGTTGCAGGTAGCTGATGCTGACGAGCTGAAGTTTCTGTTGCTGTCTTAATTTTCCAGTTGAGTATGAGAATCAGGGTATTTCCAATTCTTAAACTTAGGTTAGAAATCATTAGGCTAAATTAGGAAGGTAGGCAGGTAATTAGGGTTTTGCTTCATGATGAAAATTTCCTTTCTGAAATAATTTGATTATGCTTAATAAATATTTGAATTAATAATGAATGAATAATTGAATAAAAGTTTAAATTCTTTCTCATGCTTTTAAAATTATATAAAAATTAAGATTCTCTAAATCAAATGACTCAGTGGTTATTTTCCTAAATGATTGTGACATCAGTAATTGGTTATTGTGATTCAGCTGGTCTTAATCACTATGAACTAATTTTTACATGAATGATTCATCGACAAAACAATGAGCAGGAATATCTTAAGAAATAACTAAAAGAAAGTGATAAGTTAAGGTAATAAGATATCCCGGCTCCTTCCAGCGGTACATAAATGGTGTTTTCCATTTAGTTCTCATGCTTCTCCTAGGAATACAGAATTTCGTAAAGGTGTAAAGGAAATCCAGGTGTGTGCGTGTGTGATAGGCGATGTTTATGGGCCCCATCATCATGTGGATGTGAGAAAATATAGTTTGCCCCTGGATGACCTATAAGTGACCTAGGAGGAGAATAGTTTTTAATGTACGCGCTGCATCAGATTTCTTGGTAGCAGAGTTATGGTTTTCTATAGATTAGTTTAGTGATTATTGTTTATTGATTATTGATTATTTTTGATGACTAACACTATATGTTGAGTCGCGTTATGTTATATGTGAGTTTTCACGCTTCTGGGATGTAGGAAGTGGAACACGTGTGGCAAGAGAAGTCACATGGAATTTGGTACATGGTCTGAATTCATTTTGGTAATAACACAGGTTGTGTTATGTTAGGGATTTTCTGTACGAAAAGTGTGTAACTGAAATAGCAAATCACGTTTTCTTGTGAAACTTTGGCCTTAATTCTCAGGAGCCTAGTCTCCACATGTGTCTTATCCCCAGAGAAACGAGTAAATTGTTTGCTTGAAAGAAGGGTAAGGTAGAGGGAAGTGCTACTTTATCGGCGAGAGTAAATAATTCTGTGGTAGGGTAGAGGTAAGCGCTGCCTACTGGAAATACAGGATTCTTGTGTAAAAGGACAAAGCTGTCACTTTTGTTTAGCGAATCAGACTATGGAATTGTTTTAATTGTTGTAACTAACGAAGAAAACAGTGAAAAGAAAAAATTGCCGATAAATTTTGTAAAGGAGGGGTAAAAGAGCAGGAGTGACGTAGAACAGTGCCGCGCTAGGATTGGATAGTGCGCTAGTCACGTGAACACAGAGTCAGGAGTGACGTAGAAAAGTGCCGCGCTAGGATTGGTTGGTTCGCGGACGAAGGAAATTGTTCTGATTGGTACGTTAGTGTGAGTCGCGCTGTAATTGGTTGAAGTTCCGTACACAGAACAGCGTTAGAGTAAAGAGAAAAACAAATAGAAAACATGCCGTATTACGAGTATGAAAGGGAGAGAACGTCATGGACGACAAAATTAAAGAATTTCTTTAAGAAAGACAAAAAGGTCGTGAATAGAGAGGGACAAGTAATTCCTCCGCCGAAATCAGCAGCTTCACATATGATGCTGAAATATGGATATCATACATGCATATGGTTGGAAAATTGGGCAAAGTATACGAAGAATGATGGTGCTTTAGCTTTCCCTGAGAATGGTTCGTTTAGTGTAGCGGTTTTGCGAAATTTGCGAGAAAAGATGACAAATCTAGAACCTAGACCTAGACCGACGCAGTTTGAAGCATTGACGGAATGGGAGGATGAGATGTATGAGCGAGAGAGATTCAGAGGTTTAAGGGATCATGAGTTTATGCCCGGAAGGATGTGGGGAATAAATCATGAAGACAGAATAAAACGATGGAGATGTGCTAACATGACAGGAGGTTTGTTTCCAGCTTTTACAGTTGAGGAAGGGACTAAGAAAAACGGACTGAGAAAAAGAAACATATGGAGAGGGAGAAATATATGCATGAGAGCGAAACGGATGATGAATTGCTGGAAGATATTTTAAATAGAAATCCACCTCCGTATCAGCAGAGTTCTACAGTGGTGACACCAAATGCGCCGCTAATAGAGACTATGCGAAATAAAAGTCCGGAGAAAAGAATTGAAATAAATAGGTCACAAGATCAAATGAGAACTTTACAAAATGAAGGAATAGAAAGTGACAATGCAAGCGAATTAGCAAGGACAACCAAAGAACTAACTGAGAAGATTAGAGAATTAACGAAAAATATGGAAGCAGTTACTGTGCCTGTAACAATAGGTCCAGTAATACCAGTTTTTGAGAATCAGAAAATTGATGAACGATCTTTGGTGATTCCCATGAGTTCACAATTTCAGAGAGAAAAGAAAGGATGGAACAAAGTGCAAGTACAAGTAATTTGGCTAGTACTTACAGACCAAGTCCACCTACAAATTTGACTGTGAATGAGTGCAATGGTAGGAAAATGCATATGGTAACAGAATCTGCAACAGAAACTCCTGAAAAGAGTGGTAATTGGGTAGAACTAAATAATACACCCATAGGTCCAACTCCTGATGAGTTAAATGAGTGGATGAAGGCATTTAAAATAAAAGAACCAGAAGAAAAACCATTAGATGTAATTAGGTTAAAAATTGACATGGAAGAATTAATTCTAGGAACGATTGGTACAGAAAAGATAAAAAATTACCAGGATGATGAAATAATGTTTCTGTGCAAAAGTATTACATGGAGAGCAAAGAATTTACATGACAAACTAGAAGAAGTAGCCAGTGAAATTGGAATAGACTTTGCGAAAGTGAAAACATTGCAGAAACCATATAGAGTAGATTTTTGTGAAAAAGATATTGAGAATTTGAACACGGCAGGAAGGCTGACACAGATAAAAGAGTTAATTGTGTTGTTGAGAAAATGGGGTGATGTGGACAGATGGAAGGTTAGATGGACAAAGAAGAATGAGAAAACTACAGACAAAGCTTCTTTGGCTTTTATGATAACTGAAAAGGAACCTGTTGCCAGAGAATACCCTATGAGAGAAACTCCAGGTGGTAGTTATGTGCATGTTCCTTGGACTAGGCAGGACATACTGTCATTTACCAATGACTTTCCAAAGCTGAGAGAGAAACCAGTTGAGTGGTACCGACAAGTAGAGAGATTTGTAAAGGTTTCAAAAGTGTTGTGGATAGATTTAGATGGATTATTTGACATAGTGGTACCAACTGATTTGTGGTCAGAATGTAAGATTACAGTTGACTGGCCAACTACCGAATATCCAAGAGATCCTAAGACAGGAGCTCCAGGTCCTGATGTGATGAAGAAGTATGATAAGGTGATTACCTTTTTGAAGAATAAGATTCCTCCTAAAGAGACAGATTGGGTAAAAATCGATAGAACTACACAAGAAAGTAAGGAGTCTGTACATGCCTATTATGAGAGGTTGTTGTTGGTTTTCAAGCAGTATAGTGGATATGAGGAATTAAGTGAAAAAGATATGAGTCATTTTGTGTACAGATTTGTGTTTGGATTGAAACCAGAGATTAGTGAAATGATTAAACAGCATATGATTAATTGGCAGAATGGCACAGTCGATGATGTGCTGAGATATGCTAAGTATTGCAGTGATGATATTGAGAGTAGACAGCGTAAATTGAAAGAGAAGGCAATGTGGGCACAGGTGAAGGTGGCAGAAAAACAAGAAGCTCAATTGGACAATAATAATGGGAATGAAACAGGACAGAATAAAATGCGACCTAACATAGGTAAAGGGAAAGGTCAAGTGAGTCTAGAAGAAGCAAAGAAGAAATGGCCATGTCATAATTGCGGAAAATTAGGGCATTGGAGAAACAAGTGTAAGTTCCCACCTAAACCTAATCCGGAAAATCAATCATTAACTCCACAGGTGCAGAATGAGGTAGTTGTTCAACAAAGTCAGGTGCCGCAACCACCACTTCCCAACACTGTTAACCAGCAAAGATACAGTACAGAAACAGGATTCTACGGAGGAGAGCAGGTAACACAGTTGCCGCGAGCAGCTAACATTTCTCAGTATTGGTTGCGTCAGAGTGAGGATGACCCGGATGAAAGATTCTGACCGTGCCCAGGAGAGGGGAAAGAGTGAGTACTTGGCGCAACTCTAGAGGTAGATCAGTCTGGTCCCTTTGTGGATGGAGAAGTGAATGGTGCAAATGTAACATTCCTTGTCGATACTGGAGCTACCCGTTCTACTGTTAGATCAGTGGAAATTCCAAACCTTCCTCTCTCAGGTGAATGCATCCAAGTGGTAGGAGTAGCTAATCAGCAGATTAAAACACCACTTACTGAATTAGTGGAAGTAAAAATTGGTTCTTTTAGCAAAATGCATACATTTGTAGTGTGCGATTGTAGTCCTGTAAATCTTTTAGGTCGTGACCTCTTGTGCAAGATGAATTGCACAATTTATTGTACGCCAGATGGAATTGGATTTCAGACCTCAGATGAAGATGTTTTGTATAAAGTAACTTTGATGAATCAAGAACCTGAAATGAATGGTTTGTTTCCTGCATTTGATGCAGAAAAACTTCCAGAAGAACTAAAAATTGCAGTGAAAGAAAGTGTGTGGGATTTTACAGGAGAAGACATTGGATTGATGAAAGAAGTTGATCCCGTAAAAGTAACAGTAAAAGAAGGAACAACTTACCCGAATACGCCACAGTACAAATTAACTCCAGAAATAATTGAAGGAATAACTCCTGTAATAAATAAAATGATTGAACAGGGAATTCTAAAAGAAATAATGAGCAGTCCATGTAATTCACCTATTATGGGACTGAAAAAGCCAAATGGAACATATAGAATAGTACAGGATTTGAGAAAGATCAACAAAATAGTTGTGCCCTGTTGTCCAATAGTGCCAAACCCTGCAGTAATTCTATATCAAAATCCACACGAAGCTGAGTGGTACACTGTGATAGATTTGTGTCACGCATTTTTCTCTATTCCTTTGCATCCAGATAGCCAGCCATTATTTGCGTTCCGGTTCGGAGAGCGTATTTTGGCATGGTGCCGAATTCCTCAGGGGTATACAGAAAGCCCCTCAATCTTTAATCAGATTTTAAAGAAATCTCTGGAAGATTTGAAAATGCCAGAAAAGTCAGTGATGGTGCAGTATATCGATGACCTGTTGGTGGCATCGAAAACAAAAGAAGCATGTGTAAATGATACAATTGCTTTACTGAACCATCTAGAGAAAAGAGGACATAAAGTGTCCCCTTCAAAATTGCAATTTTGCCAAAAGAAGTTCAATATTTAGGGCATAAAATTGAGAAAGGAGTGCGAAAGATAGCGACAGAAAGAGTAAGAATGATTCAAGGAATGAGAGCACCAATGACGCAAAGAGAGGTAAGAATGTTTCTAGGAATGGTTGGATATTGCCGACAATGGATAAGTGGTTTCTCTTTGATTGCAAAACCATTACAAAAGTTGACCAAGAAAGATGTAAGAGACCCTTTTGAGTTAAACAATGAAGAAATGAAATCTTTCAAAGAATTGAAAAAGAAATTGTGTGAGGCCCCTGCATTAGGCATGCCTGATTATGAGAAGGATTTTGAGTTGTACTGCAGTGAAAGAGATGGATGTGCGTTTTCAGTACTGGTACAAAAACATGGAACAATGAAAAGACCAATTGCTTATTTTTTAGCTGTTTTAGATCCTATAGCAAAAGCATTGCCCGGATGTCTGAAAGCAGTTGCTGCTACTTGTGTAAGTCTGGAACAAAGTGAAGGTATAGTGATGGGGTATCCACTGAGAGTATATGTTCCCCATTCAGTAGAAATTCTTTTGACAAGAACAAAAACACAGTACATGACACATAGTCGGCTGACTAAGTACGAAAAAGTCATCTTGAGTGCTGAAAATGTGACCATAGATAGATGGATGAATGTCAATCCTTCAACGTCATTGCCAGATGAGGAGAGTATAATTGAACAAGATGAAGTAGATCATGATTGTCTGAACGTGCTGGAATATTGCACGAAACCAAGAGCTGACATAAAAGATGAACCGTTAAAGGAATCCGATTATGTCATGTTTGTAGATGGTTCATGAGAACAAAAGAAGGAGTTTTAAGTGCAGCTTACGCAGTGTGCACAGTGGCAACTGTGATGGAAGCGTCTTGTCTGAAAGGAATAAGGTCTGCACAAGTTGCGGAACTGATTGCTTTGATTCAAGCATGTAAATTAGGAAGAAATGTACGAGTCACGATTGTGACCAATAGCCAATATGGTTTCGGCATCGTACATGATTTTGGTCAGATTTGGTCACAAAGAGGTTTCTTGACGTCTGCAGGAACACCTATCAGAAATGGAGATTTTGTTAAAAAGCTGCTTGTGGCGATACAGTTGCCTAAACAAATAGCTGTAGTGAAGTGCAAGGCGCATAAGAAAAACGAAGATTACATAGGTGTTGGCAATAATTATGCTGACGAGATCGCCAAATATTGTGCAGAGAACATGGTGTCCATGAACAAAAATAGAGAAAGGGAGCATATCTCTTCTCCTTTGCTTTTTACTAACACTGTCGAGACATGGGATGAAGTAAGACAGTTACAAGAAACTGCAAGTGATGAGGAAAAAGATTACTGGATAAAAGCAGGATGTAGAAGACAGGAAAATAATGGTGTGTGGGTGTACAGAGACGAAAGACCAGTTATGCCTGATAGCATGATTGCAGACATGGCACGGATGTACCATGGACAAGCTCATATTGGGAGAGATGCAATGATCAGACTTTTTAGACAAACCTGGTATAACCCAAAATTCAGAGCCATAGCTGAAAGTCTTTGTCAAAGATGTCTTATTTGTCAGCAGTTTAACCCAGGAAGAAAGACGGTAGTAAGTCTAGGAACAATAGGACGAGAAGGAGGTCCGTTCACTAGAATGCAGTTAGACTTTATAGAAATGCCCCCTAGTAACAGACTAAAATATGTTCTAGTGGTCGTCTGTTTGTCTTCTCGTTGGGTGGAGGCATACCCCACTAGAAGGAATGATGGAACAACGGTAGCAAAACTTATGCTGCGAGAGTTCATTCCAAGGTATGGTTTTCCAGTCACGGTTGAGACAGATAGAGGAACACATTTTCAAAATGAGTTCATCCAATTGATTTGCGAAGCATTGAGTATTAAACAAAAACTACATTGTGCTTACAGCCCAGAGGCTTCTGGGGTAGTGGAGCAAATTAATGGAACAATTAAGAACAGATTAGGAAAAATGTGTCAAGCTACAGGACTCAAATGGCCAGATGCACTGCCTCTTGTTCTGATGACCATCAGAAGCATCCCTGAAAAGAAAACTGGACTTAGTCCTCATGAGATGATCATGGGACTATCAATGAGACAAGCACAAGTACCTGTCAACAAGTTATTGACTATAACTGATGATCTAGTACTGGATTATTGCAAGGGACTGGCTGATGTGGTGCGTTCTGTGTTTCATCAGGTTGGACCGGATGCGACCACTCTTGAAAGAAAACCAGCCCACGACTTGAATCCAGCAGACTGGGTCCGTATAAAAATCCACAGGAGAAGAAACTGTCTAGTTCCTCGCTGGGACGAACCACGACAGGTAATCCTAGTAACAACGACTGCAGTCAAGTGTGCAGGAGTGAAGAACTGGGTCCATGCCAGCCACACAATCAGAGTTCAAGAACCTACTGATCGACATGTGAGTCGACGTCTGGAAGTGTGGGATAAAAGTTTAACGGCTGGGACAACAAGGATAAGAGAAAGGGTGCCAGAACTTGAAGATCGACCTGAAAGTCGACATCTGGAAACCCCAACTGCAAACACCTCTAGAGAAGAAGAGGAAGAAGAAGAAGAAAGAAATTCAGAAGTTCCAGAACCTGAAGATCGACCTGTAAGTCGACATCTGGAAACATCTGACACAAGTTCAGGATCTGATGATTCAGTTGCAAACTGTGAAGAATTCCGAAGGAGAACTTGGGGTTATAAACCAATTCGAGAAGAAAATGAGCAAGAAAACGATCTAGATGAGCAACCAAGTACAAGTTATGGTGGAAATCCTTCAGAAATAATATTAATAGATGAAGTAGGGAAAGAGGTACACAAAAAGTTAGAGAATCGAGAAGAACCCAGAGGAGCAATAGGGACAGATAGAGAAACAGAAGAGCAGGGAAATTTAGAAGCAGAAAGGGAGGAAAACACCAAATCGGAAGAACACCGAGGAGGGACAGTAATAAGGGAACACAAGAAGGAGAAGACAGATCCACCAGTAGGAGATGACGAGATCATAAGTTTCAAAATAAGAGACAATAGTGAAACAGTTGAAACAGAAACTGAAGAGAGTGGAGAAGAGGAGAAGGCAAAAACTGAATCAAGAAAAAGAAATTGGAAATCAGAAAGAGAAGAAAAAGAAGGTGAAGCCAAAAGGCCAAGAAAAGGAGATAATTGGCCCAACAGCTATATAAGAAAATTGAGATATAGAATAATAAGAACTGGAGACGAAAGTGCTGAACAAGTGAATGAAATAACAAGTCAAAAGGGACAAGAAAAACCCAGTGGAAAAAGATTACAAAAGTCCAAAAGAACAAAGAAAGTGAATGCAAAATATAAGTCACCTGAGTGGCTGTATATCGCACTGACGGATTACAAAGAAGAAGAAAACACTCACGAGAACCAGAGACTAAGAAGTCGAATGGGAAAAGGTGAGATGCAACAAACCTGAAGTGAAGACTTATAGTGCTTCTGCCGGACATGACAATTTTACTGGATGTGACAAATCACCGGATGTGACAACGAAAGAATTCTGGAAAGAATTAAAAGAAAGTACCAAGCAAAGACTTTTGAAAGCAGAGTGGCATCTAAGTCATTTCTGAGGTGTAGTGACACAATTTTCTGAAACTTAACAAATAAATAAAAGAAAAATGGAAAATACTAGGGATAGAAGAGATAAATGTGAGTTTATAAAAAGATGGTGTAAAATGTGCTGCTTTGTACAGGGTTATTAATGACTATATGGATAGTTTTAGCAATCACAATTCCTATTAGTTTAGCTGTAATAGAAGCGAAGAATGATACTAAACCAGAAAAAGAAACTAATATTAAAGAACCAGTTATTTTAAGAAGTAGTGCAGAATTACATAAGGATAAGTCAGTAACAGACTTTTCTAAAAATGTTTTTACAAAATTGTTGTACGAATATGTAGAGACAATGGATGTGAGAGACTGTTATGTTTGTATGCAGTTGCCTGCATCAGTGTCAGAAGGTGTGACTTATCATCACCTACCTCTAACTTATGGAATAACATGTAGTGTAATAGCAAGTTTATTTTATAAAACAGGTAGATTAGAATCTTATTATACTAATATAGATAAGATTTTTGCAAACATTCCAGTAGTACCAGAACTTAACAAAGTAAAACCAGCAAAAGTTTTAGGAGAATTCATTTTAGAACATAGAAAATTAACGTTAGAAGAAATAGTTAGTAACAACCTTACCTGTGAGTTAAAGAAAGAAGAAAAGGTATTTTTAGAAATGGTTGAAGAAAGAAGAATGAAATTTCAAAAAGAAGCAATAAAAAAGGAAGGAACACATCTATGGACGTTTGAGGAAGGAAATCATGAAGGGAAAAAGATAAATGCAGCAATGACATTAGATTGGCCGCAAACAGGAAAGTTGTGTATTAGAAGAAATAAGACAGTCTATGACAATTACTTTGTAGGTTCCAGTATCTGCCATGACAATTATCAAATTCTGGGAGGTTGGGGATTCAAAGGTGGAAAAGATCCAATATTTCCAGGTATCTATTATATTTGTGGGAATAGAGCTTATTACAGGTTACCGGACCATTGGTATGGAACTTGCTATGTAGGCCTGGTCTTTCCAAAAATCTTTCATATGGACAGAGAAGAAAAAGGAACATACAAGATGATTAATAGCTTTACACGTAGAAAGAGGGAAAGTTTTTCAGAAATTGTAGGTGATATTTTTGGAGCATTAATACCAGCAGTGGGAATATCTTTGAATGCATTTAAAATTCGGAAATTATCCACAGTAGTAGATCGGTTGTCTACAGATACTGCGGGAGGGTTCTTAATGGTAAATACCGAAATGGTTGCCATGAGAGCTATGGTGATGCAAAATCGGCTTGCCCTTGATATTCTTTTGGCAAAGGAGGGTGGAGTCTGCGGAATGTTGAAAGTCCAACATTGTTGCACTTACATTCCTGATAAAAGTGAAAATATACAGAAGTATATTACGAATATTACAAATTTGTACAAAGAACTAGTTCCACTGGAGGTTGAAAGTGTCTTGGGAAAACTTGGTAGAGGGTTTTCTTCAGTAGCAAATTGGTTGACCAGAATGAGTAGACTAATGATAGGGAAAGTTATAATAATAGCAACTGTAGTAATACTGTTAGCCATGGTGTTGAAAATAGTAATAACGTGTATAAAAAGAAAAAGTAAGACAAAATAAGATAAACAGAAATAACAGAATAATGAAAGAGAGAGAGAGAGAAATGGGTGAAATTGAGTTAGAGAAAATGAAAGAAAACATGTATAAGGAGACAAGAAGACAAGATGAAGGAGAAACAGATGTGTAACTAACAAAAAGCAAAGGATGAAAGACATATACTGCCTGAAAAAGAAGTATAACTTGGTTTTATGTGGTGATTTAAAAATCACCAAAGGGGGAGTTGATGGAGCAGAGAAAATAAAAAAATTTAACCCCTAACAAATTTTATAAATAATTAATAAAATGTTCGTGTAAATGTATTAATCAACACTGTATGTGTGGGAAGGGTAATACGCAAGTGTATGTGCTGAATAATCTATTAATGGATGTCCGTGTGTCTAATTATAACATAAAAATAAATGCGTACTAATTTAAAATAAATGCATGATTTTGTGCTTCATAGAATATAAACGTGTCGTTGCAAAAACAATAGTGATGGTAAGTAAGGAACAGCTTAAATGTTGCTTTCTGCTAGGTAATAACTAATTGGGGTACGTAGATGACGGGAGGGAAACAAAAAGGCTATTTTTCTCTATTTTAATTATGTTTTGTTTATTTCAAAATAGTGCTTCTAAAGTATAACCGATTGGCGATATAAAATGGCTGCCAGTTAATGATGTGCGCAAGTGCGGGAAACACGTGACAAGGAGAGAAGTCGGAGAAAAGCTAACCTCGTGATGTTGCTGAGAGGCTAGGATGCGAGAAATGGTCAAGGCTGAAGTGACCTAATTGAACTGATAGTGTGCCGTGGTGATCAGCAAAGACCCGTGGGAAACCAGTTTAAGAGAAAGGACAATGCCTGCAGAGTTCTCGAATGTATCGAAAGAAGTTACAAATGTACTGATCGAAGCGGATGGAAACATATCTTGAACTGTGAGAAAGGAAATGATCCAAGGACCATTGGATCCAAGAGAACTTGATTAAAAGAATGAATAAGATGACATGCATGGACCAATGAAAGAAAAGCGTGTTATTAATGTTGCAACAATTAGTTAGCAAAGTTAGAATTAGGGTATAAGAGGGCCTACTCTTAGTGGGAGGGGGTCACAGTCACAGTCAGGAGCGGAGTTGGAGAGTCGTGTTGGTGTTGGTGGCTTCCAGTGCTGGGTGGTCCTGATCGATCCATTACTGAGCGGGAGATGCTGAGAGACTGTTAGATGAGACGGGTTGCAGGTAGCTGATGCTGACGAGCTGAAGTTTCTGTTGCTGTCTTAATTTTCCAGTTGAGTATGAGAATCAGGTTATTTCCAATTCTTAAACTTAGGTTAGAAATCATTAGGCTAAATTAGGAAGGTAGGCAGGTAATTAGGGTTTTGCTTCATGACGAAAATTTCTTTCTGCAATAAATTGATTATGCTTAATAAATATTTGAATTAATAATGAATGAATAATTGAATAAAAGTTTAAATTCTTTCTCATGCTTTTAAAATTATATAAAAATTAAGATTCTTTAAATCAAATGACTCAGTGGTTATTTTCCTAAATGATTGTGACATCAGTAATTGGTTATTGTGATTCAGCTGGTCTTAATCACTATGAACTAATTTTTACATGAATGATTCATCGACAAAACAATGAGCAGGAATATCTTAAGAAATAACTAAAAGAAAGTGATAAGTTAAGGTAATAAGATATCCCGGCTCCTTCCAGCGGTACATAAATGGTGTTTTCCATTTAGTTCTCATGCTTCTCCTAGGAATACAGAATTTCGTAAAGGTGTAAAGGAAATCCAGGTGTGTGCGTGTGTGATAGGCGATGTTTATGGGCCCCATCGTCATGTGGATGTGAGAAAATATAGTTTGCCCCTGGATGACCTATAAGTGACCTAGGAGGAGAATAGTTTTTATTGTACGCGCTGCATCACCTACCACTAACACCACCCCCACTCATAGGGGGATGGATGCCTACCACTACCACCACCCCTACTCATGGGGGGCTGGATGCCTGCCACTACCACCACCCCTACTCAGGGGGGGCTGGATGCCTGTCACTACTACCATCCCCGCTCATAGGGGGATGGATGCCTACCACTAACACCACCCCCACTCATAGGGGGATGGATGCCTACCACTACCACCACCCCTACTCATGGGGGGCTGGATGCCTGCCACTACCACCACCCCTACTCAGGGGGGGCTGGATGCCTGTCACTACTACCATCCCCACTCACAGGGGGATGGATGCCTACCACTAACACCACCCCCACTCATAGGGGGATGGATGCCTACCACCCACACAACCCCTACTCATAGGACGGGTAATGCATGACACAACCAGCATACTCCAACATAAGGAATGTCTGAAAATTACATCCCCCCAACACCATGACAAGCATGTGTAGTCTGTGTCAAATGCCTACAACACTGAACATGACATTGAACATACAATGTGACCCCCTATCACATGTGTCACACATAAATGTGTGTGGCCTCCACAATGCAAGTCGACCATGACCACTGTGGCAATGGGGCTCGAACACCCCATCATCACAGTGACCAAAAGGTAAGACTGGGTTCCATAGCTGAAGCACATTTTGAACAGTGTGGCAATGGGGCCTAAACCCCATCATCACAGTGACCAAAATGTAAGTGTGGGGTCCATAGTTGAAGCTACATTTTGAACATTGTGGCAATGGGGTGTAAACCCCCATCACCACAGTGACCAAAATGTAAGTGTAGGGTCCATAGCTGAAGCACATTTTGAACATTGTGGCAATGGGGTGTAAACCCCCATCACCACAGTGACCAAAATGTAAGTGTGGGTTCCATAGCTGAAGCTACATTTTGAACAGTGTGGCAATGGGGCCTAAACCCCCATCATCACAGTGACCAAAATGTAAGTGCAGGGTCCATAGCTGAAGCACATTTTGAACATTGTGGCAATGGGGTGTAAACCCCCATCACCACAGTGATGTAAGTGTGGGGTCCATAACTGAAGCACATTTTGAACATTGTGGCAATGGTGTCTAAAGCCCCATCACCACAGTGACCAAAATGTAAGTGTAGTCATGGTAAAAGCTGCAAATGCCAAACTGCATGGATTATTCCTGGTCACACAACAACAAACACATCAGTGGCATAGTAGTGCTTGTGTCCCATAGCAACATAGATTGGGTGAGGCAAACAGTGCAGTGCCAATGAAACATCGCTTTGGCCATGTGCAGACAAACATCACCCATGGGGGCTCACATTGTCAACATTCACAAATAACACAATGACAGAAGTGACCATCATAATGCAGATCCACATATCTGCACCAATGGACACACAAATGTAGGTATCCAGTGGAGACTGTAGATGTCAGGTGAACAAATACCATACCATGGCAGCAATGGGACATACAAACCATGATCATTGTGCTGACTGATGACCTAGGAGTCCCAGGGACAGCAGGGGAAAGCCACCAAACAACATACAGCCAATGGCACACTAAAGATATACCAATGCAGTGGTGCAAATGCACAAACACAAACAGGCAGACTCACACTGCATATCAAGCACAACAGGTGAGGGGGGTGGTGTGCCAGTGTCCCCAGGCAAACACACAACACACGAGGAGGCCTGAATCCCTATTACACAGATGTCAACACAGTGCCACACAAAAGTAACTCATGGATCGGATTCCCCTATGTGAGCAATCAGGCATTGTTAGATGAGGGAGCCCAAATTACAAATGTCACACAAGCTTGTAGGAACAGCAACTAACACAGCAAGAGACAGACCCACCACAGCACTACCCCCAGGGACCCCTACATTGTGGTGACACTGGCCTGCATGATAATCCCACTGTGATGACAAAGGTAGATGTCGTACACACTGTGAACCACAGTCATGTGTCCTGAGCAATTAACTACCATCACACCTACACAAGCACAAATAAAACAGCACGGCATGTCAGCCAAGGCCAACATGGAGGTAGGGGTCTAGCCGTGCAACAACTCTCATTTGCACACACTCAACACCACACACCTTGATCTCCACCAATGTGCAGCAGTGAAGCTCACATGGACTGGTGACATTGCACATGCACCCATGACAATCCCAGGGGTGGTGGGGGAACCAAGGCGGAGATACCCATCACACATGGCCAGTCAACAAGGCTTGTGAATGTCTCACACACTGCACAGCACGCTGTACATGGGCATGACGTCAAATCCACACCAACCAATGGGATCCCCGGACACAGTCACACACCAATGAAGAAGGCAAGCTCACCCACAAACAACACACATAGACAACTTCCAACATTGCAGCTCTGACCCTGAGGAGTGGCAGCAGTCACACACACAACGTGTCACAATCACTGGAAGCTAACACAAACTGTAAATTACATGACTTGTGTAACCAACAAGTGCCAAGGGGAATCCTGACTGTGTCTCATCTGCGCTTGCCCACAAACTCAGCCCTGACAACAAACACACCCATGGATGACACCCTGATCACCAGTAATGTGCCATGCACCCACATCACAGAGCACCCAGGGAGAAGATTTGGGGGAACATTGCTCAACTCAGCAATCATCACAAACAGGAACATCACTAGGGCCCCAGCCTGCATAGCAAAATGGAAGTGAACACACACAGACATGCTCACACAACACACACCTTGGGCTCAGGCAATGTCACGGAATTACACACTGCCATGAGGGGACTCCACTCCTGTGTAAGAAAAGCTGTGCCATAGGTTGTCCCTGCAGGGCGCTATCATGTCAGCAGAACACTTGGTCACTCAGTCAACAATTAGCACAAAATGAAGGCTCACCTCAAATCAGCCTGGTCATGGCATTGTCACCCAAATCATCTGCACCGATCAAATACACATGTATAGCAAGTTGCACTGATACCACAGATGAGTCCTTCCCCATTGATGCCCAAACATGCATGTCCAGTGGAGATGGTCACACGGTCAGGGAAATAGACCAATTGAACAATGGCAAGCACATCTGATGTGCAGGGGTGTAAGCCACAGATGTGATATTGAAAAACAGTAGGAATCCCATTTGCAAATATGGAAAACATGACACCTTCATATTGCTGCAAAAGATGACATGGCTACACACCAGGATAGGACACATTCCCCCTGGACCACATGGGGTCCTGCACAGTAACACTTCATTTACCTGACATCAAAAATCAACATCACTGCAGCAAGGGCATGGTTAGCATCATCAACATCATGTACATCTGAAGCAAAACCACTAGAGAACTGAAAGTAGCTTTATTCAACATATGTTATTTGGAAAATTAAAGTCCAGAAAAAACACAAAGGCCAATGGCCAGTCTATGAATAAAGTCCAAACAGGGTGACAGTGGCAGATGTCACCCTTTGCTTGCCTGCACTGCTAGGGACCAGGGACATTCCCCTCGGAGGGGCATACGGGGGCAGGCCAGGCACCGCAGGGACAGGATCAGGCTCACCAGAAGGAGGCAGGGAAGGGTGGCTGGTGCTGGAGAGTCACTGACAACTGCAGTGGAGGTGTTCTGACATGGTGTGTGCCGGCACAACTGGGGGCATGAGTCAGATGGTGTGGGTGCCGGCACAACTCCAGTGGGCTGGCCAGATGGAGAGGACAGGTTCCCACTGCAGTGCCCAAGTCAGACGGGGTGGTAGTGGACTCCACTGCAGTGCCCATCTCCAGGGAGTAGAATGGAGTTCAGGTAAGGTGGGCAGGACAGAGGGGAGGACACGGTCTCCACACCAGTGGCACTAACATGTGCAGCGGGGGTGTGGTGCTGGAAGAGCAAGTGGTAGGCGGAGAAGGCCGGATCATTTTGGGCATGGTGTATCTGTGGGTGGGGAACCTGGGGCAGGGTGTGGTGGGGAACCTGTGTTGTGGAGGCCTGAGGGATGGAGGAAGGAGACTGTGTGGTTGACTTGCAGGGCGGTGGCGGGGTCTTGCTCTTCCCGGGACCGGGGACTTGGGGGTGGGGGCCCCCATCTGTCTGCGCCTGGGGAGGGTGTCCGGGGCAGGGGCACTCCCCTCTGTGTGGGTGGACTTCCTCTTCCCCCTGTATGCTGGATCAGCGGGATCGGAGGGGAAGAGGCCAAGGTCACAGAGGAAGAGCTGCTGTGTAGGTGGGGTTGCAGGTGAGGCAAGGGAAGGGGTCTTGGAGGGAGAGGATTTGGAGGACCGCGGAGTGACTGTGGATGCCTGTGTGTGTGTCTGTTCCCCATCCCCTGTGGGTGTGGTATCAGTCCCCTGAGGATGCTTGTGTGCACGTCTTGCCTTTGTTTTGGGTGTTTCTGTGCTGCTCGTGTTCTGTGTGTTTGGGTGATCGTGCAGGTGTGCATGTGCTTGGGACAGGTAGGGTGCCAGGAAGTGTGGATGGGGCAGAGGTAGGAGGGTGAGGGACTGTTGGAGGAGGGACACTGCTGCCGTCAGGGAGGAGTCCATGGACTTATTGTTCCTCTGTAGGGCAGACATACCTGCCGAGATGCTCCTCCATGAACGACACCAGCTGTGTCAACAGAGTGGTGTGTGCATGGAGGACACTCAGCATTGCTGTCTGCCCTACATGGGGCTGGCGAAGTCAGGTACACAGACTCCTCACTCAGGGCAGCAGGGGACACAGGGGCAGGGGGTGCGGTGCCTGGCACGAAGGAGATATGCTCCCGAACACGGGAGCCTCCACGGACCTCTGGAATGGGAGCCAATGGGAGGGCGGTGGTGGTGGTGGTGGCGGGGCCAGACATACTAGCTGGGGTGTGGTGGCTGCTGACACCCGCCTCCCACAAGGGAGTCATCCTCCAAGCTGCTGTGGTCCTCAGCTGAGGTGGATGGTGCTGAGGACTCCTCGGTGTGGCTCCTCGCCCTCCGTGCCACTGGGTCCCTCCGACCACTCATCGGCTGCTGACCCAGTCCTGGCTCTGCAGCTCATCCTGGTCCGTGGAGCTGTCCCCTCCTGTGGCCGTGGATGTATCTGCAAACAATTAGGGAAACAGACAAACATCAGTCACCTGCACTGACCGCACACACCACAGTAAGTACAGCACATTACAGAGCAAGCCCTGGCATCCTTAGTTGAACATTGCCAAAAGTCCTCACACAGATTAGGAGAAGCCAATTGTCAGTCTGATGGTCAACCATGGAACTGACACCCCTTCTGCCCTTGCACCCATCTGTCTGGTGCCTGTCTGATGGTAATACCCCAGTGTGGACACATGCACCACCTACACAGTTGTTGGACATTGCAGAGAACACGGTGAAGTATGTGAACATGCACACATCACATCTCTTGCCACTGAGTCAGTACAGGTGTCCAGATAAAGGGATGGCCAGAGTCTAACTAGAAATGCATGTGATGCATACCAGCACCAGACACCATGATGCACCCATGCCCGGATAGTCAATGCCACAATGGGGTGCATGTTGCACATGTCACTCCCTGCAGGATCACTCTTAGGAAGTTTAATGCCATGGCACAGGCATGCCTGCAAAGTCATACATCACTGTCTCCAGTCACATGGGCATGGCAGCCAGCCAACAACAGTCTGCACTGTGTCACAATCCTAGGACATGGGGAATGCAAGTTATGTAGCTGACAAGTGCACATGCCATCCCCCACAAACCACATCATCTGAACTCTTATTTGTCCACGTCATACCAATTGGACATATGGGAGACATGAAACACAACTCTCTGAACCTGAGCACCTCACAGTCTGCTGTGAATGAAAAACAGCTGCCTGAAATTCACAGTCGCATACACCTGTGTGCACAGTCAAGTGATCAAACACCTATAAGTCACAGAAGTATCGTCTCTCATGGTCACATCTCAGATGGCATGCTGAGCCCTAACCGATGAACATCCCAGTAGTCCTGACAACGAAGCCACAGCACAATGACACAGAGGCAGACACCTGAGGGAACATTTCACTGATCACAACATGTCAGCTGATACATGGGAGTGGGAGTACAGAGTGTATTGTATGCCCTGGAGTAGGCATGACTGTCCTGCTCCACCTGAAAGAGGGATGAGCCCTGGACAGTAGGCAGGTGGCTAAGCATGTGTGACACACTTGATGATACATACTCCTGAGGCCCAAACATTGTTCCCACCCGCAGCATGGGGGTGTGCCAAATACCCCAGGGACATGTGGTGATTCAGATCAGCAAGTGGACCACATATCAAAGTTACACCCAGATTACATGTCAGGACTTAGGCATTGTGTGAGCAATTGACCCACCCATGAAGCACACCACAGAGTCACGGGAACAAATGCTGTCCCCCACCTTGAGCAAAGCGAAATGCAAGGACACAGTACCCAAGTGACACAATTTCCTGACTGTAAGGACCACACCTGCGTATCAGATGAGGAGTGGGCATGTCACAATTGAGGGACATGGGTCCTGGACCACAAGATTGATGTACTGTGGAAGTTTAACCAGGCCAGAGGAGGGCACATAGCATGTCAGACAAAGTTCACAGTGCAGTTATGGACTCACCCCCTCCTTGCTGCTGTCTGGCCGTCAGCTGCCCATCCAGGTCAGGGAAGACCACCGCCAGGATCCGGAGCATGTGGGGGGTCAGGGTCCGGTGTCCGCCCCTCCTGCGAGGAGGCGACAGCTTCAGCTGTACCCTTGCGATCCTCCGGGTCCAGCCACGAAGGTCCTGCCACCTCTTCTGGCAGTTGCGGATCTGGCGCTTGTAGACCCCCACAGATCTTACTGCCCGGGCGATGGTCAGCCAGATTTCCTGCTTATGGTGGGCATCAACCTGTGAGGATGACAAAGTGAAAAGGCCATTACTACACATGCAACATATCCGTGCATCACACAGTTGGATATACATGTCTCAATCACAGGGGCATATGATGTACACAGGCAGTGCAACGATAGCTATGAACAGTTTGCCAGCAGTTACTACATGGTATCATTGCATGGGAAGTAAACCTTCGTTGGAATGCACTGTTACTGCACTGTACCTGTTCAGTGAATGTGACTACACACTTTGGGGGGTGAGAACTACTCAGTGAGCATGCTAGCCAGTGGTGTGCACACTGGAAGTCTTGCTAGTCAGACAACATGCACAATTAGTAAAGCAGTGGACAGCACACTCACCTGCTCCCCTGGTGTCCCATACAGCTTGCTGTACTGTGGAAGGAGGCTGTCCAGCAGGGCCTGGTTCTCCTCAAGGCTGAAGGCTGGGGCTCTCTCCACAGTACATGCCATTGCAGTAGACAGAGGATGCAGAGACAGCAGCAGTGTTGGTGGCAGATGTCGTCCTGGAGCATGTAGTGCAGGCAAGTGAGCCCTCAGGGGAACAGCCAGCATTATATGTGTGCTGCAGAGGCAGATACTGTCCCATGTGTCCAAAGTGATAGGTCCAAGTCGTTTGCATCTTCTGAATCTGGCCAATCCATGGAATTGCACCGCTAATACACGCCCACAGAATCCTTCAAAAGTTCAACTTCATGACACCCATGAATTTGCAACATTGTTGTGGGTGGCCAACTGAATTCACTGCATCAGACTCGTTGAAGCTTCGAAAACGCGTCCGTTGCCATGCCAGGCCCCAGCCAATGCGTGCGCACCGGTCGGTCCATTGCTGTACAACGCGGATTCCGGGATACAACGCGTACCCGCTCACAACAGATGCAATGTGCCGTGCGGGCACACCGATCGGTCCATTGCTGTACAACGCGTATTCCGGGATACAACGCTGCACTCGCTCACAACAGATGCAATGGGCCGTGCGGGCACACCGATCGGTCCATTGCTGTACAACGCTGCACTCGCTCACTACAGATGCAATGGGCCGTGCGGGCACACCCGATCGGTCCATTGCTGTACAACGCGTACCCGCTCACTACAAATTCAATGGGCCGTGCTGGCACACCGATCGGTCCATTGCTGTACAACAGCGTAGCCCGCTCACTACAGATGCAATGGGTCGTACGGGCACACCGATCAGTCCATTGCTGTATAACGCAGTATTCCGGGATACAACGCGTGCACCGGCCACAACAGATGCAATGGGCCGTGCGGGCACACTCGATCGTCCATTGCTGTACAACGCGTACCCGCTCACTACAGATGCAATGGGCCGCGCGGGCACACCGATCGGTCCATTGCTGTACAACGTGTATTCCGGGATACAACGCTGCACTCGTCACAACAGATGCAATGGGCCGTGGCGGGCACACCGATCGGTCCATTGCTGTACAACGCGTATTCCGGGATACAAACGACACCCGCCACAACAGATGCAATGGGTCGGCGTGGCACACCGGATCGGTCCATTGCTGTACAATGCGTATTCCGGGATACAACGCGTACTCGCTCACTACAGATGCAATGGCCAGTGTGCACACCGATCAGGTCCATTGCTGTACAACGCTGCACCCGGCCACACAACAGATGCAATGGCCAGTGCGTGCACACCGATCGGTCCATTGCTGTACAACACGTACCCGCCACTACAGATGCAATGGGCCGTGCGGGCACACCGATCGGTCCATTGCTGTACAATGCGTATCTCGGATACAACGCTGCACTCAGCCACAACAGATGCAATGGGCCGTGCGGGCACACCAATCGGTCCATTGCTGTACAACGCCGTACTCCGCTCACTACCAGATGCAATGGGCCGTGCGGGCACACCGATCGGTCCATTGCTGTACAACGCGATTCGGGATACAACGCTACTCCGCTCACTACAGATGCAATGGTCCGTGCGGGCACACCGATCGGTCCATTGCTGTACAACGCGTATTCCGGGATACAACGCATACCCGCTCACAACAGATGCAATGGGCCGTGCGGGCACGACGATCGGTCCATTGCTGTACAACGCGTACCCGCTCACTACAGATGCAATGGGCCGTGCGGGCACACCGATCGGTCCATTGCTGTACAACGCGGATTCCGGGATACAACGCGTACTCCGCTCACAACAGATGCAATGGGCCGTGTGGGCACACCGATCGGTCCATTGCTGTACAACGCGTATTCCGGGATACAACGCGCACCCGCTCACAACAGATGCAATGGGCCGTGCGGGCACACCGATCGGTCCATTGCTGTACAACGCGTGCCCGCTCACTACAGATGCAATGGGTCGTGCGGGCACACCGATCCGTCCATTAGCTGTACAACGCGTACCCGCTCACTACAGATTCAATGGGCCGTGCTGGCACACCGATCGGTCCATTGCTGTACAACGCGTACTCAGCCACTACAGATGCAATGGGCCGTGCGGGCACACCGATAGGTCCATTGCTGTATAATGCGTATTCCGGGATACAACGCGTACTCGCTCACAACAGATGCAATGGGCCATGCGGCACACCGATCGGTCCATTGCTGTACAACGCTGCACCGCTCACTACAGATGCAATGGGCCGTGCGGGCACACCGATCGGTCCATTGCTGTACAACGCGTATTCCGGGATACAACGCGTACCCGCTCACAACAAATGCAATGGGCCGTGCGGGCACACCGATCGGTCCATTGCTGTACAACGCGTACCCGCTCACTACAGATGCAATGGGCCGTGCGGGCACACCGATCGGTCCATTGCTGTACAACGCATATTCCGGGATACAACGCGTACCCGCTCACTACAGATGCAATGGGCCGTGCGGGCACACCGATCGGTCCATTGCTGTACCACGCGTATTCCGGGATACAATGCATACCCGCTCACAACAGATGCAATGGGCCGTGCGGGCACACCGATCGGTCCATTGCTGTACAATGCGTATTCCGGGATACAACGCGTACCCACTCACTACAGATGCAATGGCCAGTGCGTGCACTCCGATCGGTCCATTGCTGTACAACGCGCGCACTCGCCACAACAGATGCAATGGCCAGTGCGTGCACACCGATCGGTCCATTGCTGTACAACACGTAACCGCTCACTACAGATGCAATGGGCCGTGCAGGCACACCGATCGGTCCATTGCTGTACAACGCGTATTCCGGGATACAACGCTGCACCGCTCACAACAGATGCAATGGGCCGTGCGGGCACACCGATCGGTCCATTGCTGTACTAACGCGTACTCGCTCACTACAGATGCAATGGGCCGTGCGGGCACACCGACGTCGTCCATTGCTGTACAACGCGTATTCCGGGATACAACGCGTACCCGCTCACTACAGATGCAATGGGCCGTGCGGGCACACTGATCGGTCCATTGCTGTACAACGCGTATTCCGGGCTACAACGCATACCCGCTCACAACAGATGCAATGGGCCATGCGGGCACACCGATCGGTCCATTGCTGTACAACGCTAATTCCGGGATACAACGCGTACCCGCTCACTACAGATGCAATGGCCAGTGCGTGCACACCGATCGGTCCATTGCTGTACAACGCATACCCGCTCACAACAGATGCAATGGCCAGTGCGTGCACACCGATCGGTCCATTGCTGTACAACGCGTCCCTGTACAGGTCACTCGCATATGTCACCATGCTTGTCACTGGTGAACGTATGCCAGCCACATATACTTGCCAGGGACTCAGGGGCACACCTACAACACCACACCCAGTCCACACTGTATCCTAAGGCATGTAAGGCTGCATTACCTTTTCTGTGAATGGGGGTAAACATGTGGTTTTTGGGTGGCACTTGGGGGCAGCCACTCCCAGGCTGTGCACGTGTTCATGGGGACAGGATCCTTTGTGTGTTGTGCACATGACCACTGTGATGTGCAAGTGTTCATTTCGGAGCATGTGGCATGGTCACATTTCCAGGTTGTGTAAGTGTATGACATGTCACATACCCCCAGAGTCCCATGTGGGAAGGCATGTACGTCACATGATGACCCATTGCCACAATAGTGATGGACCTCCACAGTCTGTGTGCATGTTGTGTTTCCGATGTCTCTGATTTCATGTGCACAATGGGAGACAGTCTCCACATCAACGTTGTTTGTGCATGGACTTTGATGTTGTGCGTGTGTGTGTCACAGACGTCCATGTCTGTCCTGTGGAGGCAACAGGGGCCACTACCTGTGGGAGTCATGTTTGTTTTTCTGACGTGTACATGATACGCCATGTCATGCCAGTGTCCATGTGGCAAGACAGGGTCACTGGGAATCTACCTGTCAATGAGCTGTGATGCCTGTGGCGCATCTGTCCAGACATGTCACTGTGGTGTGTGTGTGTGAACGTGACAGAAGTAAATGGGTACTGTGACACAGCCTAATGGTTTCCCATAGCACAACCTGGAACCTGTTGTCAACACATGTTGAACTGAGATGTTAGATGATGTCCATGTAGGTGCCATATATGTCCATACAGAACGGCACACACATCGGGCCTGATTCACAGAACTAACTTACGTCAAAAACGTAAACGTAAACGTAAAGGTAAAGTTAGTAGCTTTTAGGTATTCACAGAATACACTTACTCATTTTGGCATTCACAGAATTAACTTACTCACTTCAGTACTCACAGAGTTAGTAGTCCTAACTTTAGGACTACTAACTTCTGTGAATACCGAATTGAGTAAGTTCATTCTGTGAATACCAAATGAGTAAGTGTATTCTGTGAATACCTAAAAAGTACTAACTTTACCTTTACGTTTACGTTTTTGACGTAAGTTAGTTCTGTGAATCAGGCCCATCAAGTACTTGTGTCTCGTAATGATGTATCATGTGAAATTGAGTATGGTGAATGGCACATATGTGGGGTGACTGACAATCTTTCTTTCTTCACCTATGCACTGCAGGGCATCAGCTGTCCATAGACCATTCCCTGACCTGGCAACGATGGTGGAACGTGACAGCATCCGACGGTACCGCTTCACCAGGCAGCTGATTGAGGATTTGGCAGTGCGCTTGGCCCCACATTTGCAACCTGGCCGGCCGTACCCTCACAGCGCTGACCCCCAAGGTGAAGGTGATGGCAGCCCTACACTTCTTTGCCACCGGTACCTTTCAACACACTGTTGCGACTGCTGGTGGGATGTCACAGACTATGTTCAGCCGTGTGCTACGCGATGTTTTGGAGGCAATGTTGAGATGCCTGAACCAGTACATCTATTTCCTACACGTCAACAACTCACTGACATCAAGAGTGACTTCTATGCCCTGGGGAGGATGCCACATGTCATTGGCTCCATTGATGGGACACATGTGGCTTTGGTACCACCACAGGCACATGAGCAGGCATACAGGAACAGGAAACATTATCATTCGATCAATACTCTGGTGGTATGTCTTGCAGATATGAGCATCTCACATGTGTGTGCCCGTTTCCCTGGTTTGGCACACGATGCCTACGTGATGAGGAGTAGTCGCATCCCGAGGATGATGTCACAGATGCAGAACCAGCGTTCCTGGCTTGTCGGTGTGTACTGACTTTGTACCATTGTGTGTGTTCTGCTATGTTGTATTCCGCCCTCTTTTCCAACTCAGCTAATGTGCAATTGTCTGTCTGTAGGTGACTCCGGATACCCCAACATGCCGTGGTTGCTGACACCCCTCAGGAACCCTGTGACACCAGCCCAGATGCGCTACAATGAGGCACATGGTCGGACCAGGAGAGTGATCGAGCGCACATTTGGTCTCCTGAAGAGCCGCTTTCGCTGCCTGGACAAGACAGGAGGGGCCCTCCCATATGCCCCAGCAAAGGTGTGCAAGATTGTCACCGTCTGCTGCATGCTACACAACCTGGCAGTGCGGAAGGAGTTGCCTCTCATCCTGGATGACGATGACCAACATCCGCCACCTGTGGAGGATCCTGGCCTGGGCCACGATGCCAGTGATGATGATGATGATGATGGTGATGTCCGCACACAGCTCATCACCAACTTCTTCAGCTGAATGTGAGTATCCAGAGATGTCATGGCAATGATGTGTGTTTGCTTGATATGTGTTGGTGGTGCTCTGGTGCTGTTTGAGTGTGGCCATGTGCTACTTGACTGTAAGCGTGCAGCGATGTGTCCTTACAGGTAGTCTGTACTCCCCAACAGTGTTGACATGCTAACTTGGTTTTCTGTGAGTATCTTGTGACATGTATTGGCCATGAGTATTGCAGTTCTATCCTGTTCTTCCGTGCTTTTGACTGTGTGTCATGTCTGTCCTTCACAGGGTACTTTCATAGTTGTTTGGTGAACTGTGATCCCCCGACACCATGATTCAACTTCCAGGGTGGAAGCAGTCGTTTCCCTACAGGTGATGTGCCACACACCCCTGGACTTTATTTCTTCTACACTTGTTGACTGTGTGGCCACTGCCACGTAGGATTACCTTGCATCTGTAGTGGAAACAACATGTTGCAAATGTGTAATAAACCTGTGCTTCACTTTGGGTTGTGCGTTGTCTGTGGTCACACATCTGACTGACATGTGCTTACTGCACCTGTGGGCTAGTTAACACAGACTGTGAATAGGTGTGGTGTCTGTGCATTCCACTGTATTTCCTGGCAACATCAGTGTAGGCGATGAGTCTGGTGGCCCTGGTGTGTATGTGTTGTGTAGCCCTAGTGGTGTGTCTCCCTCATATGTGTCACGTCGCCATGACTCACATGATGGTGTTGAACTTGCTGTAGCAATTAGCATGCACAGTGTCATTTAGCAGATCACCATCTACATGACAAAAACCACGTTGGAATCACAACAGAGGCAAGTATGGTGTATTAGTGAGTTTATTTACAAACATGTGTGAGGATAGTGCACAGGATGGTGGGTGCTGTACATTGGGATTGGAATCCAAAGTTCCCAGATGAGTTGGAAGGCTTGGTAGCAGAAATGTCCTGAGTAAAGTCCACAGTCATCTGATACATTGGGCCAACTTAAGCTCCCCATGTCATGTGGGAGAGTTGTGTTGCATTCGACAGGGTAAACAGTTTGCACACAAAGGAGAATTTCCAGAACAGGTGTTGGGTTCCTGGGGGATTTACATGGCCATCGGCCTCTCAGTTTTCCTTCCTCGGACGACCCTCTTCTTCTGGGGGACCCTCACGTGCAGGCTGCTGCGGTGCAGAGGACTCTCCGCCAGAGTCCTCCTCCTCCCTGTGGCAGTTGCAGTTGTTGCAGCACCAGATGTTGTGGGCACACAGGGAGGTGTGGCCATGTTGGTGCTAATCTGGCGGAGGCATGTCAATATGTCCCTATGCACCGCTGTCAGTTCTTCCAATGTGTCCCACTTGGACTCCATGCCAGACATGTGTGTCTCCACACGGGACATGTGTGTCTCCACACGGGACATGTGTGAGTTCAAGCGGGCATGATGGGCAGCCTGCTGCTGTTGAATGTCCTTGAGGATCCCCACTACCTGGCTGACCTCTCCGGTGCTATTCTGGTACGCCTCAGCAATGCGTGCCAGTTGTGGGGTCATCATGCAGTCCAGGCCCCTCTGCAAACAGCGTACCTATGTCTACCACCCCTCCCACCACCCCTGGCGACACGTGCGGGACCTGTGGTGGCACGCACAGGTGAGCATAGGCCCACTTGGGGGTTGTTACTGGGCTCGTTGTCCGTTGCTCCACGTTGGGCCGGGGTCCCTGTGCTGTTGTCATCGGTGGTCCTTGGTCTGTCCGTGTTGGCAGGGGTGGTCTGTGTGTTGGCAGTTGTTGGAGGGGTGGGTGCAGGGGGTGCAGATGTTGGTCCTGCTGGTGCTGCATGATGACTCGCACCAGAGGGGCCAGGTAGGTCTTCGCCATCCGAGGAGTGCAGAGGCTGTTCCACACCAGTGAGCTCAGTGTCCCCCGGGACAGGGAAGGCAGGTAAAAGCGCTTTTGCTTGCGCTAAGTGTATAAAAGTGCTAAAATGCTTAAAAACAGTTTAAAATGTTGAAACTCAGGGAGTGTGATGAAGCGGCAGCAGCCTTACCGGAATCCGCGGCGCGTCCGCTGGCACATCTGACTTAAGTAGGAGAGCGCGTGGCAAACTACTCTGCCCCCTCCTGAACAGGAAGTCTAATGCTATTGGTACAGGTGCTGCCTGCCACGCCCTCCACACAAACGCCGATCAGCCGCGATGGACCGGGACGGGGAAGGCAGGTAAAAGTGCTTTTGCTTGCGCTAAGTGTTTAAAAGTGCTAAAATGCTTAAAAACAGTTTAAAATGTTGAAACTCAGGGAGTGTGTTGAAGCGGCAGCATCCTTACCGGAATCCGCTGCGCGTCCGCTGGCATGTATTTTAGTATATATTTTATAAATGTATGTGATGTACTTTTTTGTATAAATATTGGTTATGTTTTTTAATACCTGTGTTACATTTTTAGTAATTATTAATTTTATTTTAATTAAACTTTGTGTTTTTAGTTCCAAAGCAGGTTGTGAGTTTATAGGGAATAGGGTGGAAGTAATTTAATTATAATAAATAAATGAATATTTTATATTTATTAATATTTATTTAATTGATATTTTATTATGTTAATTGTGTTTTTAAGTTTTTTGGGTACATTTTAGGTGCGGGTTGTAGGGTTTATAGGGGTAAAGTGTGGGAAGTAATTTATTTTTATTTAATTAATAATTAGTTGTTAATTAATTAATTGACAATCAATTATGGTAGTTGTGTAAATAAATTTAGGTGCAGGTTGTGGGGTTTATAGGGTAAAGGTGTGGAAGTAATTTATTTTTAATTAATTAGTTGTTAATTAATATTAATTAATTAATTGACAATTAATTATGCTAATTGTGTAATTAATTTTAGGTGCTGTTGTGGGGTTTATAGGGGTAAAGGATGGGAAATAATGTATTTTTAATTAATTAAATTGATATTGTGATTGGTTCTCCCTGATTGGCATATTTGTTTTTCCAGTAGGTCCCTATTAAAATGCACTGAGTGTGCCAGGGCTGGTGAATCAAATGCTACTAGTGGGCTTGCAGCACTGATTGTGCCACTCACATGAGTAGCCCTGAAAGAGGTCTCAGGCCTGCCACTGCAGTGCCTGTGTGCAGCTTGTTAATTGCCATGTCGACTTGGCAAGTGTAACCACTTGCCAGGCCCTACTCCTTCCCTTTTCTTACACATAAGACAACCCTATGGTAGGCCCAAGGTACCTTCTGGGCAGGGTGCAGTGTATGTGAAAGGTAGGATATGTACTGGTGTGTGTAACATGTCCTGATAGTGAAATACTGCCAATTTCGTTTTTCACTATTGAAAGGCTATCTTACCCCATAGGACAGAATGGGAATGCTTTGTAACATTTTACAAAGCGATACTAAAGGGGATGATGGATGGAGCGTTAGAGCAAATCAAACACTCACCCCCAGTCAACTGATCTGGGTTTAATCCATCATCATTCTTAGCTCACTCCACCACCCCAGTTCAGACATGGCCATATGCAATCAGTCTGACCCTGTGCTCATGGGAACAGTCCAGCCCGAACTGCCAAGCCATGTCTTCCTGACCGAAACAAGCATCCTGGGACCGGCTCTGGTCTGTAATCCTCATCAGCCAGGCTATCTTGAATCCAGTGGCAAAGTGAGCAAGGGACCCACGCCTGGGCATACCCTGCCAACTTAGGGCGAACATAGCTGATACCAAAGGGATGATGGACGGAGCGTTAGAGCAAATCAAACACTCACCCCCAGTCAACTGATCTGGGTTTAATCCATCATCATTCTTAGCTCACCCACCACCCCAGTTCAGACATGGCCATATGCAAATCAGTCTGACCCTGTGCCTCATGGGAACAGTCCAGCTCGAACTGCCAAGCCATGTCTTCCTGGACCGGAAACAAGCATCCTGGGACCGGCTTCTGGTTAAAACCTCATCAGCCAGGCTATCTTGAATCCAGTGGCAAAGTAGCAGTGGGACCCACGTCTGGGCATACCCTGCCAACTTAGGGCGAACAAAGCGATACCCAAAGGGATGATGGATGGAGCGTTAGAGCAAATCAAACACTCACTCTCAGTCAACTGATCTGGGTTTAATCCATCATCATTCTTTAGCTCACTCCACCACCCCAGTTCAGACATGGCCATATGCAAATCAGATTGACCCTGTGCCTCATGGGAACAGTCCAGCCCGAACTGCCAAGCCATGTCTTCCTGGACCGGAAACAAGCATCCTGGGACCGGTCTCGGGTTCAAACCTCATCAGCCAGGCTATCTTGAATCCAGTGGCAAAGTGAGGCAAGGGACCCACGTCTGGGCATACCCTGCCAACTTAGGGCGATGGATGGATTAAACCCAGATCAGCTGACTGGGGGTGAGTGTTTGATTAGCTCAAGCGCTCCGTCCATCATCCCCTTTGGTATCGCTTGTTCGCCCTAAGTTGGCAGGGTATGCCCAGACGTGGGTCCCTTGCTCACTTTGCCACTGGATTCAAGCTAGCCTGGCTGATGACGGCTGAATAGCCAGAAACCGTTCCCAGGATGCTTGTTTCCGGTCCAGGGAAGACATGGCTTGGCAGTTCGGGCTGGACTGTTCCCATGAGGCACAGGGTCAGACTGATTTGCATATGGCCATGTCTGAACTGGGGTGGTGGAGTGAGCTAAAGAATGATGATGGATTAAACCCAGATCTGCTGACTGGGGGTGAGTGTTTGATTAGCTCTAGCGCTCCGTCCATCATCCCCTTTGGTATCGCTTGTTCGCCTCTAAGTTGGCAGGGTATGCCCAGACGTGGGTCCCTTGCTCACTTTGCCACTGGATTCAAGCTAGCCTGGCTGATGACGGCTGAATAGCCAGAAACCGGTCCCAGGATGCTTGTTTCCGGTCCAGGGAAGACATGGCTTGGCAGTTCGGGCTGGACTGTTCCCATGAGGCACAGGGTCAGACTGATTTGCATATGGCCATGTCTGAACTGGGGTGGTGGAGTGAGCTAAAGAATGATGATGGATTAAACCCAGATCAGTTGACTGGGGGTGAGTGTTTGATTAGCTCAAGCGCTCCGTCCATCATCCCCTTTGGTATCGCTTTGTTCGCCCTAAGTTGGCAGGGTATGCCCAGACGTGGGTCCTTGCTCACTTTGCCACTGGATTCAAGCTAGCCTGGCTGATGACGGCTGAATAGCCAGAAACCGGTCCCAGGATGCTTGTTTCCAGTCCAGGGAAGACATGGCTTGGCAGTTCGGGCTGGACTGTTCCCATGAGGCACAGGGTCAGACTGATTTGCATATGGCCATGTCTGAACTGGGGTGGTGGAGTGAGCTAAAGAATGATGATGGATTAAACCCAGATCAGTTGACTGGGGGTGAGTGTTTGATTAGCTCAAGCACTCCGTCCATCATCCCCTTTGGTATCGTTTTGTTCGCCCCTAAGTTGACAGGGTATGCCCAGACGTGGGTCCCTTGCTCACTTTGCCACTGGATTCAAGCTAGCCTGGCTGATGACGGCTGAATAGCCAGAAACCGGTCCCAGGATGCTTGTTTCCGGTCCAGGGAAGACATGGCTTGGCAGTTCGGGCTGGACTGTTCCCATGAGGCACAGGGTCAGACTGATTTGCATATGGCCATGTCTGAACTGGGGTGGTGGAGTGAGCTAAAGAATGATGATGGATTAAACCCAGATCTAAGGGAGCGACCCTTGACCTTGCCAGGTAGGTCGCTCCCCCGCCACACAGCTCCGCCTGTGTTGTCCTGCCCGCTGCTGCTGCTGGTAAGCTCGCCCCTCTGCTTGCTGGCCTCGGTGCCCGTTTACCTTCTGTTCCCCTCGCTGCCCCCTTTCTCTGTGTCCAGTTTTGCCTTCTGTTCCCCTCGTTGCCCCCATTTTCTGTGTCCAGTTTTGCTTCCTGTACCCCTCGCTGCCCCTTTTCTGTGTCCAGTTTTGCCTTCTGTTCCCTCGTTGCCCCCATTTTCTTTGTCCAGTTTTGCTTCTGTTCCCCTCGCTGCCCCCATTTTACTGTGTCCAGTTTCTGCTTTCTGTACCCCTCGCTGCCCCATTTCTCTGTGTCCAGTTTTGCCTTCTGTTCCCCTCGCTGCCCCCATTTCACTGTGTCCAGTTTTCCTTCTGTTCCCCTCGCTGCCCCATTTCTCTGTGTCCAGTTTTGCCTTCTGTTCCCCTCGCTGCCCCCATTTCACTGTGTCCAGTTTTTGCCTTCTGTACCCCTCGCTGCTCCCATTTCTCTGTGTCCAGCTTTGCCTTCTGTTCCCCT